>CM022550.1:9759244-10114745 GCA_012273795.1 Dendrolimus punctatus
GGTTAAAATGCGTCATAAAAACAAGAATGGGTTAGTGGCGCCATTGTTAACGCAGATACTGTTGTTACAACATTTTACTAATTATGTTCTTTATGGGGGATTATCACTTAAATTATTATGATTTTTCTTCCAAGCTCTACTTAATAAACTCACCTATCCAAGAATCTGTAACTTCGTTTGAAGGTATGCCATCTGTTTCATTCTTCAACTGGGGCAGTAAAATTGCTGAATAACCTGAAGTAAGACCTACTGCAAACGTCGTTAGAATCGGAGCCATCGCTGCTAGTGTCTGAAATCAACAGCAACGTGTCGGAGTCTTTAGTTTGTCTTGTCATTGTTACGACTGATTTAAATTAGTTAAGTAGTTTATTAACATGACATTAATCCTTGCTGTCTGTTACTTGTTTACAACTTAATAGGTCTCATGATATTGAAAAGAACTGATCAGTGCCGACTTCGTTGTGGATTACTAAAAAATACACATGCACCTACGCACACACACATGCATATTAAGGTTTAATTAAGCTTTGTAAGCTTTAATTAATTTATGAACGAAGAAAGCAGTTGCAGTGCCTCGTACGAGAATGTAGGCAATTTACGCCTGGAACATTATTGCTGTACGATATTTGACAGGCGTTGCCCACTTCGCTGAGCGTAAAACATTTTTACTTTTTTGATTCATTTATCACAATCCACAATGAAATATATTCTATGTATTTGGAATAATGTAGATTTCTGTTGGTGAAAGAGTTTTCAAAATCGGACTAGTAGTATCGGTTATCACCCTGAAAGAACAAACTCACAAACTTGACCTTTTATAATAATAAGTATATAGATTTGGGTTTCAAAAATATATTTTATATAATAAGCGGTTCATAAAATAACAACGGATTGGTCGCGTCAACAGTGATTGCAAAGTGTATTATGACATATTCTATCCGTGCAGGAACGGAGAAAGAATAACATTTCCTGCTTTGGGGCGGCCTGTCGTAAGAAGCGACAAAACAACCTACAGCCAGGTGGTAGGATATTTGTCCTTCTGGATGACTACCATCCCTGGTCTAGAGAATGCCGCCACAATAATCTTGAGTTGTCTTCCGACATTAGCGGACAGGTTCCAGTCACCTTTAGTGTTACAAATGTCCATAGCCGATCGTAACTGCTTTCCATCAGGTGGGCCGTCTGCCTATCTACTCAACTAATGCAATATTTTTTTTACTGGGCAATGGTCATTTAAAAAGTCGTGCAGAGTAATGGCTACCGCACGCGTCCCATATTCAAAGGGCGCTGGTTCGAATTCTGGCCGGAATGCATACTGACCTAATGTGCATATTGTTACAATTACCACCTGCTAACAGCGGTAAAGGAAAACATCTTGATGAAACCTACACATAGAGATAACCCATGTCTCAATCTGCCGTCCCACCTTGGACAAACGTGGCGGGTATACTGTCCGTTCCTGGTAATTTATTTGGTTCTGTTATTATTAATATCTATTATCAATCATATTTTTTATATTCTTCTTCCATAGTTCTAATTTCAATTAGGTATGATATTTAAAAGGCAAATCCCATACCTACCATTAAAAAAGGTATATTCCATACCTGATTCCATAACGGAGAAAATCTAGCAACAGTTTTTGAATCGGGCAATAAGTTAGTTTCTTTTAATTCTTTCCCATCATTTAAAGACAATCCATTATTTGAACTGGAAATTTTAATATTCTGCAAATAGTTCGACATAACAATCTCTTGATTTCTATTTTGATTGTCATTGTTGTTTTCTGCGGATGGTTTTTCTTCTGTGTTGAGATCCGGTCCTGGTGGTTGAAGGTCTGGATTTGGGGCTTTATTTATGTCTTCTTGCTCGTTTGTGTCCTCTGCCATTACTTCGATATCTGAAATTAATATAATATTTTTTTTATTTAGTTACAAAAAATTCATTGGCTTATTACAAAGGTCGAATGTCAAGAAATTCAAAATTCATGATCATTTATAGGTAGGTCTTCTAAAAAACTGTCTTCAATTTTATTAGCCCTGAGATGAAGTACAAAAATATACGCATACGTAGATAGTTAATAGTCAGCCCTCCAAAGTAACCACTTACAAAAAAATATTTACAATACTTTCCAGGCAGTCTAAATTAAAGAAAATCTTAGGTAATCTGGTGATATAGGTGCTACAGGATAATAGGTAATAGGTATATAACCTTAAGCTGTTAATTAAGAAATTAAATACGTATATGTATACACATCACACACATACAGATCTTTGAAAGTTGCACCCGTGACTGAAAAATTGAGAGGAAGACTAAGTTGGTATGGGCATATTATGAGGGATGAAAGTCACGTGACAAAAGAATGTTAAACTACAAGATGGATGGGTACAGATGTAAAGGTAGACCAAAAAAGATGGATGGATTGTGTGAAGGATGATAAGTTGATTTGTGTTGTCACAGAAGATCTATGTCAGAATAGAGGAGTGTGGAAGGAAAAGACATATTGTGCCGACCCCAATTAATTGGGATGTGGTGAAAAAAAGGGAGATATACATCTCTTGATACCATACTATTATTTTATAATTTTGAACCAGGAATGAAAAACGTTCTTATAATTATTCTAAATTCTTTTGGCCACGGAATAATACAGCTTAGCAAATTTTCTGAGTGTTTAAGTGATGTAATGGGTAGCAAACATTCTTAAAATTTCTTGTCAAACCACTTAAGTATCCTCAATAATTAAGTAAAATGTATGTATATTTATTTAGATGTTTGGTTATTTCCTCTTTATGAGTTTTCATTGATTGATGAACTCGAAGCACTAGAATTTACAGGGTTGCCAGCTTATCGGTATTCTATCGGATTCACTTTGGAGAGTGTTCAGCTGAGCTCTTTGATCTGATTCCGCCATCAAGGAAGACCTTCCATCATCGGACAACCAGACGCACTGGCATGCGACACCGCTATATGATGGATCTTCTACTTATAAGAATGCTATGCTATGCATCGAGCTTCATCATACGCAACGCAAAGAAGTAGAAGTCATTGCTGGAGTATGCCTTTCCCGCTTCTTATAATCTGGGTGTCTTCAAGTCCCGTGTGAATAGGTACCTTCTAGGTATTCGTGCTCCATCCTAGACCACATCTTCGCTCCACATAGAGCAAGATTGTGGTCTAACGCGAAATATAATAAGCTTGTTACAAGATTTGGTGTCTATATTTCATTCTTTTGTACGTATATATCACTGAACTCCAAAACTGCTGGATCAGTTTCGATGAAAATTTTTTCGGTGTGTTTAAGTAGGTTCATGGATGGTTCAGATTCACAAATTGATCGTGAAGGGGAAGCTGCAATCAGGTTTCAGGATTTTAATGACTTTTATCTCCTGGAACCCGATTCTAGTGCCACCTAATGGATCCATTTGTAAATCTAAACCATCCCGGGACCCATGCGAACTTACATAAAAAATTTCATGAAAATCGGACCTAGCATTTAGCAGATGTTCAGTGATATAAATAAGAACAGAAGAAATAAATATACATAAAAAAAGATTAGTCAGAGAGTTTGTTTTATTAATTTATGAGTCATTGTCATGCAAATTACATTAGTTGCTAATAATGGCAATGAGCTAAGGCGCATGGGATTTAGTCGCAGTGTATAAAATATTGCGTGTTTACAATAATTAAAATGTAAAAAAAACTCAAAAACAATCATGAAGACATAATAATAATATTGGACATCATAACAAAGAATGCTGTGGGCTATGGAAACTTTTTCAAATGCTGAGGCTTAATGAGTTAAACAGAAATCTGTCTACAAAATTATAAAATTCTAAACATGCCTTGTTTGGACATTAACGCTATTTAAAAAACAACTTTAATGTCTAGCATCCTGGCATAATAAAATAGCTGGAGTACAGCAGATAGGCTGACGGCTCACCTGATGGAAAGTGTTTACTGACGCCCATGGATGTTTGCAAGACCAGAGATGAAACTAACGCGCTGTCGGCCTCGAAGAAATTTAATGAAACGATTTTCGAAAATTTCAATATCGTAACGCTGTGGGAAATCCTCGGCTGGCAGCTCATTCCAAATCCCCACGGTACGCAAGAGAAATGTTCCACAGAATCGTTGCGTACAAGAGAGAAGCGGCTCAAGGAAGTGAGATGAACTCCCAACCGATGGCGAGCAGTGCGATAATAGAGGGAGGACGAAAGCACCATTCTAAACAGTTCTCGGAACACCCCCCGTTATACAGTCGGTAAAATACGTAGAGAGACGCGAAGTTTCTCCTAAGGCCAAGCGTATCTAGACCGCCTGTGAGTATGGCATCATCAATAACGCGATCGGCTCTACGTTGAATACAGTCCAGGGGATTAAGCTAGTAGGCAGGTGCTCCAGCCCAAAGGTGTGAGCAGTACTCCATATGCTGCCTCACCTGGGCTTTATAAAACACAAGGAGTTGCCGGGGTCTCAAGTACTGCTTGGATCGGTTTAGCACTCCCAGCTTCTTGAAGGTAAGTTTTGCCTCGCCTTCAAGCGGTGATTGTCCCTGTCTACACCATACTAAAATGCAGGTCACGCCCCGGTAAGTGTAGAACTATTGTACGGAGTGAGAATAAAAGGTACCGGGCTATTAGGATGAACTGCGGATGAAGTGGAGTTACAGATCTGGGACTATGGGCGTCACAATGATCAAGGAACGTGGATAAAATGGGCATACGGTGGCTCACCACTCACTGCATGGGCCCCTAAAAATAGGGTCAAGATGGGTGAGAGTGGCTAAGGGGTGTGAAGAGGTGGGCCGCAGGTTCTGACGTTATGCCATTTGTCACTTCCACCCCTGGAGCTTTAGCCTTAGCTCTAGCAATCAACTCCGTGCCGGCTAGCACGGGACCTGACCTTAGCCTCCTGAGTCAGGTCCCAGGTGTCGCTTCTCACCTAAGGCTTTTTTTTCTTTCTCCGGACGAACGGGACTATCCGGGCTTTTTGCTGTTCATCTAAGGCTTCGCTACAAAGGGCCCCTGCGTGTCTATATATTATATATGTCACGGTTAACGCATCGTCATCAAATTCAAAGCCAATTTATTTATTTATTTTTATTTCATGTTTTCAATAATTCTTTAAAACATGTCACTACAGACCAACAGACTCCACGTAGGATTGGCTACATCTAGTTGTAGACAGCATAAAGAAGGTTATACCTAGTTTTAACCAAATAAACAGCTACACCTAATATTAGCCGTGAACAAATCTTTTACACCTAGGTTTAAAAACCGAAGTGTGGCTACACTTAGTTTTAGCCGGCTAGAACTAGGTTTAGCCGCACTTCGTGTATTAGCCGTAACATATATATTATATTATTATAATGATCAGATAAGTCCACGCATTAGAGTTCTTGAAGTTAGGTATACACGGCAGCAGGTGCTACCGAGTCAGTACGCATTTTTTTCTCAATAATATTAAAAGGACAGTCGCTACTGGTCCTGTCTAGTCATGTCCTTGAAACACAACTTATTGTTAACCAAGTGCAATGGCTTGCAACTAGTGTTGGAATCACGTTTCGGTTTTATTATTTTAGAAGATATTTTCTACAGCCTACATACTCCCTGATAACTAAATACTGTTGTTGTAGTTTTATTCGCTACAATACCAGGCAAAGGGATTTGCCTCAAACAGCCTTTTTACAAGCTTTTACTTAAAATGCAATGAATGTATGTACGTAAGTTGGGGTGGAATCTTGCAAGTTAAATTTGACCAACTTCCCTGTTTCCGATTGTGCTAAAATTTTGCACGCTTATGCATATCTCGTGACAATGCAATATTATGGTACAATGGAACTGATCTGATGATGGAGTCGGAAGATGGCCATAGGAACTCCTGTACTAAATAATATAGACCCGCCGTGTTTGGGCTCGATTTACTTGTCTTGGCTAGCACGGTACTAAATGATATTCAGGATCTCAAAATCTTTTTAGAAAAGCTTATTTGATGTATTAAGACTATTAAGTCCTTAGAGTAGGTTATCCAAATACATAGTAGGTTTTCGAATGACGTCAATCAACGGATTTGTTGTGACACAGGGCACATTTCTTAAAAAAACATAATCTTTATCAAATACAGTAATTAAAATTATATTTATCATAATATTTAAAAGTTATGATAATGACGTATTTGCACGCCCACTTGTATGAACATTGTTTCAGAGAGTGCGTGATATACCTATATATACTACAACTTTATATCGAATATCTCTGTTTAGAAATTTATGTTTTATAAATATGTAGGTAGGTCTATTTCATATTGTTAAGTAACGCTGTGTCGGGTCGCACCAAGTGTCGCCAGATGACTATGTCCATAACTCACAAACTTTTACCGAAAATCCCCAAGAATAAGCTTTTTGAAAAAAAACTCCATGACAGTTGTTACTTATTTTAAAGGAGAAGTAAAAAGCCGCAGTGGTGAAAGTTACTAATGATGTTATTTATCATTTTCGCTAATGCAGTGCTCACAATCACACGTGTCAATAGGTGGGTCGAATAACCGTTCCACTTGAGTTTATGATTGTGACGCCGGAAAACTAAACTATATTGGTGAAAAATGTATGTATTTATTTACTCACAAACAAACGGTATCATTACAGTAGTCACTAATACAATAGTGTGATTTACATAATACATTATATACGCATAAATACATATTCAATAATCATACATAAAATATGCTACGCAGTTCTCGTGAATTCAGTCACAATGCAGATAAAAATGTCATTTTGCTGTCATATCATCTTGTTCAATATTTGCAAGGCATGTCTTGTATGACCGACGCCTTATTGAGCTAGTTCGGCCTGCCGTTTGGTACTACAAACATTGGTGGCTGCCTTGCTTGCCTACTTCTCACTACTACACATAATTCGCCGGAGTGTTCAATTTGCTTTCAGCCAATATATGCTACACCTTGCTAAGTCAAAATACCATTCATAAAATTTATGAAACTAGAAGTTTGTATGAAAAAAGCATAAAATTCTATATACAAGTTTTTGGTTAGAAATAAAGGTCCACGAAATTCAACCCTTAAGGGGGGAGAAAAAAAGGGCTGGTTACTTTTTAACTTTTTTGACTACTTAAACACTTACTATTTTAAAATTACGCTAGCGAAGTAGCTGGCAACAGCTAGTTGTCAATAAATTATTGTTTCCGTTAACATACAGCAAATATGAAATTTGGTATTACCAGTGTTATCGGAATGGGCGTGAATGATGATGTTGAGTAAATATCTCACTATCTACAATCCATTTAATTATGAATATTCATTATGCTTAAACAACGGGGCTATTAATCTTAATATATTTTACAAGCAAAGATGAAGTATTTGATCATTTATAGTATAATGTTAACTAGCAGATATGTGTCGAATATCAGCCAAATCGGTCCAGTCAGCAGTTTTTCCGTGCGTATCAGACAGAGATTCTTTCTCGTTTATAATATTTGTACGGTTCAACGTACAGCGTTTTGCTGACGCTGCGGCCTACTTTAGGCTACTTTAATATTAATAACATTAGTATAAATAACACTCACAAATACATTGTGGGTGAGTTGCTACTAAGTCGCTACCGAGTCGCTATTGAACTGCGACCAGGGATCAGCATCCAAACTACTACAAGAATAAATCCCTGAAAGTGACAAGGTGTATTTTCTTCACCCTACTACAAGAAAGCACCAGCACTCCACCAACAACTGCCAGTATCCACCACCACAACCAAGAACAAATGTACAAACTGTACAATATTAATAGGGACTAGTTTCAGTACTGTACCACTTACCTACATTACCTGATAAGTTAAATATGTTCTTTATTTTGGATTATTTGTAAGAGATTGCATACACCATTTGTTGGAATCAACCTCTTTAGATAGTTTTACTTTTTATGTTTTGAAATCTGTCAACTGTTCTTTTTTTCTTCTTTTCACATTCGATGTTCAACCTTGCATTGTAAGTTGTAACGTATCGTTGTATAATAAATTTTAATATCATAAGTAAATTATCGTATTACTTTACGTCCAAATCAAAATATATACAGTCTACGTGCTCTCCACAAATTGGTCCTTCGAGCCGGACCTATGAATTGTGTTATATTGTAATCGTGCATTTTTGTAATTATTTATTTAATGAGCAATAAAGTGAGATCTATCTATCGAATCATTTCAATTTTATTAGTATAAAAGTTGAATAACGACAACACTTGGGCACAATATAAGTTCGAAAATTCGGCAAAAATTGCTACTGTCAATCACTATATATTGAATCAATGACTAAGCACTTCGACCAAGGCCAAACATTTTACTCCTTCCAAGATAGGTATGTCGTTGATATATTGACTTCGCGTAGATTAATTAGCGAGGGATCGTTAAATGATATTACGTGAATCGATTTCCTGAAATAATTGAAGGAAAAAAACATCATACAGATACCTATGTCTCTTTTTTTAAAAATCGTCTGACAACATACATTGTTCAATTATGAATTGAAACTATTCCCGAATCCAGCTGGGCACACACAAAAATTTCATCGAAATCGGTACAGACGTTTAGGAGGAGTTCAGTCACATACACCCGTATAGAAGAATTTTGTACATAATCATGAGGTAATGTAGAAAAAAATATTTTTTATTATTTTCGGAACCATACATAAGTTTTTGTTAGGTGCCAAAATAGGCTTAGAGCTCTAAGAGTGTCCGCTTCGCACTTTTCCCTTTCTCATATGAACACAGAAAAAAAAATCTTCTAATTTTTTTTATCTTATGAACAATACTTTGTACTGTAAAAGTCTTGAAGTATTTTTGTACAAAATTAAGAGCTCTTCAAAGAAGTATGAGGTCTGTTTTTAATAAGTCAACTCGGTCAAAGTCTAATTCACCAACAATTAAGCTGATTTCTGAAAATAGTCCTAGGTTTTTAGTAGGAGCTGAATACAAGCTAAAATTTCATTTTTGAGTTTCAAAAGTTTAAAAAACTGTCTGTCTGTTGAACTCACTTTGGTTACGTCAAAAACGGATGCCGTCTAACTTTTACGAAACCCTTCTCTGTACGTTGAGCGACACGCACTTGCCATTTTATTGTAAAACAAGGTCATTATCAGATCCTTGCCAGTAGAATAAAGTTTTTGCATTGTTAACTATTTTTTTATGTTTATTGAACACGCATTGTCCCTTATGCGGAAAAGTAATTATACTTTTTGCTAATAAAACAAAACTATATAAAATTTATGAATAAGACTTTGTTTGTTCAAGTTATTAAATCCCTATAATATTAAAATTTTATAGTTTCTTTGTATGTGCACTTGTGCTTTATAATCATTATATTAATACGTGAAGTAAAAACTTTGAACCCCTCTTTACGAAAAATGCGCGGACGGAGGAGTATGTAATTTCGCAAACTTATAGTTTATATAGAGAAGGAGTGCAAGAATGCTAATTTTTTTTTAATTATGTAAAAAAATATGTTTTTACAAAGGATACTGGATAGTGGATAGCATGTAGCACCGGAGTGCTAGCCAAGACAAGTAAAACGAGCCCAAACACGACGGGTCTATCTTGTTTAGTACTGGAGTTCTTATGGCACCCTTCCGACTCCATCATCAGATCAGCTTCATGGAACCATATTATTGCACTGTCACGCGATATACATGTGCGTGCACAATTTCAGCTCAATCGAAAACCGGGAAGTTGGTCAAATTTAACTTGCAAGATTCCACCCGAACTTACATACATACAATGTAAAATATATTAAATCATTCGAAAAATATTACACACGCTACCATGAATTTGACACACACGCACATATACTCATTTGTTTATTGTTAAAATCAAATTGAATTAGCCTTGGCGAAATCTGTGTTTATGGTCTTTGACAACAGAACCTCAATAATGTTCAAACTTATAATTTAAATTAATTATAGTCGATTTTTTACCACCGGGCTACCACTATCTTTTCTTATATACAGCGTGTTTCATTTCAAATGACAATAAATCATAACTTTAGCGGTCGTACTCCATACAATTTTTTTGGTACTATTAAATGAACCGTAATGTCAAAATTAAAATTTTGAAATTACCGAACAAATTAATTACGATAAAAAGGGAATAAAAAACAGAACATCTTGTAAATATGTAAATATGTCACGTATCAAATATTGTTTTTGGCAAGCAAATTATGAGGATATTAATAACGAACTTTCAAACACTGACTGGACTAGTGGTTTCTCAAACAAGTCTTTAGAAGAAAGTATGGCTTTCTTCTACCGACGTTTAAATGAAATACGCGATAAGTATGTCCCGCTAAAATCTATTATCAGTAAACATTATCCGCCGTGGTATACGTCGGCACTAAAAAAAGTTTTAAAAGAAAAATATAAATACTACAAAAAACATAAAAACTACGGTATGCTATCGGACGCCCACACACTAGATTTGCTTCGTAAGCGAGCCTTTACTCTAGAAAAAAAGGCGTATAAATCGTACATTGTAAATATCGAAAATTCGCTTAGAAACAATCCAAAATTATTCTGGTCTCATTTAAAAAATACATCTAAAAACTCTAATATCCCCGAGAACATGACTCTCGATAGTAAAGTAGCTACATCAGGTAATGAAATATGTGACCTATTTGCTAATTATTTTCATTCTACTTTTTGTCAACCTAGCACTGCATCTACTCCTTTAAATAGTTCAATTTTTTCTACTAATCTTGATGCAAATATATCTACTGTTGAAATAAATTGTAGTACAGTTAAAAATAAACTAAAATCCTTGGATTCTTATAAGTCTGCTGGTCCAGATAACTTTCCACCAGTGTTCTTTATTCGGTGTGCTAACAATTTGTCTTATCCCTTATCTTATCTAATGCAAGAGTCTCTTCGAACAGGTCATATGCCTAATATTTGGAAGTCAGCTTTTATTTCTCCAGTATACAAAAAAGGTCCTAAGCACCTAATTTCCAACTATCGTCCGATATCTAAACTTTGTGTTGTAGCTAAAGTATTTGAGAAAATTGTGTATGAACAGCTCTATGATGCATTAATTACTAGTTTTCCTAATTCTCAACATGGTTTCTTAAAAGGTAGGTCGACTGTAAGTAACTTGGTACTGTTTAATGAATTTATAACGGATGCTATGGACAGTGGGTTTCAAGCTGATGTTATATATACGGATTACAGTAAAGCGTTCGACCGTATCAATCATGAAATCCTAATTTGCAAATTATGTAATTCTGGTATAAGAGGCGATCTCTTAAGATGGTTTAGCTCTTATATTGACAATCGCAGTCAAGCCGTTGTTTTAGGAAATTACATATCCAGATGGATGTACATTCCAAGTGGAGTACCTCAAGGCTCATTGCTGGGTCCTTTACTGTTTTTAATTTTTATCTCTGATATAGACAGCTGCTTCATGAATTCATCTATCTTAAATTTTGCCGATGATATGAAAGTTTTCAAGTCTGTGAACTCCGTAGATGATGCTAAAGCATTACAAGAGGATCTAGTTCGGTTGGATACTTACTGTTCACTAAATAAGTTAGATTTAAATATTGACAAATGTTCGTGTATAACTTTTACAAGAAAAAAGACACGTATATTATTTGATTACTTTTTAAAAGGGCAAAAGCTTCAATCAGTACATGAGGTCAAAGATCTCGGTGTTATACACGATTCGAAACTATTATTTGATAGGCATGTCATTGCTATTACTAATAAAGCTTCTAGAGCACTAGGGTTTCTTATGCGTTTCTCGAAAGATTTTACTCAGGCGAAAACTTTCAAAATTCTATATTCTACGTATGTTCGATCTCATTTAGAATATGCTTCTCAAGTATGGAATCCAAGATACGATATATACATTAAACGCATTGAACAAATACAAGTAAAATTTATTAAATATCTGAATTTTAGGACCAACTCCAAATTAAAAGTTGTTAATATATCATGTAAGAATTACCATTTTCTGAAACTCGCTCAGCGCCGGGAAATCGCTGATTTAACCTTCTTAGCTGGTATTGTAAGCTCACAAAAATTCGATTGTCCTAAATTACTCAACAAAATAGATATATATACTCCTCGACACTCTTTCCGTCATAGTCCCTTTTTCGCTTTAAAATCGGTTGACACGAATTATCGCCAGAATAGTTTCCTACATCGATCGTGTGCTAACTATAATAAATTAATTCGCAGCTATGATTTGGATATAACGGGTACCTCGGTGTCTAGTTTTAGGAATAAACTAAATAATTTATATTTTGAACTTTAGTGTTTAATGAACAGGTTTTCTTATTAAGTTACATATTTCTTTTTTTTATGTTTAAATTATCATTTCTTTTTTTTTCTATGTTTTTGGTTTGGTTTCTGATCACTGATTAGATCAGATCTTAATTTGTTACTATCTGTGGTGACTTATTAATAGCTCGATATCATTAATGTGTTACTATTATAATTCTGAATAGCTGATAGTCATCCTAAAATTGTAAAAAATATAAAATAAAATATTGGTTCGCGAGCGAGAGTGTAAGAATGAACAACTTCCGCGTTTAATGATGAGGAGACGAGCTGGCAACATGATACATTAGTCACTAACCTACCGATTTAGACACAATAACTGATACATATTGTTGTAATATTTTGAAATGAAAAATTAGGTCCTGTGGCTAAACCAAAGAAGTTACCTTGATTCATGTTTGTATTTGAGCAGAGTACGTCATGAAGAAAACGAAGTCTGATTTATTGTCGTAAGGTCTGAAACACGCTGTATAAAATTTGTGTATGTTAAACTTATGTATGTCCTTAATAGAATCATAAACTATATACATTTGATCATGTGATGATGTTTAGCAAAGTTGTGCATGAGACAGAGAAGGTTTCTGAGTTGGTTCACAATTGGACCCGGTAGGTGGCGCTGCTGTCGGGATATCGATTGAAGCTTTTCCGGGCAGGACTTAGTACTAATAAACTTTGAACTAGGTTAAACATCTCCTTATAATGAATTAGGATCTTCATTTATTAGTTGGGCGTTTTTGTAGTTTTTGGAGTTCAGTGGCTAATTGTTTGTCTGTCATAGTAATTTATCACGGACATTACCGAGTTCATGTGGATTCTCTTATAGTATGAGTTCAGCAGATTCGCGGACGGGCCACCTGATGGAAAGCGGTTACCATCGCCTACGGATATTTGTAACACCGAAAGCACTACAATATGATGCCATTCTCTAAAGGCAGACTGTACCGTGGCCACGAATGCCGGAATACAACTCAAGGTTGTTATGACGTCATACTCTAGGTGAGGGGTGGTAGCCATCCAAACGGACAAACACCCTACAAGTCTTATTAAATGTCTTTCAAGAGGACCAGATTTTTGGAGGGCTTGTTTGGGGCCGTGGGGAGGGCAACACGTAGAGGCCCCTTGACAAATTTAATCTAAATGTGGCGTGACACTGTTATTAATTATTATTATCAATTCTGTAACAAAATTGTTCATTTTAATTTTTGCACTAAAAATCTGCGATAAATTTTACACTGATTTAAATTGTCAAATATAACTCCGGCACAGCAATATGATAAGTGCAAGCCTTTTTGCTTAAAACGCGTACAAATTCTCAATAATAAATTCTCAAATAAATATATAAAATATGCTCTGTCTATAATAATGTATAAGGATTAATTACGTCGCTATTTCTTCAAAGATAGTGTTTATTTATTTCTTTATTTCCTACCACGATGTAGAGAAATTGCAATTTTACCATAAACAGTCTTGTTTTATTCGACATTAATTCAAATTTGATATTTATCTGCAACAACATTGTACGTTTCAAAACGACTCACTGACTTCAGGAGACCAGGCGGCTAGTGTCTACCCCGGACACTGATCAGTATGGCGATCCAGCGAGAAAACGTAGCCAGCCTTCTTGGGACCTGACCCATTGACTTCAATGACTTAGACTCAGTAATCTACTTGTATTTGATTATAGGTACAATACAATTTTCTTTCATTGTACTACTTTAGAATTAAATTAATTATTTTAAAGTTAATGTGAATTAATTTTCTTTTTTGTAAATTACAGTATTTTTCTAAAAATGTAATATTCATACATCGTATTAAGTGGATATTTTTTATGCCAATCAATGGCTAAGCGTAACTGTACGTACGTAATTTAAGACTTGCTGTAACAATGTCTCATAATATAGTTCTGAATGAGAAAACACTTTTATAATTGCTATTGTAAACGGATTTATCCGGATTTATAAATCCGGTAAATAATATTTTTAGTTTAGCAGACTGGCAGACCTGATGGAACGTATGTGCTACCGCTCTCCAAAGGGAGACTGGAATCTGTCCACTAAGGAATACGTTATTTATTAATTTTTCTTTCCAATTAAAAATATCAGCTAACTAACATTAAATTTAAGGATAATAATAACAAAAAAATATAAAATCAATACCTTATACCGCCTTTAAGAAATGTGTCCTTAATCAACTAATTATAATAATTGCGCAAAAAACACACTAGTAAAAACGCGTCGCGCGTGTCGCGTCACTATCACAACACTGATATAGGGACGCCGTCCATGTATTGTGCGCACGCGCAAGCTCAGTAGTGATGTGCGTTTTATTCTTCGATAAAAAATAATAATTTAAAAATAAATTTAAAATTTAAAATGGAACACATGTGTGTTCCATTTTTAAATCGCAATCGAGAAAGAATACTAATTCCCGCGGCCGAGGGTCACTCGTAAGAGGCGACAAAACAAACAACAGTCAGGTGGTAGGGCCTTTGGCTATCTGGATGTCCACCACACCTAGTCTAGACTATGCCGCCATAACAACCTTGAGTTTTATTCTGGCATTTTTGTATAGTTTTTTTTATTTTTATTGCTGAAGTTCAGTGTTTGTAACTCAAAAACTACTGGATCGATTTCAAAAATTAGAATACTACATTATCCCTGAATAACATAGGCTATATTTATGCGGTTATCCCAAAATAATCAGAAATAAATGCCCATCCGTGTGAAGCCGCGACGTACCGCTAGTATTAAATATAGATAGTATAGATCATGAAAGAACAATACTATTGTTTCCATGGTATAGATATTATACATTTCTGTTGTTGCAAATGTTCATAGGCGAGGGTAACCGCTTTCCATCAGGTGGACCGTCTGTTGTACACCAGCTATAAAAATAATACATAACACAAGTGGTTTTTGTTGGGAACCTAATTTATTTGTACAACTGTTATTTATAGCATATAATATATCGTATGGCTTAGAACTTATTTATCCTATTTATTATTATCTATAATAATTAGTTAAAATTATGTTGGAAAATAATACTGATTATATACTACAAGTTAAAGAAGTAAATATATTTTAATCGAATTATCGAAAACATCACATCGCTAAGAACACTACAGTCCTATCAGCAAACGTTCGAATTTTAAACATCAACAAGGAATAGTGTTGCAATTAATACTATCGATAAATTAATATTCAAATGGAATATTTAATTTGATTGCAACGATCATACGTGATCGAGCGTGTGCAGTTCTTTAATTGCACAATTGTTAGTGCATTGAATTTAATTAATATATTTTATTCGTGTGACCTTTTTTTATGATATTGCAGAAGATTAACAGTTTATCGAAAAATGTATATTTTTACAAATAAAAGATACTTACAGCCGTACTCAAAATCAGATACTAATAGTAATTATATAATACTATTTAACTTATACTAATATATAAAGCTGAAGGGTTTGTTTGTTGAGAGGTGGCCCCATGTTCAACAAGTCAGCATCTGATGAATGTATCCCAGGGAAACCGAGAGCAATCTTTGTTGACGCGTGCCAGTAGTATAATTTCTACAGGGACATAATTTACTATTTCTAAAGCTATTCAATTATTTGCGCAAATTCTGAGCCGCAATAAATAATTAATAAATTATTTAACCGACCTCTTTCTACATCTAGAAGTCTTTTTAGTTTACAGTCTGCTTTTTTATTTTTCACAAACAATGTCCAGATTAAATGACATAGGTAAGTATGTTTTTTTTATTTTATCTCCTCCACCCCTTTCATAATTTTACCGGTGGCAGGGCTGGAATTAAAATGCCGTTGAAATTATTATAGAGTTTATAAGAAATATACTAACATGTATAGCCAGGTATAAATATAACCGAACGCAATAAGTCCAACTGTAGAAGATCGTAATTCAAATACACGCGCAAAATCCGTCACTAAATAAATTACCGAATCTACATAAGTCTTGCTTCGTGTCGTGGTTATTGCTCGACTGCCTGATTTCTTAATTGTGCCATTGCTTTATACTGCACAGAAGCAATATGTCTGACCGACCGCGTGGACCAAATTTCCTAGAACCAGTTTGTTTAAATCCGAGGCACCCGGAAGTAACACAATACAACAATAGGCCGTTAAAGATATTAATTATACACAATGGGCTGTTTTTTTCAAATTTTAAACAAAATATATATAAATAGTCCAAATGCCGAAAGGTAATAAAAGGTGTTTATATGGCATGCAGGTGTGAATTTGTGTTTTGTCGGCGTCTAGGTCGTAACAATAATTTAAGAAGGTGGGTGTTCATTTCCTCTTTAGCGTTTCTTTATTTTATATTATATATTTATACATAATATAATGTATATATGGACATTGCGTTTACATAAGGGTAACAAAGGCTGAAAGCAAATTCCGGGTATGATAGCAGATATTTAGAGCACCACCGGGATTTAATGTAGGTTAATGAATACACGAATTTTGCAAACAACACATTAATCTCAAGTAATCTCTGTCCAGTGCCAATTTTTTACGGGATATTATGTAGTGCTCTTGACATGCCAGCAAAACAACTGTTCAATAAAAATAGTTCATTCAGCGGCGTAGTTTTTTCAATGACGTTTATATATAGATGTGTTTTTTTTTCTTTAGAGCTGGATAGGGAGTGGCTTGTTTTGTCGCCTCTTCTGACAGGCCGCCCGGCCGCAGAAAACTGTCTTCTTTCTCCGTTTCTAAAAGTTGCGATTCGTTTTTCCATTTGTCCGTTGAAGTTTCACTTCTACTGTGTCCCAAGTACATTTTTCGATTTTGCGCAGATTTACTGCAAATTATGATTTGGTTAGGTTAGGCACATTTTAATGAATGCATTTCTTATTAAATCATATTTTATTTTATCAAACAAAAAAACTGAATTCCATCCGGAACCAAAAAACGCATCCATAGTCTACTCTAAAATTATGCCACCTCTCACCACGTCTAGTCTAAATTTATGCCAATCCTCCACGCGGCCGTAACGCTTTTTTGTGACAGAAAAATCCTAAGATATAGATCCGTTTATATAGAAATTTCACTTAAAAAAAATGTATTTTTTTTCCTGTTCGAATTTTTTGTGATTTTTTTGAATTCATTGTACGAACACAACACCCTCTAAGAGATTTTTTATATTTTAGGTAAATAGTATGTTCGCGTGCAGTTTAACATAATAATGAACATGACTAGCGTGGACAAATACGTGAGTAATTCTATCGATATGAAACTACCGATTACTTGACAATCCATAAATATAGTGCCCTGATTCGTGTATGATGAATTTGAATATCAACAATAGTCCGTGAACTTTCGTTGACCTTTGATATATAATGCGAATTTCGTCATTATATATAGAGTTATTTTATCTTGTATTTTTCTGTCATTTTGGTGTATGTACAAAATGAAAATGAAAATGAATTTATTTATTTCAAAATGGAATCTTACAGGTTACTTATTGAAAGTCATGACTCTACCACCGCTTCCAAAGCAATTTTAGTTACTGTTAAGAGGCTATGTACGCCTAATTCAAATCGGCATTTCATGAAATCAACCCCGCACGGCTAACATTTACTTCGATGGAACAGCGCCAAATAAAACTTCGAGCGTGGCGAAATATTGCAATTGATCATACCGACGCGCACCGCTTGATTGACTTGATTCAATTTATTTCATTTTAAGGCTCACGAGAGCGAGACAAACTGTCCTAAAGTGAGATAGACTGTTTGTATGCGTAATGGGTATTGATATTTTGTCACACCTTCCTAAGTGTCTTTAGCCCAACGGCTTACCATGCTCAATAGTAACTAGGAAGTGCAGGGTTCGAATCCTCATCAAGCTGTACGTATTTTTATTTTTCCAGCAACTTTTTAGATAGGTAAATTTTATTAAATAATTTCATTATTAAAATTTTTTCATATTATTCCTTCCCTATTATCCCTATTAATATTTAAAATGCGAAAGTAACTGTCTCTCTGTTTGTTCCGTTTTCATGGAAAAACTACTATACCGATTTGGCTGAAATTCATTATATATATACATATATATATTTTACAGACATAAATAGAGCATTTGTAGCTCAAAAAAAAATGCATCCGAGCTATTGTAGGTATCCGATTTTATGATTCTTGTAAGCCTCATTTTAAAAATCTACAAATTTTACCACTGCCATGTTTGTATATTTATGAAATATGTTTATTTGTCAGAAACAATTTAACAATTTTTACGACGGCTAAAGACCTCTATCCAAACAATACTAGAAATAGTGAACGACTGGTTTTAAATGTGGCACCAAAAACAACCCTCTTTACCAGAAACTGCTATAACATGTGCATTAAAGTCTATAATAAAATTCCAATGCACATAAAAGAGTTCAGGATTAATAAATTTAAAAATCAACTAAAGGAATGGCTTTTAAATAGAATGTTTTACTCGGTGGACGAATTCCTCAATTGTACATAAATAATTCCCTTGACTTATGAATGTTATTATTATTATTACTACTATTATTATTATTAGTATTATTGTTTGACATTTATCAGTATTTTATTTCATAATTATGATCCATTTAATATTATATAATTTAATTAAATTTATTAGAAACATTTGTATGCTCCTATGGGAGCAAAACATGTGTACATTGTGACATATATACCAACTGTTTGACCATGTTTTAAACAAATAAATTTGATTTGATTTGATTCGGTGCCGAAACTGAACATAGGATGCTTTTTATCCTGAAAAATGGAATAGTTTCCGGGATAAAAATATATTTGTCTTTTTATTGGTTATGCATTTATGGAAAAACTACCGGATGGGGATTATGCTCATATTCCCAGAGCCCTAGTACCACTAACAGTTCACCCCAATAGCCCGGTACTTTCTCTTCTCATTTCCCACAATAGTCCTACACTGGCCGGGGCTTGTCCATGGGTGCATTATTGTATGGTGTAGAGAGGGATAATCGCCGGTCAGTGTCACGCCACATTTAGATTAAATTTGTCAAGAGGCCTTTACGTGTCGGCCTCCCCGTGGCCCCACGCAAGCCCTCCAAAAGTCCGGGCCATTTTTATGGCCCGTGGTCTTGAAAGATATACAGATAATAATAATAATAATTTTTTTTTATAAAAAAAAAACTTTATAATAATAATAATAAACTATATATTTTTGATGCCGAGGATGAATATATATTATGATGATTTTTATCTCGAAAAATGGGATAGTTTCCCGGATAAAAATGTATTTGTCTCTCTATTTGTTATGCTTTTACAGAAAAACTAATACACTGATTTGGCTAAAATTCGGTATATATGTAATTTTAATAATGACAGTGGACAAGGGATACTTTTCAACCCGGATAGTGGGATAGATTTATATAAAGGTTATCTCAGAAAGGAGAACAGGTTTTTATGATTTACCATTTCAGTCAATTCAGCCATTTCAGCCATTTCGGTCATTTCGGCGATTTGAGCTATTACAGCCATTTCATTCATTCCAGCCATTTCAGCCATTTGGGCCATTTCAGCCATTTCGGTCATTTGGGCCATTGCAGTCATTTCAGCCATTTGGGCCATTTCAGCCATTTCGACCATTGGGCCATATTAGCCATATCAGCCATTTCAGTCATTTCAGCCATTTTAGCCATTTCGGTCATTTCATCCATTTAAGCCTTTTCGTTCATTTAGGGCATTTGGGCCATTTCGGTCATTTCAGCCATTTGGGCCATTTCAGTAATTTAGGCCATTTCGGCCATTTCAGCCATTTCAGTCGTTTCAACCATTTGGGCCATTTCAGCCATTTCAGCCATTTCGGCCATTTGGGCCATTTCGGCCATTTCGGCCATATTCGTCATTTCGACCATTTGGGCCATTTCAGCCATTTCGGTCATTTCAGCCATTTCAGTCATTTTGGCCATTTCGGTCATTGGGGCCATTTGAACCATTTCGGCCATTTTAGCCATTTCAGTCAATTCAGCTATATTGGCGATTTGGGCAATTTCAGCTATTTCGGTCATTAGGGCCATTTCAGCCATTTCAGCCGTTTCAGCCATTTCGGTCATTTGAGCGATTTGGGCCATTTCTGTCATTTTGGCCATTTAGACCGTTACGGTTATTTCGGCCATTTCGGTCAATTCAGCAATTTGGGCCATTTCGGCCATTTTGGCTATTTCAGCCATTTCGGTCATTTCAGCCATTTGAGCCATTTCAGTCATTTAGGCCATTTGGTCATTTCGGGCATTTCAGCCATTTCGGTCATTTCAGCCATTTGAGCCATTTCGGTCAGTTCAGCCATTTGGGTCATTTTGGGAATTTAGGCCATTTCGGTCATTTCGGCCATTTGGGCCTTTTAGGCCATTTTGGCCATTTCGGCCATTTCGGCTATTTCGGCCATTTTGGTCATTTCGGCCATTTTGGCTATTTCAGCCACTTCGGTCATTTCAGCCATTTGGGCCATTTCAGTAATTTTGGCCATCTAGGCCATTTCGGTCATTACGGCCATTTCAGTCATTTCAACCATTTCAGCCATTTGGGCCATTTCGGCCATTTCAGCCATTTGGGCCATTTCGGTCATTTGGGTCATTTTGGTAATTTCGGTCATTTGGGCCATTTCAGCCATTTGGGTCATTTCAGTCAGTTTGGCTATTTCGGCCATTTGGGCCATTTCGGTCATTTGGGTCATTTCGGTCATTTGGGCCATTTCAGTCATTTCAACCATTTGGGCCATTTCAGCCATTTCAGTCATTTCGCCAATTTGGACCATTTCAGCCATTTCGGTTTTTGGGCCATTTTGGTCATTTGGGTCATTTTGGTCATTTCGGTCATTTGGGCCATTTCAGCCATTTGGGTCATTTCAGTCAGTTTGGCTTTTTCGGCCATTTCGGCAGTTTCAGTAATTTCAAACATTAGGGCCATTTCAGCCACTTCAGTCAATTCAGCCATTTCGGCCATTTGGGCCATTTCAGCTATTTCGGTCATTTAGGCCATTTTGGTCATTTCGGTCATTTGGGCCATTTCACACATTACGGCCATTTCGGTAATTTGGGCCATTTCAGCCATTGCGGTTATTTGGGCCATTCCAGACATTTCGGTCATTTGGGCCATTTCAGCCATTTCACACATTTCGGCCTTTTCAGTCAATTCAGCTGTTTCGGCCATTTGAGTCATTTTAGTCATTTCGGCCATTTCGGTCATTTGGGTCATTTCGGTCATTTGGGCCATTTCAGTCATTTCAACCATTTGGGCCATTTCAGCCATTTCAGTCATTTCGCCAATTTGGGCCATTTCAGCCATTTCGGTCATTTAGGCCATTTTGGTCATTTCGGCCATTTGGGCCATGTCGGCCATTTAGGTAATTTCGGACATTTCGGACATTTCGCCCATTTCTGCCATTTCGGTCATTTGGGCCATTTCAGCCATTTCACACATTTCGGCCTTTACAGTCAATTCAGCTATTTCGGCCATTTGGGCCATTTCAGTCATTTCGCCCATTTCAGCCATTTCGGTAATTTGGGCCATTTCAGCCATTGCGGTTATTTGGGCCATTTCAGACATTGCGGTCATTTGGGCCATTTCAGCCATTTCACACATTTCGGCCTTTTCAGTCAATTCAGCTGTTTCGGCCATTTGAGTCATTTTAGTCATTTCGGCCATTTGGGCCATTTCGGTCATTTGGGCCACTTCATCCATTTCGGCCATTTCAGCTATTTCGGCCATTTTAGCGATTGCGGTCATTTGGGCCATTCCAGCCATTTCAGTAATTTCGGTCAATTCGACCATTTGGGCCATTCAGCCGTTTGATCATTTAGACCCGTTCGGCTAAATATATTTTCATCTCGGAAATCTCATTTTTCGGGATAAAAAGTAGTTCTTGGCCACCCTCGGTATTAACATAACATATGTACTCAGTTTCAGCCAAATTGGCTCAATAGTCTTTCCATAAAAGGATAACAAACAGTGAGACAAATATACTTGTGGATTTTTTTTCGTGGAACCCTAAAAACGTAGCCTAAGTTACTTCTTATAACATCAGCTATCTGCCAATGAAAATTACGTCAAAATCGATCCATGTGTCAGAGATTAGCCGGAACATCCAGACACACAGACAGACAGACAAAAATTCTATAAATAGCATTTTCGGAAACTCCTGGTCCGATTTTATTAGATTTTATTTTGAGATTTCAAACGGGCACTTCACTTTTATTTATCTGTATAGATAAGAACTATAAAATAAATAATAATAGATATATATAATAGTTTTAAAAAAAAACACGCTTTCATAAAAAATCCAACTAAAAACAGAAAATAAAATTTAATAAATTTGGTTTCTGATGAATGGGGTCTTAAAAAAAGCTTGGGGTGTATTCAATGCGCTTTTTCTTCTTTAAAATCTTAAAGAGCGCCTTTTTTTAAACTATTATTTATTTTTCATTTTTAGTTGTTATTTTTTAAATGTTAATGTTTTTTTAAATTAAATTTTTAAATATAAGCTTTTGAAATTCTGCATATCATGTAGCAGCAGAGTGCTAACTAAGACAAGTAAAACAAGCCCAAACACGACGCGTTTATCTTGTTTAGTAAAGGAGTTCCTATAGCCACCTTCCGACTCCATCATCAGATCAGCTCCATGGTACCATATTATTGCATTGTCACGCGATATAAACATACGAGCCCAAACACGACGGGTCTATCTTGTTTAGTACAGGAGTTCCTATGGCCACCTTCCGACTCCATCATTAGATCAGCTCCATGGTACCATATTATTGCATTGTCTCGTGATATAAACATACGAGCCCAAACACGACAGGTCTATCTTGTTTAGTACAGGAGTTCTTATGGCCACCTTCCGACTCCATCATCAGATCAGCTCCATGGTACCATATTATTGCATTGTCATCGACCTTTGACAGGTGTTCAAACTTTGAATTAAATCTGATCATTAAAAGTAGGACAAAATCGAGCTCAAAAGGGAAGGTTACAAACATACATACATACATACAGGTGAAGCTAATAAAAGCGTGTTAAAAACATAATAGGGCTAAATAAAAAAAATTGTTAGAAAAGGAAAATGGAGCGAGCACTCAACTTGAACAACGAAACTTCATATTTCTAACTATCCATGTGTCTACGTCATTTCTATTGATAAACATAGATGGCGCTTTAGAATTTTAATGTTACCGATAAGGTAAAAATTTTATTGTCAATAGCATAAAAGTCCAAATGAAATGAAATACAAAAATTTTGAAAAGTATTTTTATGGCATTTTATAAAATTATTTAGGAAGAGAAAAAGAGCATTTTATCAACTTTCTTATAAAAAAAGTCTTCTGGATCAAGTGAAACTAGTAGGGTTCGAACCCACACAGCTAGTGATTTAGACCAGACCTCTACCGTATAAGCCAAATAAGTATAGCGCGACCGTTTCAAAATTCTTGTTATTATTGCTCCTTCGTTTATTTAAAATTATTTTTTAATGGCGGTCGTGGAGAAGAGCAGCGCGTCCGTATTAGCCGACGCTCTAAAGCGATCTAACAAATTCCATACATTGGGACCGGCAGGCGGGATTTTTGCAGTCATTTTTAATAAAATAATTAATTACTTCCAAATTAAGTTAAGTAACCGAATAAAACTCTATAATTGTATTTGTTATAATATGATATGTTACTGTTATTTATTTTATCGATGTAAGATTAACAGTAATAACAAAAACGAAGATTGAATAACTCGTTTAGAGGTTACTTTGCAATTATTTTCTATCGAGAAAATTTATCGCAAATGCGTTCCGAGTACAAACTTTACGTCAGAAATATGATCAAGATTGACATATATTTTTTTCACCGCAATAAAGTGTGTATAAATACTGTAAAAATGATTGAGAAATCGATCTAAAAACGCATTCTGTCTCTTATAACGCTGTTAAAGGAGAAAAAGCGGCGCAACAAACTCCCCAGTAACACATCTTTACTTTGTAATTATCATGTTTAATCACTCGTCTTTTTATTTTTTATTATGTAGTTTATAATAATACAATGCTTTACAAAGTAATTTTTATGAATGATTATTGAAAAAGCTTGATAGCGATCGCATTATTCCCATTCGGTGCAGTCGTCTAAAAATTCTTTCGTTGTATAATAAGCCTTCTTGCACAAACGTTGCTTTACTAATTTTTTAAACTTATTTACTGACAGTTCTTGAACGTTTACTGGGATTTTGTTCAAGAACATTTGCCCCACGAAAGTACTATAAACTTTATGGAGCCTACACGTGGGAGTTTCTAATTTATTTTTGTTCCTAGTATTTTTACAATGTATATCACCTAATCTGGGATAATCCGTGATATTTTTCTTAACATATAGAACATTTTCAAGTATATACTGTGAAGCCACTGTTAAAATATTTATTTCTTTAAACTTATCTCGCAGGGAATTTCGCGCTCCCATGTTGTAAACTGAGCGAACAGCACGCTTCTGGAAGACGAAAATAGCATTTATGTCAGCTGCATTACCCCATAAGAAGATGCCATAAGACATAATGCTGTGAAAATAGCTGAAGTAAACCAAACGAGCAGTATCAACATCAGTCATGAATCTTATCTTTTTTACTGCATATGCTGCAGAGCTTAGTCTATTCGCCAGTTTACTTATATGGGCCCCCCATTGTAGTTTCGAATCTAATGTAATACCAAGAAAAATGGTCGAATCCACAACATCTAGAGTTTCTCCATTTAATAGCACATCAGTTTTTATCGGATTAACATTTGGCATGGAGAATTTAATACATTTAGTTTTGTTGTTGTTTAGAAGTAAATTATTCACTCCAAACCAGTGTACTATAATTGAAAGCGCGTTGTTTACGTCGTCAAAGTTTGATTTATGTCGTATAATTTTAAAAATTAAGGATGTATCATCAGCAAACAACACAATGTCATGTTTATTTTTTACCAAAAAAGGTAAATCATTTATATAAATGAGAAATAGAAAAGGACCGAGAATCGAACCTTGTGGGACTCCCATATTAACAGTGGCTCCTGGAGACCTTTTGGATCCTACCATTTAGGTAGGATGTCAATAGGTCGAGAGCCGAGCCTCTTATACCATAGTGGTTTAGTTTCCTGATCAGTGTTTCGTGTTTGACACAGTCAAATGCCTTGGATAGGTCGCAAAAAATACCCAAGGCATCACACGACTCTTCCCAGGCACCAAAAATATACTTAAGCAACTGGACACCGGCATCAGTTGTTGATCGGCCCTTAGTAAAGCCAAATTGTTTGCTGTGTAGCAAATTATTAATATTGAAATGACTAAGCAACTGATTTAAAATTAGTTTTTCATATATCTTGCTAAATGTTGGCAGTATGGAGATAGGTCTAAAATTATTAAGGTAAGTGTTACTTGCTAGATTTAAAAAGTGGTATAACTTTGCTTAATTTCATTTGATCAGGAAACACTCCACATTTTATACAGTCATTGAATACTGTGGCTAAGTAAGGATATTATATCGATTATTGAACAAAGAATCTTTACGGATATTCCCCAAAGGTCAGCAGTTTTCTTAACATCTAAGAGCTTGAAAGCTTTTAAAACATCTACACTATCTACACAATGAAAGGCAAAGTTTACACTGCATTCACTGACATTATCACGTAATAATGATTCAGCCACAATAGCAGAAGAATGAAGTGACTGAGTAGTTTCAGCTGGGATAGCGGCGAAGAACTTCTCGAAGGCTGCAGCGACGTCGTCATCAGATGTTATATTAGTATATTATCAATATTCAAGGAGTATTCGGAGTTACGCGGCCTGGTCCTTCTTGTTTCGTTATTAATGATACTCCATGTTGTTTTTATTTTATTATTGGATTCTTTTAAAAGTCTTTTTATGTGCAGTGATTTTGCCTCGTAACATACTTTCTTAAATAGTTTGGAATATTCCTTAACGTATTTTTGAAACGATGTTGTACGATTATGTGTCTTTTCACCATAAAGTTCATATAATTTACGTCGGCTGACATGAATCCCAATGGTCGCCCATTCATTAAAATTTAAACCGGGACATATAGAAACTGTTCTGGGAGTAAATGTTCTTGAAAATTCCTTACTTACAATGTCAAAAAATATATTGTATGACTCATTGGGATCCTCTGAGGCTAATAAATAAAACATATTATTACAAATATTGGATCTGAACTTTTCTAAACGCTTTGTGGTAATAGGAACAAAAGTAATTTTTATTTATTTATTATATTACTCTCCATATGAAAGGCGACTATCTGACCAAGATGATCCGAACTTAGATGACTAATTACTGATTTATACAGTGACTCATCTTTAGCAAATATATTATCTAAGCAGGTAGCAGTGGAATCAGTGATTCTAGTAGGCTCCATAAATAAGTTTATTAAATTATATGACTTCAACAAAGTCCTATATCTAATAGTGGTGGATGTGTTTTCTAGTAAATTAATATTAAAATCACCACAAACAATTTTTTTTCTTTGATTTTGAAAGTTTGGATAGTATTTCTTCCATCACAGTTTCAAATAAGTCATATAATGCATTTGGGGGTCTGTAAACGCTTACAATTATAATGCAATCAAGCTCAACACAAGCTATTTCAGCAGTTCGCTCTACAGAGAGATCCACAATATCCTTACGTTCTTTAAATTTTAATTGTTTAGAAATAATAATTAAGGATCCACCACGTATGGCATTTACTCTGCTGAACGAGCTGGATACCTGGTGACCATTGAAGTTAAACATTATTTCTGACTTTTTTAGCCAGTGTTCCGTTAAACATAAAATGTAAATATTATTACTATCTAAAAACAATTCAACTTCTTGTTCTTTATTCATCATTCCTTGTAAATTTTGATGCACCAGGTTTATCACATAGTTATTATTTTTCAATTTCCTACTGTGTGATAAATTCAAATTATTTATTATATTGTGATTAAAGCAAGAGTTTACCTCTATTGTCTTATTATCTAATTTAATTTTTTTGGAACAGATTCCAAAGCTATGTTCTGAAGGGATATACACTCCTCAAGAGGAGTGCAGGTCAAATCACACTGCTCAATGGAAGCAGTTGTTGGTGTAGCCATATTCATGGCTGGCTTAATAAGTAAAAAATATAATAGCGATTTTGCTATTCGTTATGTATAAATACCAGGAATATAGAATTTATCCTTTGTCAATAACTTACAGCTATTTGTAAGTATACAACTTATGTCAATGAACTTAATTTTGTTTTTATATTTTTTACAGGTCAAATCCTTTGTATTCGACAAAGTACTTAATAATATATTTAAATGAAATCTATAATCATTTTCCTGTGGCAAACCTCTAATGTAAGGTAGTGTGAACAATTATTTCTTTTACATTTAAATGATCCAAATAATCCAAATACAATAAAGAGTATCATATCGTACTGTATCGTACCGCACTGCATTGCCCCGCACTGCACTGTATCGTATCGTGTCGTATTCAGTGGCGGATTTGCAGTCTTGGCCATCCTAGGCCCCAGGCCATGTAGTAAGTTCCAACCACCCCTTTCTCAGCACCCATAATATTGAGTACATACATAATGAATTTACTTAAACGAAACAATCACTCCACATTACATTATCTATATTTTATTTATAAAAGCACAAAAGTGATTTAAGAAGATTATTGTTGTACGATGCGGTGCAATGCGGCTCACCATAATGTGCGCGAGCCTTTAGAATATTTACGTAATTTGAGTTATTTCTTGTTATCATCAGTGAATTTTTTGTTACGACTGGCCGCCCCTAATATCTGGTCGCCCTAGGCCCGGGCCTACTGGGCCTTAGGGCAAATCCGCCACTGGTCGTATTGTGTTGTATTGTATTTAACTTTTGACCTCGGGTATTACTCCTTGCGCTCCTGACCTGCCACTACTGGATTCTTCTGACTCTCTGTCACAGCACAGTAACTGCTTAATCGGTACTGTGCGCAAGTAAGATCTTGCATGGAATACTGTTCTCACCTTTGGGAAGGCTCAGCCAAATAGTAGCTTGGAGCGCTAGAGTCAATTGAGACAAGAGGCAAGAGGTTCGTAGCGACCAGCTTGTCAATACAAGGGTTCAAAGCCTAGAGCATCAACGCCCAGTTGTCAGTCTATCGGTATTCTATAGGATTCATATCATGGAATGTGCGTACCGAAGAGTTGTGGAATGCACTGCCAGAGTCCGTGTTTCCCGAAAAGTACAATACGGGTGTCTTCAAGTCTAATGTGAGTAGGTACCAGGTTCCAGTGTCCCTTAAGAGAACAGCAGCGCATTTCTAGCACCTTTGGGTGTTGCAAATGTCCATAGGCGATGGTAACCGTTTTTTATCAAGTAGGCGGTCTGCCTGTCTGCTGAACTCCTGCAATAAAAAAGGTACTATCTAAGTAAGCGTGCTCCATCTTTGACCGCATCATCGTCCGGTACAATTGATTATTGTATATACTTATGTAAAGTATTCAATAATAAATTTATTGCAGCAACTATTTGCACACTTATACAATGTGTGTGTTTGTCTGCCGATTATTATTATTATTTATGTCACTATAATGTCAAGTTACTATTTACTGACCATCGATGCGTGACGTCATGAAGCTATCGGCAAACCTTCTGCGCGGTTACGGTTAGTAATTGATTTTTCTATAACTTTTATTAATATTGTTAAGGTTTTAAGGCGTCGACTAAGACAAATTCCGAAGATTTGTAGAAGCACATTTATTACCCGTCGGCATTTGAACTAATAACATTGAAACTATTGTAATCCCTTTTATGAACGTCTTCTTTTGGTCACTTAGTTATTGGTACGTTTCTAATTATTGTTGAGAATAGCCTATTGTCCATTGTATTCGCTCATTAGCATAATTAGTCAGGTGTTGCGGATTCATTTCCATTTGTGTAGTATAAAACGACGGCCTAATGGAGAAGGGGACCGTCGAGCGAGAACTACGATCAAAGCAAGACGGCGGAACTACAATCGGGAATCTATTAGTCAAGGACTTTACGCGTTTTATTGAATTACGACCTTCTGCATTATGTTTGGATTTGTTGTGTTCGGTTATATTTGTACCTGTGTTATACGTGTTTATATAGTTATATAATAATTTCAACGGCATTTTAATTCGAGTCCCGCTAAACTCGTAACAATATAAATATTATTCCTTTAGCCTACATCCGTCAACATATTATAAATCAAAATAAACTTCTTAAGCATCACTTTCAATTTGTTACTGTTTTAGTGTAAAAATATTATTTATTATTAGTTTATTTCGGTCCAAATTGGACCTATGTTTAGTCATCGATCTTGTTGACTCTCTAATCTGTACTGAAAAAACTGGTATATCATTGTCTCGCGGGCTTAGTCCTATGTGTTTATCTCTTTTTAGTGTCGCTTTTTCTGCGAGCTGCAAACTAGGCGTTACCTAGTGTAGTTTCGGAGCGAATATCTTATAAGGACGAACTTTGCGCTATTTATGTGGTAACGATTTTCTGCCTTGGATGTGTGGAGTGACGCGGAAAGACCGGGCCAGGAACTCCCGCATCCGTGACAGTCCTCTTGTCCGTGACATAGCAGAAAAAACTGCAAGAGTGTCGCATACACTAATTATGTGGGGAACAAATGTCTAGCCATGCCGCCTCCGCCAGGTCCCGGTCGAAGGGAAAGGCCCAAGAAATGTTGGCTTGATGTCGTGAAGGATGACATGCGTACCAATGGTCTCAAAACGGGGGGGATGCTGAAGACCGCGCGAAGTGGAGTAGAAAAAGTAGGTGTAACAGCCTTCCAAAGATTTGGAAAAGAAAGTACCATATATACCAAATTAATTACCCAAATCTCTGCAAGGCTGTTTACATAGGAAAGCGGACCCTGGGCGTCGGAGTGAACGCGCCGAACGCTACCAGGATTTAACGCTCGGATGATGAGGTTGTTTTTTGCCCTACGGTTTGATTTTGTTCGGCTATACTTGTATGAACTATGAATTACGTGTGTGTACTTCTAAAACACTTTGTGATAATTCCAAGGACATTTTCGAAATTACCTCCTACAAATCCCCTTCAAATCCCTAAGTACTTTATAGACGAAAATGTACGAGTCCGACTCGCACAAGACCACTCGTCTATTATGATAGACGCATAAACAGTGGACCAAATAGCTTTGTCATTCGCTATAACCAACTTCATAAGACATAAACTAAAAAAATAATTATTAGCCATTATCACGTAATAAACTAGGAAGTAAAAAAACCTAAACAATGCAAGTTCCTGGTAAAGTAAATTGCTTTTGACTATTAACTGAGTCAATGGACAGACAGCAAGGTCAAGGAAAGTTATGTACTATTTATACACTGGTAACACCAGACAGTAGGGATGCGGACAATTTTTACGATAATTTCTAACATTATCGATTATATTCGTACAACATCCCTAGTAATGTTATAAATGCTAAAAGTAACTCTGTCTGTCTGTTATGCTTCTACAGAAACTGTATTCGACCGATTTGGCTGAAATGCGATATGATAATGTATGATGATGATATGAGAGAATGTATGATGAAAGAATGACTAAACAGATATACAATGCAAAAGTGGATGGATGCAGAAGTCGCGGAAGGCCACGACACACCTTCCATGATCAAATTGATCGTGTATTAGCAGAAGGTGATGTCAGGAGCCTTAAGAATAGACGAGCGTGCATAACAAGAGCTAATGTCAAAGAAGCAAGTGAGGTGTGTAAGAATAAGGCTGTATGGCACTCTGTTGTTCGTGCCTACCCCGCAAGGGACCTGGCGTGAAGTTATGTATGTATGTATGTATATATATATATATATATATATATATATATATATATATATATATATATATACATATATATATAATTTATGTATTTCTTTCAAGATCACGGGCCATAAAAATTTTCCGGACTTTTGGAGGGCTTGCGTGGGGCCATGGGGAGGCGAACACGTAGAGGCTCCTTGACAAATTTAATGTAAATATGTGGCGTGACACTGACCGGCGATTATCCCTGTCTACACCATATAATAATGCACCCAAGGACAAGCCCCGGCCAGTGTAGGACTATTGTGGGAAATGAGAACAAAAAGTACCGGGCTATTGGGGTGAACTGTTAGTGGTACTAGCGGTCTGGGAATATGGGGACTATAGCGTCTGCCCGTCGCTATGTTTAGGGAACATGGAAAAATGGGCAGACGGTGACTCGCCGCTCCCTGCATGGGCCCCTAAAAATGCCATAAAAGGCAGGGGCAACATGGGTGTGAGTGGCTAAGGGGTGTAGAGAGGTGGGCTGCAGGTTCACCGAAGCTACTTCCGACGTTAGGCCATTTATCACTTCCACCCATGGAGCTTGAGTCTTAGGTCTAGCGATCGCTACTCCGTGCCGGCTGGCTAAGGCAAGCATGGAAGCGGGGGCCTTGTCTTGGCCCCCGGAGTCAGGTACGAGGTGTCGCCACTCACCTGAGGCTTCGCCACAAAGCCCCCCTGCGGGATTATGTATTTATTATTAAAATGTAAGTAGTTTGTACTATATGTTACGTATACCACCATCGCCATTATCATATAATTTCATTTCTGGGGTTGTCTGGAAGAGATCGCTTTTTAGCGATAAGACCGCCCTTTGTACATAACTAGATATAATTTTAGTCTTAAGTTCATGTTTGTATTGGTGTACAATAAAGAATTATCTATTTATCTATCTATTTATATGTAAATTGAATTTCTAGAATGGAAATAGGATACTTTCATCCCGGAAAAGGGATAGATGTAAAAAGGATGATAAAGGGGAGGAAAGTCTGAAAATCTGCCTTTTTCAAAATAAGAAGTGTCTATTTCAACTGTCACTAGCTGTACCCGGCAGACGTTGTCCTGCCCTTAAAAAAATAATTATAACCCGATTGCAGAGCCACCTACCGCGACCAATTGTTAATCTGAAAAATTCTTTCATCAACATGAATACATACAAACAAATCATTACAATCGGTCCCACTGATTGAAAGTTCAGCGGCACCACCTACCGGAACTTATTGTGAATCTAACTATCCCGGGACCCACTTGAACACTCTCAAGAAATTTCATCGAAATTGGTTCAATCGTTTAGGAAGAGTTCAGTGACATACAAGAATAGAAGAGTTTTATATATAAATAAAGATTTTTGGGCCAGAGACCCTCGCGAATGTCCTCATGGTTCCATAGTAAAGTTTCATCATAATCTGATCAATAGTTTATAAGCGCATCGAGAACAAACATACAGATATTGATTTATAAGAACTACCAGAAAGAATTACCGTAATTCTATAACTCAACAAGAACCTTGACCGACTGGAATATTTTTGTAAAAATAAAATATTAATAACTGTATAATAAAATGTTTACAATTTATTAATTTAGCAAAAAAATAAGAATGCCAATTCAGTATGATCAATTGATTATATTGATATCGTATTATTATGTAGTGATTCTGGTGGCTCTGCAGACGGACGACTTTATGTAGCTTTTAGATTCTCTAACACAATCAAAATCGCTCGACTCAGACAAAATTTCATACACACTTTTACAATTTGGGCCACTTGCATGTAAACGAAGCACGTTTATTACCCGTCGGTGTTAATAACATTGAGACGCTGTTATGACCGTTTTCTTTGGATTATTTTGGGTTTAAAATTTGCCATTGGAAAAACAGCCCATCGTGTATTGTAATCTTTGTGGTAGTCATTAGCCAGGTGAGATTTGTACAGTATAAAGCAATGCCCCAAGGAAGGGGTGAGGCAGTCGAGTGATAGCCACAAGCGAAGCAAGATGTTAGTGACGGACTTTGCGCGAGTTATTGCGTCGTGCATTACGTTTGCACTGGTTGTGTTCAGTTATATTTGTACCTCGTATTGGCATACTTCTAATAAATCCTAACGGCTTTTTGCGCGTGTTGAATTGCATTGAATGGTGCATAATGGTTGCATCCCGTTTTATTTTGCTTTTGTTTTATACGTGTTTGTTATACAGTTCTAATAAACTCTATACGCATTTATTTTCATTCGTGTCCTGCAGCTCGTAACAATATGTACATACGTTATCTGTCCTTATTTAACGTCATTAGCAATGTCCTATATCAAACTGAACTCACCCATCGCCAGATCTGCGTAAACCATAGGTAACCATATGTCCTTCCCATATACCTTCTATTCTATTCTTCTAGCGCTAATGCTATTTGACTATCGGGCGAGGGCAGTTTTCGCTAGATAAATCCTCACAGTCGCTCGTTAACAGCGGCATACGTTTCCGTGTTAAAAACTCCAATTATGTATAATCAAATAATTTATTTTCAACAATAAATTTGATAGGTCGACAACTTATATCACCACATAAAAATAGCCCATCAGTAACTAATCAATAAACATGTACACATTTTGTAGATATGTATTTATATGGTATATATAATATATGTATTTATTATAATAATAACAGCCAATAAATGTTCCACTGCTGGGCTCCGGCCTCCCGTTATAGGAGGAACGGACAGTATACCCGCCACGCTTGTCCAAGGCAGCTTGGCAGGTTTGACACATCGGTTACCTCGATGTGCAGATTGTATCACGATGTTTTCCTTCACTATTGTGACTTCACATTAGGTCAGAAAACTGTTTAAGTGGTGCATGGGTTCCGGCCAGGATCGAACCCGCGCCCTTTGAGCTTGGGACGCGTGTGATAGCCATTACGGTACCACCATCGCCATTATCATCTCAATACATTCTTGGGGTTGTCTGGAAGAGATCGCTTTTAAGCGATAAGACCGCCCTTTGTACATAACTAGATATAATTTTAGTCTTTAAGTTTATTTTTATATTGGTATATAATAAACAAAGTGTTATTAATTTATCTACCTACGTCACATTTCATTATCGTATCTCGCCAGAATGGCTGAACGGGTCTTGATGTTTGGCACATATATAGATTATGATTTTTTTTCCGGAAAAATTTATAGTTCCCCTGGGATAGATTAGTGTTTTACACTGGGTAAGTTGTATCACTTACCACACAAAGCTGGAGGACCGACCGTTGGGAGTATTTCCAACGGCTGGTCAACACCTGTAATTTGCAAGGTATCTTTCAAATCAAAACTTTGATAAAATAATTCGACAACGCTCATAGAGGAGCATAGAAACCCCTTCCTTATAACAAATTACCCGACTACAAAAACCAAACTAAACGATCATTTATAATTTGACGATGAAAAACAAAAATAGATATGAAACTGATGTAAGACTGATAACGGAAATGCGATCAGCTGACTGACCGCGTTAAGGGTTATCAAGCTAGTTTTGGGTCTCACGCCGAACAAAGCAAGTACAATATAATAATCATATAATTATCATCCCTTGAATGGATGGAGATGTCTTGATATGCACTGGTGTACATATGCGACCGTCTGACGAACTTAAGCCCAAGATGGCCACCGAACGCCGCAGATTGGCCAACGAGAGCTGCTGCGAAGCCATCGCCGTGCGGAGAAGACTCTAGCTTCTCCACACCCAGTTACCGGTGGATTGCCCACTGAGATAAAACCTCGAGGTCATCATTAAAGATAAAGAGGAAGAAGACCCTGGAGAGACGCGACCGTTACCTTGATGGCCGACGTTTGTAGTGGTGTGTGGTGTTAGAAGCAATATTCGGGCGTGTTCACCTAAATTGGTGAGACGAAAAATGAACGTACATGCTTCATACACACGCGTTTATTATGATTTCTTTATCTTCAGTCTTTGTCCATTGCTGGACGGAGGTCTTCCTAATTTTGCGCCACGTATCTCGGTGTCGTAGAATTTGCGCCGGTCGTCTGTCCACTGGGCTAGAGGGCGTTAGCTCGGACGCGGTCGCCTCTCCAGGACTTGTTTGCTCCATCTAGTTCGACAGATGTGACTGGCCCACTGCCACTTCAACTTGCTAACCTTGCGAGCTATTTCGGTTACCTTAATTTTTTACAATTTTTTTTGTCAGATTCCTGCATTATACAATAGCGACCCCTTGGTTACGGATGACTCCTCTAGGGAATCCTGCTGTACGTAGATTTACGTAATCTAGGTTATTCTACAAACGTTGTTATTTCCTGGTAGTGACATAAAGCATCAAAAATATGTTTTACCAAGAAATACGCGTAAATATCAAGCAATTATCGTCAGGGTAAAAAATACAATCATTGAGATAAACTAAAATGAGAGCAAATCGTAGAATGTTTTGTTCTTTTTTCTCCTTCCACCGGACGGACAAGGTTATCCGGCTTTCTGTATCTTTAGGGTTTTTATTGTTTTATATTTTATTTTTCTGCTTATATTTTTTATTATTATTATCTTTAAAATTCTTTATTAAAAATTTATTACATTTATTTTTATTTATTACATCGGGTCCTTATGTCTTTAATGTACATCCTTCTTTCTTAGACCTAGATATGTTACATTTTTGTTTGTTTGAGTCTGCCTAATGTAATTCTCGCTTTAGTCTTGTTATCATTTGACAATTGCCTGCAACGGACCGCATCAAAATAAAGCTGTAAAAAAACGACAAATATTCTGTCAGTTATGACAACGTAACCCTATCAGAGACCATCAACAATGTTGTTAGAAATATAACAGATTCAATTTTCAATGGCTATATGTGGATGTACACCTGGAGGTATATTCATCAGTGCCATTCTAGCACTTGTACTTCTACCAGCACAATATTATGTACCAGATTTTTACCAAGAAGAAGAACTAGATATAAAAGACCAGACCTCAGATGAGTGGTTATCTGCACTTAAACAAGTACCAGCAGTCGATATATTTCTTGCTGGAATCATAGTGATAATGGTTGTTGCGATTAATTTATGTGAGTGGATTCAGAGGGAGCTGATACAAAGGAAGATTTACAAAGTGAGGTCTTCTAATCTATATTATATCGTCATCAAATAATATTCGTCTAGATAGCTCTACCATCTCTGGTCTTAAGTATGCTGCAATAATAATGCTGAATTGTGTTCTGACATTCGGAGTTCTAGTTCCCACGTCGAGTTCGGCTGTAATAGTATATTTAATATTGCAAATGTCCCTAAACGATGATAACCACTTTCCATCAGGTGGGTTACCAGCCTGTGGGATGTTCTCTAGCAATAAAACCCAGACCAGTCTTTTTACTTGAAACCTGCACCTTAGTGTATTTAAGTCCTGTAAGTACTTGCTAAAGAAGTGCGCTTCATTCCATACAATATTTTCGCTTAAGATCACACCAGATCGTAGTAGAACACAATCCTTTATGGCACCTCTCGCTATCGACACAATGTTTACCTTCATTTTCTTGGATTCTCTTGCTTCCTTAGGCAACAGTTCTCTAAAACGCTTCCCGCTGAGGATTTCCCTTTGCGCTACGATATGAAGGTGTTTAAGATCCACCTTCTATTAAGGGAACGTCTGCCTGTGTGCTTTAGGTAATAAAAAAAGAGAGGTTCCAATTCGCCAACCTGCTTAATATTTTTTTCAGCTGAACCAATACCTAACATTGAGCCTGGAACGTATCGCAGTAGTGGATGCCCAGCAAGATGAGCTGGAAGCCACCATGAAGATGGTACACAATGCCACATCAGAGTATAACCTCCTGCTTTATTTACTACTGAAGGACCAGAGGATTCTTACCCACAAGGGCCCTCCGTCGAACTGCTTCTTTGACAAGACCTTAAATGGTGACATTGACAATTTGACGCTTTCACAAATATAATTATTGGCATGGACTTTTTTTCTTTTATGCTTTTGTTCTTTTATATTGAACTTAAACAGTTAATCGTTTTAATGTTTTACCGTATTCTCTCTTTCCTCTCATCTTCTCCCAGTTATTTGGGGTCGGCACAATATGTCTTTTCCTTCTACACTCCTCTATTCTGACATATATCCTCTGTCACGCCACAAATCACATCATCCTTTACACAATCTATTCATCTCTTTTTTGGTCCACCTGTACATTCGTACCTATCAATGTTGCAGTTTAACATTCTTTTTGTTACGTGACTTTCATCCCTCCTCATTACATCCATAACACCTTTCTCTTCTTCCTCTGAGTTCCAAACACAGATGTAAGTTTTAAAGATGCCCTCATGTACTTACTTATTTTTCACGTTATCCATTCTTGTAACACCACATATCCATCTCAACATTCTCATCCCAGCTCAGTGGAGACATCTGAAGTCTATCACTTTACATTATTTTCAGGTGATTTTGCGCAAATTCAGAAATACTTTTTTTGTAACACGTGGAAATGTGCCTTGTACATACTAAATATCATTACTTATGTCGGTACCTTCAGGTTTATTTTTGAGATAAAAAGCAGTGAATGTCTTCTTTTAATTTTTATTATGACCCATTAAGCCGTAAAACAAACAGGCTTACTTTTGTATTTATTACGTTAGGGTGGATTGACATATTATGTAGTTTCTGTACCTTTTTGACCTAAAAATTTAATGTACCAGTGTGACTGTTAGGAATTCCTTATTTCCAGGGAAATGAAGACACTGTTGTATCATCAAAATTAAATGATTTTTCCTCCACGTCAACTTGTAGACGTAAACCTTCCTATCTTTACACTAAGTGTCCCGAATCTCTTCTTTAATTTTCTACTCCAGCTGACTTCTACTTTTTAATATTCTGCAGTGTAGTAATAACCACTTACCTGGTGGAATTATACATTCGTTTACAGTTCAGCCGTCGCCCTTGAGACTTCAGTATGAACATGTGATAAAAGAGTTGACGCATTATGTATTTTACGTAACATTTTTTTACAAATACTGACAGTTTTTTATTTGATTTGTTTTGCTATGTAAATATTGTTTTTGGAATGTTAATACCGTATGATTGTAATGTTTGCTTTGATAATATTAAAAATAATCATGAGCCTATTATATAACTTGTTTTAATGATGTGAAGCATGTGGATGCGCAAAGAGGCATATAACAACGAAAGGTGACGAATGGTGGGACGCGGATGTTAAATCTAGCGTAGAGAGAAAGAGAAAAGCCTGGCTAGATTATATTGCATCTTTGCATCAGAATGACAGCATGAAAGAGATGAAAAAAGGAATGTATCGCCTCTGCAAGAATGAAACCAAAGCTTTAGTGAAAGAGAAGCGTGAAAGAATAAAATTGAAAGAAGAAGAGAAGCTGACGGAGAACTTCGAGGCAAATACCAAACTCTTTTGGAGAGAGGTTAAGAAGTCTCGGGGATGTTCGTCAGCTTCCAGAATGGAAAGAATTAAATCTAAAGCAGGGGACATTCTTGCTAACCCACAAGAGGTTTTAGCGCGATGGAGTGAATATTTTAGAGAAATGTATGATACTATCCCAGATGCTGGCACCACGACTGAGTCTGTGACTGACTTCGAGGAGTCAGCATCTGAGATCACTTTGGAAGAGATTGAATGGTCGATAAGAAGTCTGAAAAATGGAAAGGCAGCAGGAATCGATAGTGTGTCTGCTGAGATGATCAAATATGGTGGCACCTGCGTCCGGGACGCTTTCCTGTCCTTATGCAACTTGTGCTGGAGGACAGGAAAGGTTCCCAACGACTGGAGGCGCGCTGTCATCGTGCCCTTGTATAAAGGCAAGGGGTCACGTATGGAGTGCGCCAGCTACAGGGCCATCAGTTTGATCAGCACAGCATCTAAAGTGTATGCGAAAATTGTTGAAAGGAGAATGAGAGTGGTGTCCGATGGATTACTGTGGGATGCACAAGGAGGCTTCAGAAATGGAAGGGGATGTATGGATCAAGTTTTCTCGCTCCGCAATATCGTGGAGAAGCAGCTGGCTACGGGCCGGAAGGTTTTCTGCGGTTTTGTGGATCTAGAGAAAGCATTTGACAGGGTTGTGCGGAAGGACCTCTGGGACATATTGCCCGGATATGGGATTGATGGCCATTTGCTGCGTGCTGTACAGTCCACTTACGAGGACTGTATGGCATGCGTGCGGGTGGACGGCAGCCTGTCGCCCTGGTTTGACGTCAATATTGGCGTCCGGCAGGGCTGCGTGCTGTCGGCTTTGCTGTTTGTCCTATATCTGGACAATTGTCTCCAGAGATTAAGATTGATGGATGTTGGGGTGCGGATGGGTGATCTAGTTGTTAGCAGCTTGCTTTATGCGGATGATGCCGTGCTTTTAGCCGAATCGCCATCAGAACTGCAAACACTAGTCACAATGATGAAAGATGACTGTCAGGCGAGAGGCTTACGTTTGAATGCGAAGAAAACAAAGGTGATGGTGTTTGAAAGAGAAACAACCAGAACGAACGCAAGGATAATGGTCGATGATGTTATGCTGGAACAAGTGAATGAGTTTGTATATCTCGGATGTGCTTTTAGCAGGGATGGAAGGTACACCGCTGATATAGAAAGAAGAGTGAATTTGGGGAATAGTGTGAATGGAGCGTTAGGTAAACTTCTAGGCGCTAAGAACCTCAGCCAGAAGGCCCAGCTTGCCATACACAACGCGGTGCTGGTACCTACGCTCACGTATGGAAGCGAGAGTTGGGTATGGAATAGAGAGCACGAAAGTAGAGTAAACGCGGTCGAGATGCGAGCACTACGCAAAATCCGCGGAGTGACGCTCGCGGACCGCGTTCGTAATACCGAAGTAAGAAAGAGAGTTGGTCTGAAAGAGAGTGTCGGGTTGAAGGTAAGGAAAGGAATGCTCCGGTGGTTCGGGCATGTGGAAAGAATGTATGATGAAAGAATGACTAAACAGATATACAATGCAAAAGTGGATGGATGCAGAAGTCGCGGAAGGCCACGACACACCTTCCATGAGCAAATTGATCGTGTACTAGCAGAAGGTGATGTCAGGAGCCTTAAGAACAGACGAGCGTGCATGACAAGAACTATGAATGTCAAAGAAGCAAGTGAGGTGTGTAAGAATAAGCCTAAATGGCGCTCTGTTGTTCGTGCCTACCCCGCAAGGGACCTGGCGTGAAGTTATGTATGTATGTATGTATGTTTTAATGATTCGCCTATGGGCATAGAATCCTTTTTTATGATAAATAGGTTCGCATTTGACACGATCACGCATAATGTTAGACCATAATGCGGGTGAAGATAGAGCGTATCTACAAAATACCTATTCACACGAGACTTGCACATACCCGGATTTTATTCTGGTTTTCGGAAAATAAAGACTCTTCTAGTACATTCTAAAGCTCTTCGGTATGCAGAAGAAACGTGAAAGCGAAACGTTTCGTTCGCATTGGTAGTGTTTCCACTGGGAAACGATGGCTTAGACCTGTGCGCTTTATCATCCGAACATGTACACACTCCTTAAAATTAATCCTATGGAACCCCGATACACTGGAAACCTGACGTCTATGCTCTACTAAACTTTCGAGCCTTATATTGAAAAGTTGGTCGCTACATATCCACCTCCTAGCTCTTCTCACAGTTGACTACAACGCTTCAAGTTGGTATTTACCTGAGACGTCCTAAAGGTAAGAAAGTACTCCATGTAGGAACTTGCTTGAATACAGTAAAGATAAAGCAGCTGTTCTGCAGTGAAATACTTTCGAAATATATTCAGCTTTTTCACATTTTGTCAAAAAGATATGATAGAAAAGGGAGTACCTCAGTAATAGTGGAAGAGACGGTGAAACACCGCCGGCCGCGCGGAGTTACCAGGCCGTACACCCAAAGCTCTGGTAAAAGACGACGGAAGGAGCACTGAGGGGTTTCATTCAGTGGGTATCCTCTACTTGTATGGTCATGGAGATGCTTATTACCACCCTACTGTGGTGAATTCCACACGCCTCGCATTTCCCTCACGATGGTAAGATCTCCAATCGGATATCCTCTCATAAAAAAAGATCATATATCTCCACGTGACTCGTCACTATCGACTGTAGTCCAGGGCTTTTAACTCTGATGATGCGGAACTTTCAGGCGGTTTAGAATACTCCATACATAACTCAACAATAGAGGGGATGTAGACGCTCTAAGCGTCTTCTACCGCCTGTGCGACGGAGAGAGCTTTGATGAGCTATTTGACTTGGCTTCGTCACTATTCCCTCAACGCACCACTCATCGGCGATTGGCAGTTCATCCACATTTCCTAGACACCTGGACCCTTATCTACTGTACGTAGGGCACACTTCTTCATGCCATAGGTGTGCCAGCTGTGGAATGTACTATCCGTGATTGTCCCAGAGCGATACAATACAATAAGGGGTCTCTAAAAAGGATGTGACCAGATATTTAGGCAAAGCATCCTATTTCGTCCTCCATGTCTTTTCTTGACGATAACCACCTACCAACAAGTTACTTACTAGTGTTATTATACAAACAAGCATAAAAAAGCTACGTTTTTTGCAATCATATATAAAATTTCTAACTATTTTTAAAAACCTCCATAAATTGCGCAGACTGCAATAATGTGAGTGCGAAACCTGAATTACAAATAACTGTGCCGTAATTTCGAGACCTGTTTAATGCAGCCTTGACCTAGCGAGAGTGGACGCTTGAGAAAGGATTCGGATTAACGATTTATTTAATTTTAATAATATTTTTTCCTCTTTTCTTCATCTTTTAAATATATTTTAGAAGTCATGGTAGAGTAATGGCTAGCGCACGCGTCCTGAACTCAAAGGGCGCGGTTTCTATCCTGGCTGGAATGCACGTACCACTTAGTCAGTTTTCTGATTTAATGTGCATTGTTACAATTACCAGATGCTAAAAACGGTGAAGGAAAGCAACGTGATGCAACCTGCACATCGAGGTAACCGATACCTCGAACCTGCCAAGCCGTCTTGGAGAAGCGTGGCATGTATACTGTCCGTTCCCCCTATAATGGAAGGCCCGAGCCCAACAGTGGGACATTTATGGGCTGATATTATTTATAATTTTTTTTGATATTTTATCTGAACGGAGAAAGTTGATTCCTGCAGTCTGTGGTAAGAAGTGACAAAAATAACCCACAGCCAAGTAGAAGGACGGGCATTTGACCTGCTTAAGTGGAGTATGCCGCCATAACAACCTTGAGTTGTGTTCCAGCATCAATGGCCACGTTTCCCTATTCAAAGCCAACAGCACTTTGGTTGCACCTCTGGATTTGCAAATGTCCATAGGCAAGGTAACAATTTTCTAGGTTGGCTATCAGCCTGTTTGAACTGACTCAGTCAGGCATCGAACCATTAATAAACCATCACTAGAGCTCAGGCCGCCATGAGAGGGATGCTGAGAAGTTCCGCACATACTTCTTGAATCAAATCGAACTGGAGTTACGGTAGGGAACTAACCATCCGGATCCCGCGGGCTTCCCCCCCTGTTGGTGAAGAGAGTACCCTCCCCCGAGGGTACTTTAAGTGAGATAGCCAGGCGTCAGGGTGTCACAGATGTAGTACCTATGGTCTAGAACCTGTGGCACTCCATAAAAGCGCATAGGAGAGGGGCGCAGGTTAGGTATAGTGGGTAGTTTGACAGCCGACCATCCCCCTTCCCTCCGCTCGGAGGCCACGGTGGGCATATGGTCGAGCAAAAGTCCCACATATGCCTCGGTGTAAAGCCTTCCTCCCAGGCTCGAGAATGGTAACCCAAGAAAAGGCATTCCCCTGCGTCATAAAAAAGGGGCACTAATCATCTTTACTTACTCGCAGACAGGGGTAAAGCCCACGTTAGCCTGGGCTGCGACTAAACTACAGCTGGTTCATGTGATGGTGTATGATGGCGGGAGGAGCATCCGGGTATTAAGTGGGTATTCCAGCAGAGCAGCTGAAGCTGAATACCCATCAAACAGTGGGTCAACCTTGTTACAAAAAAAAGGGATAGGGGAATCTGGGTCCACTGCGTTCCAGTGATTTAGTCTGGCAGACGCTTAGCCTACTCAGCTGCAGAGACCTCCACTTATAAACCAAATTGCATTATAATCGGTTTATTGTAATAACCGTGAAAAGGGGTACAATCATTTTTATTTTATTAAGGATCACCAACAGTTTTGTACATTTCATTAGTTACTAGACTTATGACTAAGGTTTAGAATGCGATATCAAAACTAATTATAGGTAAACACAGCTTGCAGTTTAATTTCTTCACTGTTATTTAATTAAACTCTAATAATATATATGACAAAAATGTGTAAGGTAATGAAATTAGTCTGTCAGTCAGTCTATGTCTTATTAGTGTCTTTTTGGGCTAAACGAATCTTTTTGTAAAATATTTTTTGGTGTCAAAATAAATGTCAGTTATATCTATCTATATAGTACTAGATACCAAAATTCAGTCAAATCGGTCCAGTACTATTTTCGTAAAAGCATAACAAACAAATAGACAAGTGTATTTTTATTCCGAAAACTATTTTATTTTTCGGGATAAAAAGTGTCCTATATTCATCCTTGGCATCGAAAATATATATACTGAGTTTCAACCAAATCTGTCCAGTAGTTTTTTTCGTGAAAACGGAACAGACAGACGGACAAAGTTACTTTTGCATTTATAATATTATTAGGGATAGATTATGATACACTTACCATTCTGTAATAAATTCCAAGACATCTTCGGACACTAACAAACACTTCAAAACTACAGTATCAATTATCACTATTAATTTATTAATCAAACAAAACTTATATACATTTCAACACACGTATAACATTTACAGAGCATATTATAACACTTGTACAATGTCAACTAATATCTACGTAAAAGCAGCAAAATACTATAAATATCTGTTATCGATAAATTTAAAATTCTAATTATGCTGAAATTGGAACTCTGTAAAAAATTTCAAGATGACCGCATTTTATAATTCACTTGTTAATTTATTACTATTTTAGTTAATTTGACAAGCTTTCACAGCACACAAACATCGAGACAAACTAACAAAGTATGTAAACCGTTACGACTGAGTGATGGTAGATAGTAGTGATGCAAAATATTTTTTTGAAATCTTATCGATATGCCTAATCTGATATTCATTAATAATAAGGAAATTTCGGTTGAAAGTCATAGATAAATGTAAAATTAATTGGGTAAGTGGACTGAGGTGATAAATGTTGACGGTTTTCGTTATTTGGCTACGGAACTACATAAAAAAACTTTAATCGATAATAAACCCAGACTGAGAACCGAACGCCAATGAATGGCCAATCAAGCCGTGGAAGTAGCCGCGAAGAAGAGGGAAGACTCTAGCAGATTCAGACCGGTGGGAAGTTGGCCACTGAGTCGCAGCCGGGCTGAAGAGGTAAAACCTCGAGGCCCCAACCTCCTCATTATAGATAAAGAGAAAGAAGACCTTGGAGAGAGAAAATAAACCATACCTCAAAATCTACTTAACATATATTATTCGTACCTTGATTTAAATTTGACCTTGAACCAAAAACTGTCTTTCAGTATTTTCGAGCCTTACTTTTTTCAGATTTTTCTACATAAATCATCTCAAATTTTTTTTACGGCTTTGGGAACTAATATCTCGCTATGTATTAACTTCATTATAAAGTAATAATAATTTCTTTGTTTATCTAGATATTATTAACAAGAGCACGCACAATATTCGGCAAAAATTAAGATTTGACTATATAACTTTGTAGCACTATATAAACTACACCCTGTCAAATTTTACCCACGCAGACTCAGTAGTTTCTAAGAAAATAATTCCATAAATATATATTTATGTCTCATTTCTATCTAACTCTTAAACTTGCCATTTCATAATTTTATATATCGATGGGTGAAAGGCTATTTGTTTTAAACGACACTTTTATAAATTGTCGAGAGAAAAGTTTAAAGTTTCTAATGACCCAGAAAAACACATCACAAACGAACTATGTCCCATATTTAAAAAAAAGAACATCTGTAGACTAAAACTAGAGATCAGGGTCTTTATATTTCTTTATGTTGAGACATTAGGATTAAAAAATCCATCATGTTGAGTATCACACAAAATGTCGCTTAAAACAAATAGCCTTTCACCCCTCGATATGTACTTTTTATTTTAATTTGCAAATTACAATTTTTTCTAAAGTTGCCTGAAAGAAATTTGTTTAAATGATAAGACCGCCTATGTTTTTCTCTACTTGTGTTATGCAATAAAGTATATTCTATTTATTCTCTTTTGTTCTATTCTATTATGAAAAAGTTTAAATAGGTTAAGTTTCATTTTGTAATATTGGAATGTATTTTGTAGTATACATATATAATCATGAAAAGCATTAACATGAAATAAAAGTATGAAGTGTAGTTGCATATTTCTATATGTATTAATAATAAATCGTTTAATAAGGTCAAACATTTGTGAATGACCTTGAAGATAAGATATTTCATTATCGTGTGGTCAAAATCAGATAGATGTTTTACTACAGTAATAAATATTTTATGCTTTCTGAGACTTATGTTATCAGGTAAGGAAATTAATAAGCTACAGATAAGGTAAAAACTGAACAGTAACGTACTAACATAATAATTAATTTGTTTAAGCATAGATACGTCCATTTAGATTCAACCAAAATTATATTCCAATGAAAAATTTCAAAGTTTAAAATGCAGGTACCCACCTGCATTTTGAATTTAAACCTCATATTTTTTCTTTCAAAAAATATCTGTTACTTTTAAAGTGAACTTTTTATCATATTTAATTTATTATAATAATTAGCAAGAGTCAAATGTATATTTGATTTGACGATTCATTTTAGTATGATGTTTTGAGCAATTTTTGATAGCCGTATACTGTGCATGACTGCATGCAATTTTATAGTATAATTTATAAATAATGTTTTTTTTAAATCAGTTTAAACATATTTTGCTTTGTGTATAAATACTTCGATTTTTAAATTCGAAGTCAGTTATCGATATTTCGTACTTTCTCGACAACTCATCGCACCGTGAAAGTAACATCACTATCGCCCGTCACTGTGTTACGTAATTCACTTTCGCCATACAACTCGCAATACTCATTTCCATTTTAGGATAACGTGCAACACCCGTTTGTTTTACAAAATAAATGTATCACTAAAATTTGTCTATATAGTCTTTATTTAATAATAAAGACTATATATTCGCAATAATTTGCGAAAATACAACAGACAAGAAAGAAAGAAATAACGTTTATTTAGTCATCACACAACGAGACTTATGGCAGTGAATTGTACGGTGATATATAAAAAAAACTCTTGCAATAGTATCAAATAGGTGCAGTTCGGCATGTGTCAGGCAACAGGTGCCTGACGCTGGTTTTTAAGTGCACCCTAGGACAGACGGATGTTCTGTTTTTTATATATTTGCAAGCTGGTGGTCTCCCTGATGGGAAGTGGATAGAGTCACCTATGGACATTTACTACAATAGGGGTCCAACTCTGCTATTGCTATCTCGTCAAAATCGTCCCAATTCTGTTATTTCCAATCTTCTTGATTATAAAAATGAATGTTTGTCTGTATGTCCTTTATAGAATCGTAAACTATTCATTTCATTCAGATCATCACATGATCAGATGATCTTTAGCAAAGTTGTTGTGCATGAGCCAAAAGTTTCTGATTTGGTTCACAATTGGACCCGGTAGGTGGCGCTGCTGTCAGCATATCGATTGAAGCTTTTTCGGGCAGGACGACGTCTGCCGGGACAGTTAGTTGTATTATAAAATAACATGCTTTAGCGCCTAATAAAAGTTTACTAGCAATTTAATAAGACTGCATTTCGACATATTTCAAATTACATTTTCTTAAGTAAATTTGAACGGTCTTATTCATAGAGAGTTCGAGTAAGTTTTTAACGTTTATTTATGGTTCTTAAAGAAGGGTTAAAACTTATTCAAACTCTCTATGGATAAGACCGATAGTGTATTATCAATTCTATGTCTAAGTATTACTTTTTAATAATACCGAGGAGTTTTTGGTGGGAACTGAAAGGAGATGTTGTGGTATGCAGTTTTATTTTCTAAAACTGTGTAAAATTACTCTAAAATGAACAATGGTTGTAGGATATTCATCGTTTTTGAGCAGTAATTATGTGTTTTTTGAGAAATGTGAACAAATTGTATAGGCCTTTTCAGTTGTCACAAAAACTCCGTTGAATGGCACTAACTGAGCTGATTGCCTACATACAGTTCAGCTGTGCTACACATATGCTAAAGAAAATGAAGAAGCTATATTGTAAACTAAGATCTGGCTTAAAGGCCTAGCTGCCAAGCCATAAACCTAAATGCCTATGTCATTGAGTTTGACGTTTATATGATCTAAGGCTATGTATAGGCTATGTATAACTCAGCTGAACTGTAGGTTATCAACTAAAGCCATTCAACAGAGTTCTTGTGACAACTCGAAAGGCCACATTTGACTATAATGTGGCCTTATAAAGACATAATTACTACTCAAAAACTATCAATATCCTACAATTATTGTTCACTTTAGAGTAATTTTACACATTTTTAGAAAATAAAACTGCACAGCACATCATCTCCTTTTAGTTCCCGCAAAAAACTCCCATATTGTAAAAGGATGACAGTGATTATAAGATTAATAAAAATACATAATAAAAAGTATTATCTTGTGCTTTCTTCATAATTCTAACAATTTCAGTTATTAATTTCAATGAATGAATCGTGTGGTGTTAGTGTATGTATATTAATTAATTTTTATATACACATGTTTATAAAAATTAAGAAACCTATTAAAAGTTTTTAAATTATGCATATGTAAACAAAAAATGACTAGTGGTGCCATCTATGTCACAAGGTTGATTACGAATTACGCTTTACCGGGCACGTGTTCTTTATATTACCCGCTAGATGGCAGTAATAGTTGCGATTATTTATATGCCTTACACGCCTAGGTTGATGTTAAAATAGTTAGTGTTAGTGACTGTGTCCAAATGCGATTTAAAATAATGCCGTTAGTTATTTCCCTTATTGGTGTATAGGCATGAGTCATCTGTCAGTTTTTAACGTCAATAACAATATCGTATCTTAAATAATGCATTAAACCCTTACTAACCCTTAGCTACATCTACATGACACAGTGACTAATATTTATATTATCCTATGTGTAGTAGGGGCATAAACACTAATATTATCTCAGATGTAGCAAAGGCGTAGCAGTAACATTATTCGAGATGTAGCAGGGGCATAATGCTAATATTATACCAGATATAGCAGGTGTATAAATACTAACATTGTCTCAGTTGTAGCAGGGGCGTGACACTAATATTGTTCCCGTTGTAGCAAAGGCGTGACACTAATATAATCCCAGGTGTAGAAGATACGTAACACTAATGTTATCCCAGCTGTAGTAGGGGCATGACACTAATATTATACCAGATGTAACAGGTGTATATAAATACTAACATTATCCCAGTTGTACCATGGGCTTCACACTAATATAGTTCCAGTTTTAGCAGGGGTGTGACACTAATATTATCCCAGGTGTAGCAGATACGTAACACTAACATTGTCCCAGTTGTATTAGGGGCGTGACACTAATATTGTTCCCGTTGTAGCAGAGGCGTGACACTAATATAATCCCAGGTGTAGAAGATACGTAACACTAACATTATCCCAGCTGTAGTAGGGGCATGACACTAATATTATACCAGATGTAACAGGTGTATAAATACTAACATTATCCCAGTTGTACCATGGGCTTCACACAAATATAGTTCCAGTTTTAGCAGGGGTGTGACACTAATATTATCCCAGGTGTAGCAGATACGTAACACTAACATTATCCCAGCTGTAGTAGGGGCATGACACTAATATTATACCAGATGTAACAGGTGTATAAATACTAACATTATCCCAGTTTTACCATGGGCTTGACACTAATATAGTTCCAGTTTTAGCAGGGGTGTGACACTAATATTATCCCAGGTGTAGCAGATACGTAACACTAACATTATGCCAGTTGTAGCAGGGGCGTGACACTAATATTGTTCCAGTTGTAGCAGAGGCGTGACACCAACATTATCGCAATTGTAGCAGGGGCGTAACAGTGACATTGTTCCAGTTGTAACAGAGGCGTAACATCAAAACTATCCCAGCTGTAGAATGGGCGTACCAGTGATATTGTTTCAATTGCAGCAGAGGCGTGACACCAACGTTATCCCAGTTGTAGCAGGGCATAATAATTACGCATCATATCAATAGCAGTATTCAGTACAATTATGCATTGTTTTAAAATCCCAGACAGACAACAGAATTGATATTAAGATCATCTTCAACAATCTTAAATTCAAATATAATCATTGTTTTTCATTTTCATTGATTCATTCAAACAAAACAGTTTTAATGTGTTTTGTTTCACTGAATCGTTTCCAAAAATATTTTGACGATAAATAGGTATTGTCTCAGTTTTTGTTATTAGCATTTTAATGCATTGTTTAATTACTTCCCATATTTTTGATTTATTTCGCTGCTCTTCATAAATAAAATCAATGGCTGAATGTTATATTATGTTTGCCAGGTGGTAGGGTATTTGCCCGACCTGATGGCTACCACCCCTGGTCTAATGTATTCGCAATAACAACCTTGATTTATGTCCCGGCATTACTGGCCAGCTTCCAGTCTCCCTTAAAAGAGCAGCGGCACATTTGTAGCACCTTCGGTGTTGCAAATGTCGTAGGCGATGGTAACAGCTTTCCATAAAGTGGGTCGTCTGCCTGTCTGCTGAACTCCTGCAATATAAAAAATGTAAGCGCAACATTACTCTTCCTGTAGACGTAAAATTTAGAGAGACGTACAAGACGTAGAAAGAAGCATGCGTTACGCTAAGGATCATTTTAATAAGTCCTATATGACGACTACCCGTAACTGGCTGAAGGTGCAAGACGGAACACCTAGTGGTTATAGTGGTAGTATCCCCAGGTATTCTTTACCGGCGAGACTCAAGTATCATTTGTAAGGTTTGTATGAAGGAAAATATTTGAAAATCGTAAGGAAGTGTAAAAGGGTTAAAACAATATCCACATACTAGTAAAACAGTGAGTGGGTTAAATTATAGCAGGGAATAATTTAAAACTAGAGTTTACTTCGGGCCGCACCGCGAGTCTACTTCTTTTTTCTCTAGGTAGAAATATATTTTTATTTTTACCGATAGTAAAGCATATAAACCGTCGGTAAGATATAGGAACACGTTTGGGTATATTCCTTAAACTAATATACAAATACGAAAGGGAGTTTGTTTGGATATTAATTTTTCAGGTTCATAAAATTTGTTCGAGGCGACGGTGAACACTTTCCACCAGTTAACCATCTGACAGCTTACCACATTTCTGGGGCTTAATATTTCCTTGATGGGTCGATAAACACTTTCCACCAGGTGGGCCATCTGACAGCTTACCGCATTTCTGGGGCTTAATATTTCCTTGATGGGTCGATAAACACTTTCCACCAGGTGGGCCATCTGACAGCTTACCACATTTCTGGGGCTTAATATTTCCTTGATGGGTCGATAAACACTTTCCACCAGGTGGGCCATCTGACAGCTTACCACATTTCTGGGGCTTAATATTTCCTTGATGGGTCGATAAACACTTTCCACCAGGTGGGCCATCTGACAGCTTACCACAATTCTGGGGCATAACTTTTCTTTGCGATGACGGTTTGCATCTGGTGGACTAACTGTTTGGCTTGTTTCAGGCAATTAAAAAATTACAAATCTTCTCTTTGAAAAAATCTACTCTTCCCAAGGGTTTTACAAATAAACTAGTTGATACCTGCCCGCTTTGCGTGCCGTAAAATCAGTTCTTAGCTGACCTCTCCTTGGCAAAGGAAGGTCCATTGCAAATTTCAAGTCTATATGTATTATAGTTCCTGAAATATCGTGAGATGAGTCACTACATACGGGGATTTCAATTTATATAATTAAAGAAACACTTAAGAAATTATTAGTAGGCAAAGGACATTATTCCACAAACAAATTTCTTAATGATAAATTTGAAACACAATATCACTATATCAATAATAATAATGATTATTAATTTATAATCGCTCACTACAAATAAGGGTTAATGAAATAAAATCAGAATCTACACAATCACCGTTTTATTACAAACAATCATCTCCTCTAAATCTTCATCATCATCATCATCAAACGAATCATCATAGAAATAATTCTCAATTTCTTGTAATGTCCTGTCCTTTGTTTCTGGTAATATGAAAAATAACACCAATAACGACAAGACCATAACTAAGGCTAATACAGTAAATGTTCCATATACTTTAATTGACGCTAATGATAATGGAACAATTTTCAAACTCGCTACCATTGTAAGGGACACAAACATGCCAGCTAGAGTTGTGCCTACACCCCGATGAGCCAGAGGGAATATAGTACCAATCAAGGTCAAAGGTATTGGAGCGCACCCTATGTTTATTAAAACTAAATATAATCCAAATAATACTATAGGTATCCATGGTACATTCAAGATTATACCATTCGAAGTAAAGAATAAATATGTACAAACAGTAAGTAATACAAAAACTGATGCAGCACCTGTGCTGAATAACAACGTTCGAAGTTTCATTATCTTTATTAACGCAGTTGAGAATGATGCGCTCAGCGTTATAATTATATCTAGATATAATGTATAATACAATGAATATTTATCACTTCCTGTAATATCTTTAACAATTTCAGTTGCATAAGCTGGGAAAATGTGCCTTCCGCTTGTTTCTAATAGCATAACAGCAAAGAAAAATATCGTAATAGGCTTCAATAGTTCTTTTTTTGTAAACTTCATCCCGAATTCCATAACTTGAAATAGGAAGCTACAATTAGCTCTATCAACTTGCTGCGATTTGATTAGTTCGCTTAATTCATTTCTAGCTGCTTCGTCTTCGCCTCTAAGCCAAATGAAATTTCTTTCACACTCTCCAAACTCTTTATTCGACGCCAGCCATGCTGGACTTTCAGGCCAGGTGCAAGTGATAGCAACGGAGACCAAAGTAGGCATCAAATTGATGATTGCAATAATTCTCCAGTTAACATAGTGTCCCAGTAAATGGACTATAGTAGTTCCAACGAATACAGCAGTAGTTTCAAGGTTCAAGAACATGCATCTGTATTTTGGGCTGGTATATTCTCCGATGATGATAGCTCCTAGTATGGATGTAGCACCAACAGTCGCGCCACAAAGAAGTCTTCCGATGATGAGGTCTGAGAAGTCGCTGGCATAATAAATTAAGATGAGACCAACGACTTGGGGTATTGAGTCCATGATGTAGGCTAGACGTCGCCCGTAGGCGTTCATTATATAGGAAGAATAGATGAAGCCGAGAGAGCAGGATATGCCAATGGATGCCACTGAAAAGTAAAAAAATACTTATATTAGTAAACATTAGTTTTTAATTAATTAACACATTAAAATAAATAAATCATCCATGCAGGAACGGAGAATGAATACGATTTCCGGCGACAGGGCGGCCTGTCGTAAGAGGCGACAAAACAACAAGTAGGCAGGTGGTAGGGCTTTCGCCCAACTGGATGGCTACCACCCCAACTAAAGTCTGTCGTCATAACAACCTTTAGTTATGTTCCGGCATTTGTGACCAGGTTCCAGTCTCCTTTAAGAGATCAGCAGCGCATCTGTAGCACACTAATGTAGCTAATTTTATTTTTATTAAGGTTCATGGCTTGGCAGCTAGGCCTTTAAGCCAGATCTTAGTTTACAATATAGTTTCTTCATTTTCTTAAGCCTATGTGTAGCACAATTCACATTTCTTACAAAACACATAATAACTACTCAAAAACTATCAATACACTAACAACTATTGTTCATTTTAGAGTAATTTTACAAATTTTTAGAAAACAAAACTGCACAACACAACATCATTCAGTTTCCGCCAAAAACTCCTAACGTAGCTAAACATTAACACAGTCACAGATTCAAAAAAAGAGCAGGGGTTTTGAATTTTGAAATAATTCTAGACATAATTGATATATCAAAACGTAGGTAGTTACTACGAAAATATGCATTGCATACAATTTACATTGATTATAACTAACCTTTGCCTGTCTGGATAGCAGTTGTGTCAATATTGACTTCTTAATAATTCTATAGTTCTTGATAATTTCCTATCAAGTCACAAGTTGTTTTCGATAAATGATTGCATGTAGCTGCTTTTGAAGCCATATGAAACAAAGAACTAGTATGCTGTTAAGAATAATATGGGAATAATCGAGAAGAATGTAGGCGAGGTAAATTGATACTGCTTGAAGCTAGTTCACTTCTCTAAGGCAAATTCTAAAGGATAGTCGGCCTCATCTAAACTGCAGCCAGGGAAGGATAATAATCGTCTTCCTGGTTCTACCTATGGTGCAAGATTAAGGTGACCAACTATTGTTTGTTAAAAAGAGTACGCTTTGCAAATATTTCATAGGTGAAAAAAAAGAAGAAAAAACGATAAAAACTTTATTTTCTTTTAAAAATATCTTTTCTCCGGAGTGGATTTTTTTTTGCTAAATCAGGATGTTCGTCTAATAATGTAGCCACATCTGAACAACTTTCATTTTGCATATTAAATTTGACTGTTAAGACGGCAGATAATGTTTTTACAGAAAATTGCTACTTCTCACTGCTCCAATAATCATTCTCTAGTGAAAATATTCTTTCAACAGCAGCATTAGTGCCTGGACAACATTAGGAAGTTTCTATTAAAACTTTTAAATTTTCATGTGGGATTTGTTCTACTCTAAAATGCTGAAAGATTTCTATCTATCTTTTGTCAAGTTCTATTTTCTCATCGTTCCTTATGAGTACAGGATATGACTTTCAGAGTACAGGATTCGAAAAGAGTACGGTTTGCGAAAAAAGAGTACAAAACTCAGTAAATGAGTACAGTTGGTCACCTTATGCAAGATAGATGGAAAGAAAATACTTTATTGTTCACCACATACACATAAACTAAATCATTATTTTTTTATTTTTTTTTGCAGGAGATCAGCAGACAGGCAGACCGCCCACTTGATGGACAGCGGTTACCATCGCCTATGGACATTTGCAACACCAAAGGTGCTACGAATGTGCTGCTGCTCTCTTTAGGGAGCCTGGAACCTGGAACCTCACTAATGCCGGAACACAACACAAGGTTGTTATGGCGACATACTCTAGACCAGGGGTGGTAGCCATCCAGTCGGGCAAATGCCCTACCACCTGGCTGTGGGTTGTTTTGTCGCCTCTTATGACAGGCCGCCGGGCCGCAGGAAATTGTATTCTTTCTCCGTTCCTGCACGGATAAAATCAATCATTTACAGTTATTTCGTGTCCAGGCAGGAACAAAGGGCGGCCTTATCGCTTTAGAGTGATGTCTTCCAGACAACCCGGGCTGTGGATTGTGTGAAAGGAATCAAGAGTGTATGTCGGCGATGTGCAAATCAAATACATGTTATTAATAGGATATTACGCAATAAATATAATGAAGAAAAGAAAATAGACAATAACAAATATTAATATTATATATATCCAAATATGTACATTACTAGCGGCCCCATCATATGTTGTCTGACGCTGAAAAAATAAAAATCTAGGACCCGATCCCAGCGCCACCTACCGGTTTCAATTGTGGATTTTAACCATTCGGGGACCCACAGGACCACTCAAACACACTAAAACAAAATCGGTGTAGGTATAATTAGGAGGATTCTAGAACCCGATCTCAGGGCCGAATTTCTTAGAATCGGTTTTTACTTTGAATCCGACACACCTGGCTAATGACTGCCATAAAAGATTACAGTACACAATGGGCTGTAAACACAAAGTAAACAAAAGCAATGCCGAAAGGCATTTATTACCTTAGAAATGTGTTTCTACAGGTATGCAGGTGTGAATTTGTCTTTGTCGGCGTCTAGGTGGTAACAATATTATGAAACTTTTAAATTGAAATTTTCTATAAAACAAGAACGCACTGATGGCGCCTTAATCACTTTGTTATTTATTTATATTAATTCATTAACAAAAACATTTGTGTCTGAAATATACATACGTAGTTATATTAATATTTTAGTTAATATTTATTTATAATTAGTTTTATTTAAGTTAGTTTATTTTTAGTGTTTAATTATATTTTTTATGTTACATACGTATACGTAATCATAATTACAATTATAAAAATGACTAATTTATAATAAACATTCTTAATTTCACAAAAATATGTCACAAGGAAGCATTTTTAATTAACCATAAATAAATAAATAAAAAAAATAATCGTGTAATATATTAATATTAAATCAATCAAACTACTCATTAATTGAATTTAATTAATATTTCATTATTAATCCCTATGTAAAGTCGTACTGAGGAAATACATAATTGTATATATCCATATAAACAATAATGTATTTCGTTTTTGTTATTATCCTACGAAAAACACAACAGTTAATTAAACAAGTTTTCAAAAGTAAACAATGTATATTTTTCACAGAAACATTGTTTTGCAGTTGTTAGTAAGCTCAAAAACAGACACCAGACAATAGACCCTTAGAAAAAAAAATACAATGCAAATTTTGCTTTAATGAATGTAAGAAAATCTGCTAATAATGTTGCAGAATAGCATTGATGTGAAACTTCTATATAGATAGGATTTTTTCTGTCACGAAATAGCGTTACGGCCGTGGCGAGAGGCGTCATAATATTAGAGTAGACTAGGTACATGTTTTTATTGGTTCTGGATTTAATTCAGTTTTTTTTTTGATAAAATAAAATGTTTAAATAAAACATGCATTCACTAAAATGTACCTAACCCGCACCTAATACTCGCACTTTGGTTGGACTTGATGATATACAAGTTCATTCAAATGAAATAAATAAATATCGTATCCAAAAAATATAAATAACTAATTCAAAAAAAAAAAAAAAAAATAAAAAAAAAAAAAAAAAACTGTAAATATGTCGCGACGAGAGGTAAGAATGAAAATTCGTAATGATGAAGAAGAGCTGCAAAATACATTAGTCACAACCTATCAATTAAACAAAACTGATACATGTGAATATTCGAAAAAAATGATCCTGGCTAAACAAAAGTTACTGATCATTTTGTATTGGCAGAGTACTCATGAAGAAAACGTGGTTGATTTATTGTCGTAAGGTCTGAAACACGCTGTATAGGTGGTTGCCGAACCCTGCACAGCCGTCCTGGTACACCCCGGGAGCAGAGTGTATCTCATCATCGAGCCGAGGAATCCGCTGTTATACCCCGTATACAGCGGCCCTCTGTGAGTATGTCCACAAACTAGGGTACTGGTTTTTCGCCTTTAGCCTCCATGTGTCAGGGCAGCGCTTTTTTTGTTATTTTATAATTCTTTATTTTCTTCTTTTGAGGTAAATAAAATGTGGGCGTCGATTCAGTTATGGAAGCTTCGCTCATGTATGGAAGCGAGAGTTGCGTATGGAAGAGAGAGCATTCAACGCGGTCGAGATGCGAGGACTGCGCAAAATCTGCAGTGACGCTCGCGGACCGCGTTCGTAATACCGATGTAAGAAAGAGAGTTGGTCTGAAAGAGAGTGTCGGGGTAAAGATAAGGAAAGGAATGCTCCAGTGGTTCGGGCATGTAGAAAGAATGTATGATGAAAGAATAACTAAACAGATATACAATGCAAAAGTGGATGGATGCAGAGTCGCGAAGCACGACAACTCATGATCAATTTATAGCAGAAGGTGATGACAGGAGCTTAAGAACAGACGAGCGTGCATGACAAGAGCTATGAATGTCAAAGAAGCAAGTGAGGTGAGAAGGCTGATTGCCTCTGTTCGTGCCTACCCGCAAGGACCTGCGTGAAGATAGTATGTATAATCTATTTTATGCTAGTTCTTAGGTACGGTACTGTTCAAACTCCAACAGATGAGTCAGCCTCTAATCAAGCAATTAAAAACTAAGAATATAAATCCTTACTTAACCATGAGGACATCTCAAGATCGACCTTGATGGGTGAGTCTTGAGCTTGCAGAGCTGGCAGGAGAGACGTAGTATACCCCAGGACCATCCCTTGCGATACCATACTTAATACTACGGCTGACACTGTCCATAACTGAAATCAAATGTAAAACATTATGTTATTGACTATTCCTTCTGAGGACCTAAAGTAGTCGCCTTTGGAGAGTCGCTTGATGAAATCGACACTTGTCTAGGTATACTGTTAGTTTTAAGAATGGTCCTGGTCACTAATGCCGGAACAACAAAGTTGCTACGGTGGCATACTCTAGACCAGGGGTGGTCGCCATCTAGTCGAGCAAACACCCTACCACCTGGCTGTGAGTTGTTTTGTCGCCTCTTACGAAAGGCACCCTGACGTCGCCTGTCGGCCGAGGCGACGTAGCTAGCCTCCCGAAGCAGCCGTGCCCCGAGAGGACCTGCGTCAGTCTGAACGTCAGGGTGCCCTGTTTTCGTCTAAATAGTCATGTAGGACGGACCTCACCGATTCGACTATGATAGTGACGAGGCCCGCGGGGATGTCTGAGGCGGTCTAACCAAACCATAACTGTCCATGTTACAGAGCTCCGACCGGCAAGCCTCCGTTTCCTGAGGCGTTGGTCTCGTGCCCCTCGCCAGGGCCTCCTTGCGCTACTGGTATAGTGACGCGAGTACCCTGACTTCGATCAGTAAGCACCTTATGTAAGTGAGTACCTTGTCTATGCAAATTTTTGAATTCTATTTTTTATTTATTTTAATTTTTCTTTAATATTTTTACTGTCATCTGTGGAGACTTATTAATAGCTTCTCTTGGTCTAGTTTGTTTCTAATGTAGCTATTAGCCCCCCAAATGAAATAAAATAATGTTTTACTTATTGAACGTAGCCAAATGTCATCTTATTTATAGCGTTGAAAATAACGCCGTTAAAGAATACCTACATTATTGCATACTTTTAATATTTATATTGATACTGCGCAGATTTCAAATTACTCATTAAAATATGCAAAAAATCTGATAATAATGAGGAAAATTTATTATAAAAAGTCAATATGTTTCAAAGTTATTTTGCATCTCAAATTATGATAATAATTTATATACATACATACATAATTCATAAGCATTTATTGCGCTTAGCTCACTTATTCAGGATATAAAGTATCCTAAATTCAAATTCGTTCTGTCACTTACCGGTTCCAATTGTGGATATAATCCATTCTCGAATCCACTTACATACACACAAAATTTCATCAAAATGCTTACAACTGTTTATGAGTACTGTAGCGCGACCTACCGAGTCAAGCCTAAATCATTCTCGAGTCACTTTAACACACATAAAAAATCATCAAAATCGATAACTTTAACCCGATCCCAGCGCCACCTAGCAATTGTAATTGTAAGTCTAAAGCATCTAAACAACTCACTCAAACACACAAAATATTTCATCAAAATCGGTCTACGGTTTAGGAGAGTTCATTGATATACACACCAACAAAATAATCTTATCATTGTCGTTAATTGTATTACTACTACACTCTCCATGGTGTTTACATTTTATATTCAGTAATTTGACAGTGGTCACGGAAGTCTTTTTTACATACATACATACATAACTTCACGCCAGGTCCCTTGCGGGGTAGGCACGAACAACAGAGCGCCATTCAGGATTCTTCTTACACACCTCACTTGCTTCTTTGACATTCATAGCTCTTGTGATGCACGCTCGTCTGTTTTTAAAGCTCCTGACATCACATTCTGCTAGTACATGATCAATCTGATCATGGAAGGTGTGTCGTGGCCTTCCGCGACTTCTGAAAGTCTTTCGCGAAGTCTTTTTACAAGGTTTTATTTAACTTGTAATGAATGTATCGGGTGGAATCTTGCAAGTTTGCAATAGCTGCCATTTGGACTCCTAAAAATTTGACATAGTTTGGCCTGGTAGTTTTCATTTTATGAACATTTTTTATGAAAAAAATTCCATTCCGTTCCATATCCGTACACCGATTACTTTGAGATTTATGATCCGATTTACGTGATTCTTCTTTAGTTTGATGCGAAATAGTTGCTATTTGATCCCCTAAAAATTTAACATAATTTGCCCCAGTAGTATTCAGTTTAGGAACTTTTTTTGTTCCCGTTTCTTGGGACCTATATTTTTTAAGGCACGCGGCACCTTTCGTAGGTGTACCCATAGCCAGACACTAAAAAGTAACAAATAAATAAAAAACTTCGTTTAAAAAAATCGACTTCAAAACTAAAAAATATAAAATAACTATTTCTAAAGCTATTATTAATTATGATATCTTATTTTTAATATATATTATCTAAAACTTTTTGAAGTCGGTGCAAGTAAAACATAAATTTTTGCTATATTTTGAAAATTACTAAGCTCCGACTTTAAGATGTTTAGATAATGTGTATTGAAAATAAGATATTATAATTAATAATAGCTTTAGAAATAGTTATTTTATACTTTTTAGTCTTAAAGTCGGTTTTTTAAACGAAGTTTTTTTTATTTTCGCGACTTATATACATAAGAAAATTACGTTTTGACGGTTTTAAGCGCGGTAATTTATTTGATTTTAGTTATTTCAAATTTTGGCCACTTTCAGTGGCCGTGGTCACGGAAGATAAAGATGTCAAGTGTCAACGAGTATTCTGTCTGCCCGTGATCACGGCCACTGAAAAGTGGCCGCAACGTCGGAATAACCAAAATCAAATAAATTACCGCGCTTAAAACCGTTAAAACGTAGTTTTATTAAGTTATTCTTATTTAAAAACTAGCTGATGCCAGCGCATTCGTCCGCGTGGTGCGGTTTTTCAACTATCCCAAGAGAACTCTTAAACTTTTCGGGATCAAAATTATCCTATATGTTTACCAGGGATATAAGCAACCACCATACAAAATTTCTCGTTTCGGAGATTAGCCGGTACAATCAGGCAGAGAAACAAAAAATTTGAAAAAGGTCTAAATAAGTTCTATTTCACTTCGTACAGGGGGGGGGGGTTCCCCTGACTCGGTTTTTAGCAAAAAAAATCATTCTACAGAATTTCAACCTCTACAACCGGCAGGCATAAAATTTAGAATCCGATTGCAGCGCCACCTACCGGGTCCAATTGTGAATCTAAGCCATCCTCGAATCCCCTTGAACTCACACAAAAAATTTCATCAAAATCTGTCCAGCACACGCACAGAAGAAATATATATATCACATTAAATTGTTTTTAAATAAAAATCGTTTTATTTTACCTGTTGGAATGATTTAATAATGACTGCAGAAAACAACGATTTCACATCATGAGATTATTAATGAGGGGCTTTGTAATATTTATTTCAGATAATTTAAGATTAAAAACAACAAAGCGTTGTTATTCTTGCATACAAAAAGTGAGTTTTTATGTTCAGCTATTACGTCTTTGGTTCTGAACCGCTTTATTGACTCTTTTGCTTTGGATTCAGTACACCTTAAGATAGTTTCGTTGAAATTTTACTGTAAATCAATATCATAGACGATGAACATATATATTATTATTATATACCAATACCATATACATGAACTTAAAAGGGAAATTTTAAAAATATAACCAATAAGAAACATACTTCAAGAAAGAAAGAATTTATTTGATAGGAAAGCAACGGTACAAGGCTGTAGCAATAATGTATAAATCCAATTTTATGATTAAATTCGATATGTTATCGACACTTCCTACAAATAAGGTCGGCATTTCAGCAAAAAAGCTGTGTTAGAGTTTCCTCCCGGAAAAGCTTCAGTCGATATGTCGACAGCAGCGCCACCTGCCGGGGTCTATTGGGAACCAACTCAGACACCTTCTTCGGCTCATGCAAAACAACTTTGCTAAAGATCATCACATGATCAAATGTATAGTTTACGAGCCTATAAAGGACATAGAGACAAACATTCATTTTTTTATATAAATATTTGGCACCAAGTTCTAAATGGTGTAGAAAATAATTTTTTTTTTGCTACTTTTCAGTCGGTGTTTTTGCTAGATTTTTTATATACTACTTATATTGTTATCTTAATATATATAAATCTCCTGTCACGATGTTTGTCCGCGATGGACTCCTAAACTACTCAACCGATTTAATCAAATTTGCACACCGTGTGCAGTTTGATCCAACTTGAAAGATAGGATAGTTTTTATACCGTTGGAACCGGTAGGTGGCGCTGAGATCGGTTTCTAGAATCCTCTTAACAACGGGGAGCGATTTTGTTTTTGTGTGTTTGAGTGGGTCCCCGGATGGTTTAAATCCACAATTGGAACCGGTAGGTGGCGCTGGGATCGGGTCATATTTTTTACCAGTACTTTACGCAGTGTGGTACTGTTGAATTTCTGATGTACGATGGCATATCTTTTTTTAACCAGGAGAATCTAATTGAGAACCATTGGCCGCGTTAAAGGGGATAATCGCTAGGTCAGGGTAGCACTAGCAACTCCAGGCAGAACTAAAAATGCTATTACCACTCCACGGTTAGGGATACCCAGTAAAACCCATGGGTATTACTTCTTGTGCTAGCGAGGGCTATGAGAAAGCGGCAACTCGACCAACTCCGCATGCCCTGAAAGGCGGGGCCTCTAAGGCCGTATCCACTGCCGGGGACTTACTTTCATCCCCCGGTGATTTCCTGGTTTCTGGGTGGAGTGAGGTGAGACGGCATAACGGCGGGTGAGAACCCTATCGTCAAGTGACACACCCGCGCCACCCGCTCACGGCTGCCGAAACTCAAAGCTCCTGCTTTGGCCAGAGCGGGGCAAGGACGTCCGCTCACGTTCCCTTTCCGTCTTTGCAAGCACGGCTTTTTATCCGTGCAGGAACGGAGAAAGAATACAATTTCCTGCGGCCGGGCGGCCTGTCGTAAGAGGCATTCAATCAACCCACAGCTAGGTGGCCTACCACATTTGCCCAACTGGATAGCTGCCATCCTTGGTTTAAAGTATGTCGCTATAGCAACCTTGAGTTGTATTCTGGCATTAGTGACCAGGTTCCAGTCTTCCTTAAGAGAGCAGCAGAGGGCCGTCTGCCTGTCTGCTGAACTCGTGCAATAAAAAAAACACGACATGTTCGCAAAAGGAGGAGGAGGGTCTCAGGTACCTGAGATACTTGGTCATAATAAGTTGAAACCTAGCATAAGAGTAGCTTATTATAAAATATTAAGGAACCTACCTGTCTCCACACTGGAGCTATCCAAAACTTTGTAGTGAGATTCATTTTGTTCTTCTTAGTACTGACTTCACACACTTCCAGTTCTTCACTCGCTTATTCTCTTTATATTCGCAATTATTTAATAACAATACATCTTGTTTACTAAATTCAGTCCACATTTAATTTTAAATAATTTTTATGTACATAAAGAATATTATTATATTTAACACCAGAAAGTTGACGAAAATTAAACATTTATTGAATTTAATCGTTAATAGTTGTTAAATAATGTTTTATTATTAATATTCGTTAATAAATTAATTTCTTGACAGCACGACAGTCGTGTCAACACTGCAGTATGAAGTAACTCGCAATATACTTAATTGTATGTATCTTTCACGTCATAACTTTGGGGTTTTATAAGTCGACTACTTCCAGTTTGTCGTTATCAGTCATAATTTTCGAAGTCATGCATGATGGATAGTTAACCTTAGTTGCGTCACATGCTGAAATTAAAGTGAAAGATTTACAATTAGAAAACAATATTAATTATAACCGTAGTGTTGCTATCTATAATATTATAAATCTGGGAGTTTGGTTTGTAGACTTTTTTAAAAAAATTTTTATGGAAGTATAGGTTTGCGTTTGACTACTGTCTCACCTGATGTTGAGTGATGACGCAGTCTAAGATGGAGCACGCTTACCTGGAAGATACCTATTCACTCGTGACTTGAAGATTTCAAGATTGTATTTAATTTGTCAGGAAAAACAGACTCCGGCAAATTATTCCACTCTTCGGCAGTGCGCACCAGAAAGGATGAAGCGAAACGCTTGGTTCTGACTGGTGGTGTTTCCACCATGTAACGGTGGCGCAAACCGGTCCGTCTGGTTGTCCGATGGTAAAAAGGGGATGGAGGAATCAGCTCGTGCAGTTCTAAGGAACACTCCCCGAAATGTATCCGATAGAATACAGTCAGCCCCGCGACCTTGCGCCTATGCTCAAGACTCTGAAGTCGAGCATCAAAAAGACGATCATCGCCGACCAGCTTCCTGGCTCTTTTCTCAATTGATTCCAACACCTCCAACTGGTATTTGGCTGACCCGTCCCAAAGATGAGAACAGTACTCCATGCAGGACCGAACTTGTGCTTGATATAAGTTCAGCAGTTGTTCTGACGTGAAGTACTGTCTCACCTTTGCCAGTACACCCAGCTTTTTGGCCGCCACTTGCGCTAAAGACTCTATGTACGTGCCAAAATTGAGTGTTGGGGTCGGTGTTGGGGTTGTACACTGAATTTAAAAATGCAAAAAAATCAGATGGTTGTTCGAGTAATGTAAAAATTACTAAACAGATTTATATGACAAAACTAGGTTCTGGGTCAACACTTTAAATACTTTCTATCCAGACAAATTGCGTTCTTTTCGTGAGATAAATGAATGCAGTGAAAAAGGTGGTACTGAAGTCGCGTTTTCGCTAATACATATTGTTACATACCGATAATGAAACGCGCACCTGGTTTATTACCCCTCCCACATTCAGAGTTATTTTGTTTACTTCGTATTTAAAATTTGCAATTAAATAATATTGTTATTGTTTTCGACTTTGTTAGCCGTTCGCATGAATAATTAGCCAGGTGTGCAAATTACTGTTTATCAGAAACGCTTGTGCGCGCGGTCCATTTTTTGTACTGTATAGTTAGTATAAAACAATGCCGGAACGTAGGGTTGGGGCAGTTAAGCGACGATTACGATACGAGTAAAACGTACATTCGATTAGCGTTATAGTGATGGACTTTACGCGTGTTATTGAATCGTGCAGTTTAAAATAGTAGTGTCGAGTTATATTTGTACCTGTTTTATACGTGATTGTACAGTTCTAATGAACTCTATAGTAATTCCAACGGCTTTTTAATTCGAGTCCTGTCTAGCTCGTAACAATGTTCTACAAAATTGTATTTTCGGAATCTGCTGTCCGAATAAGCCCCCTGATTATTATTTTTTTAATTATATTATATGCATCACAATTGCTAACCGTCTACATATCTATTATTGGTTTTTGGTTAGTTTTGATTTGTTCTTCGCTAATAGAAGCAAACTTGAAGTGGTTCAGTTATATTTAAAGTGCAATAATTATGTTTGATACTTTCAATATTTTAATATTTTTTTACGTTTGACGAGTAATTTGTTATCTGACATTCTTTTGTTCTTCATGTTTCTCATGGGATATATATTTGCATAAAAAATATTATGTAATATATTTTCAGAGATTTCTAGAAGTAATGTTATTTTTATAAGGAACTTATAAGAATTTTTGTCTTAAGAGTATTTTTTAGGTTTCTTTGTTTAATATATTATACTATTGTCTTATAATAGAAAAATATACATTGCCTATAACATAATAAATCTAAAGAGCGGTCAGAATTGGACATAGAATGTAAAAGAAAAAATAGGGGGCTAATTCAGATCTTTTCTGTTTACCTTTTAGAGTATTACGTAAAAATGGAGGAACTGATTTAAATGAAATTCTACACACAGCTATATCCCGGGATATATCCCAAGTTAAGATTTAGAATACTTTTTATCCCGATCGTTACCTTGAGCGGAACAAATATACCCAAAAATCTGGCACTTCGCTTCTTTCCAATTTACAGATATGTGGTCATGGGGGCAACGCTAACGAAGTTTCGCTGGCACGAGCTAGTTTGGAGGTGCTCCCCCATCGCGAACATTTGCCTGTAATGTTACAGATCCGAACATTACATCAGTGAAGGAAGAGAAACGAGCATTACAGGGCGCGACCTGTAATGACACAATCTGTAATACTTCAGCTTTTAGAACCTCGTCGGTGCTCCTGGTCTTCAGATGCCTATGCCTACATACATACATACATAACTTCACGCCAGTCCCTTGCGGGTAGGCACGAACAACAGAGTGCCATACAGGCTTATTCTTACACACCTCACTTGCTTCTTTGACATTCATAGCTCTTGTCATGCACGCTCGTCTATTCTTTAGGCTCCTGACATCACCTTCTGCTAATACCGATCAATTTGATCATGGAAGGTGTGTCGTGGCCTTCCGCGACTTCTGCATCGATCCACTTTTGCATTGTATATCTGTTTAGTCATTCTTTCACCATACATTCTTTCCACATGCCCGAACCACCGGAGCATTGCTTTCCTTACCTTCACCCCGACACTCTCTTTTAGACCAACTCTCTTTCTTACTTCGGTATTACGAACGCGGTCCGCGAGCGTCACTCCGCAGATTTTGCGCAGTGCTCGCATCTCGACTGCGTTTACTCTACTTTCATGCTCTCTGTTCCATACCCAACTCTCGCTTCCATACGTGAGCGTAGGTACCAGAACCGCGTTGTGTATGGTAAGCTGGGCTGAGGTTCTTAGCGCCTAGAAGTTTACCTAACGCTCCATTCACACTATTCCCCAAATTAACTCTTCTTTCTATGTCAGCGGTGTACCTTCCATCCCTGCTAAAAGCACATCCAAGATATACAAACTCATTCACTTGTTCCAGCACAACATGCCTACATACCAATACAAATATTGTAATGTAGTATTTCTTTTCTTTCGGTGTATTTAGGGACACTTCGGTAGGATCGGTTCGGTATTTAGATACGTAAGTGTGAATGTGTAAGTACCGTATTAATAAAGTTTAACGAAGCCATTATGATATCAGTATGTAACATAGCTTTTATTAGCAGGAATAGGAAATACAGTTATTACTACCTTTAGTTTAAAACTTTAACTACAAAAAATACCGTACCGTATCGAGCTAAGGAGCTTGATACGGTAAAACGAGCGTAACACAAACGAAAATTGCTTAAATTGGGGATATTATATAGATATATATATATATATATAATAATTATATAATTGATAATTTCTTGGTAAAAACGGTGGTAAATTAGATTAGGCTCCCGGAGAGTAAATAATAACCATAAACAAAATTAAAACTAAATAATTAAAATGAACAAGTTGGCCAAATAAATAAATTCAAATTCAAAAGTTTTTATTCAAAATAAGTACCAGTGGAGAACATTTTTGAAGGTCATACATATAGGTTAAAATTTAATTTTACTTCCTAGTCTATGTACACCGCTTCGCAACGTGTTATTGCTGTTAAGGAGAAGAAGCGGCTAGAAACTCCCCAGCAACACGTCTAGCTAAACATTGTTTTTCTTTATATTTGTTGTTCTATTTATATTTAAGTTCGTTTTTTTTAAGTTTTATACAGAATTATGTGACAGAATGACTTTTGAAGAATTAATGGAGTTGTAGCAAACAGTGCATATTCAATAAGACAGAACGCAATAAAAGGATAGAAAATATTATTATAGTTATAAATATAAAAACATACCGTACAATATTTTTTTTGCAACATATCTCCATATATTCAAAACGTTACACTCGTACAAAACACAGTATAAGAGGTTGGAGCGAGCTGCTATGTAAATGAAGTTTTGTCATTTAAATATTCTTCAATAGTATAGTATCCCTTTTTAAGCAAGATACTTTTTAATTTGGTTTTGAATTTAGTGAAGGGCAGATCTAACATTTCACTCGGAATCTTATTGAAGAAGCGTATACCAACCCCCAAGAAAGAAGACAATACTTTTTGTAACCTAAAAGACGGCAATATCACTTTATTACAATGCCTGGTGTTGAAATCGTGAACATCCTTATACTGCTTGTAGGCACTCAAATTATTACGAATATAAATTATATTATTGAAAATATATCTAAATAAATTCATAATGAACCTAATAACCATATTTAGCTTCTCGTACGTACAATATTATTGAAAATATATTGGCAGGCGACCGTCATAATACCGATTTCCTTAAAGCGTTCCCTAAGAGACACCCGAGGGCCGAGGTTGTAAATGTAAATAACTTTAACAATACTCGTTGGACAATTGTTGACCTTTGTTGTCTGTGACCACGGGCACTGAAAAGCGGCCGAAACGTCGAAGTAACCAAAATCAAATAAATTACCACGCTTCAAACGTAGCTCTATTATTTTGTATATATTTTTGAAGTGAAACTTCTATATAGAGGGGGTCTTACGGATTTTTGGCTCACGAAAAGATGTCACAGTCACGTGGTCACCGTCACTAATTCTTACATTTTTAAACTCGTGATATCTTTCGAATGGAATGTCCGAATTGAATAATTCAAAAAGTTATATAAAGGTATTGAAGCACTGTTGAATATGAAGTAATTTATTTTGATAAGGATTAATAGTTTTCGCAGTGCTCGCGATTTTAGGTATTTTTTACACCTTGGGTTACGTTATTGGAGTTCTAGTAAGGATCCCTAATTTTTTTTGTAAACATAATATAGCCTATGTCACCCGGGCGATTCGATTCGTTTTGATACTTATCCGTTGCGATTCGTTTTTCCACTTGTCCGTTGCGATTCGTTTTTCCACTTGTCCGTTGCGATTCGTTTTTCCACTTGTCCGTTGAAGTTTCACTTCTAATATTTTATATCGTTTGTGATCAATTATTGCACAGCGCCATCTATTGGCTTGTAAGTGTTCTACTACACTACGATTCGTTTTTATTTAACACAGATAAAAGGTAAATATTTTGTTCTTGAAGTAGTACGTAAATAAACAAGGTTATTAATTTTTTTAAAGCTATTTTTGATGTTTTTCTTTCGTTTAATATTATAATTATGTATTTTTGTACCAACGCGTTATAATTATCAACTTTAATAATCAACCACTTTTTATGTCTTTTATACGTGACTCAGCGTTCGTAGCAATATTATAAAAGCCAGAGTAACTGGTTTCTTATCTTTTTACCATAAAAAGATTTTTATGCAATTTGGCAAGAAAGGTTGTACCTTGCGAAACATTTACTTACATTTTATTTCAAGAAAAATTAGGCTATCTTAGTTATTTTGATGGGTAACTATTAAGAAATAAGTATTGTTCATTTATTCAGTTGCATAGTTGTTATGTTTCTTTTTAAAATGTCAAAGCAACGTAGCGTGTGACGCTCATCAGCCTATATCGATGTATGTCAGGTATTGCAAATTATGGACGACGAGCTGCTCCGAAATCGGACGAATACGTAAGCAGATGTTTGTGAGAAAGTATATAGGTGTATTGGTATCTATCATATCTTTATAATGCCGCACTCACCGCATGTGAGCCCGTAAGTATACATGTAGGTATATATGTATTGTATATACCAAAATTAAGCAAGTTACGCTTGTGTTATGGGTAATATATATATATATATATATATATATATATATAACGGGCTACTACTACAATGGCAGGCAAAGGAACTACATGTATACATAACATACATTTTTTACTAAGTATTTTGTCATTGTTTTCTGTATTATTTTTAATTATTCCTTTCACTTATTGGTTAACTATAAAAAAATCGTTTTTACCGTGGGTTACATGACATTTATGATTAAGAGGGGACTGAAAATCTGACTATGTTTCGGCACCGCCAGGTTGGCACTATTTTCCAAATTGCACACAATTTAATTATTATTGTTATTTAACTAATTATTGCTTTTTATTTTTTTTATTGCTAAAGCATAGCAGAGAGACTGACGGCCCAACTGTGATGAAAGGTGATTACCGCACAACGTGTTGCCGGCCTTGAAGGAGGAACTGGAACCGGGTCATTAATGTCGAAACACAACTGAAGATTTTTATGGCTGCATACTCTCGACCAGGGTGGCAGCCATCCAGTCTTGCAAACACCACCACCTGGCTGTGGGTATTTTTGTCGCCTCTTACGAGAGGCCGCCCGGCCGCAGGAATTAGTTAATTGTTTCTCCATTCCTGCACGGATATCAAGATATTGTAAAGTATCACATTTTTAAAAATAAACATTTTCTTTCCTTATTTCATAGATAAGTTGTCAGTGCCAAGTTATCAAACTTCATTTTTACAATTTGTCACTTTAAAACTTTATTTCGACAAATTTTCCAAATGCCGCTTAAAACAAATAGCCTTTCACGCGTCGTGATACAATTACATTAACCTACCTATATTACTTACTCCGGAAGCTTATCTGTTTGTCATTAAGTATGTGAAGTAACGCATTAGGTAATGGAAATAAGTTATAAAGAAAACGATATAATAACATTATTTACCGATTTTGATAACCTAGTGCATGTTGTTAAAACTTTTTAACAATATATAGTACATTTATTGCGTCATTTTTAACTTGCTTACCTTAATATGAGTGTGGGTTCTGTTAATAAAAATGTAGTAATAAAAAAGCTTCTGTGCAGTAAGATAAATTTGTTACATAGAGATGAAATTTTCTAGTGACATGACGTCACACACCCAAATGTCAATTCCGCTTAATAAAAAACTACGTTGTAACGGTTTGAAGCGCGGTAATTTATTTGATTTTGGTTAATCCGACGTTTCGGCCCCTTTTCAGTGGCGGTGGTCAAGGTTAGAACATAGTTTTATTATGTATACTATCCAAAATTTAAAAATCCTAATTCAAAATCAATTTATTGACAAAAAATTACACAGAAATAATGCTTACATAGGTTCGGCATTAGGAATAGCCTATATCGCGGGACACCAAGTACGCGTGTGACCCACGTATTAATTTTTATCTTGTTGTTATATTGAGTGGGCCCTAGGGTTATAGGTGCGTTAGAAGGAATAAAACATCAAACCAGGTAATACACAGTTTATTTATCTATCACAATACTGATCACCAAGAACCATACAAAAAATAGCCGCACCGCTAATATTCCACAATTACATAAATACTCTGTTACTACAGAGTTTCCCTGTTACCCTAGTATAGGGTGGTTTCATGAATCTAACCCAATACTATCTCTGGCTAGCTACATTTCAGGGGGTGAGATCGGCTAAGAGCTATGCGCAATGTATAACGTTATTTGTGAGTATAACTTGGTCATATAGAGTGAGTTACTGAATTAAGAATATTATAAATAAAAAATGGACGCCACCTGCTGAATTCCTTTAGGAAGATCTTGCAACAGGACAAGTAGATGAAAGAAGAGAGAGAAGACGATGAAAGCTGTGTATCAACTGGAGGGTACCGCCATGGGCTGAACTCTGGTTAGCCCCAAGCCTTGTAGGAGGGCATCGGTCGCTACACCACTATGCCTCCCGTATACACACCTCACTAGGAGTCTAATAAAAAGAACACTGCGGGGGGTCCAGGACAACCCGTAATGGCTCGTGGAGCGGCACGAGGTATATCGTCTTTGAACGAATGATGATATCAAAATGTCCGCTCTCACACGTGTACTTGAAACTTTAACGAAACCTCGGAGCACTGGTGACGATCAAAAAGGGCTTAGTCATTACTAGAATTAAATTATTATTCAAAACTAGCTGACCCGGCAACTTCGTACCTCCTCAGAATCAATAAATAAACTTTGATTTCTGAACGACGGGACGAACATCGAACGTTTGAAATTCAAATCCAAAAAAATGGTGTCGGTGTTACAAAAGTCCATAGGCGATGGTAACCGCTGTCCATCAAGTGGGCCGTCTGCCTGTCTGCTGAACTCCTGCAATAAAAAAAAAACATAATTTTAATTAATTATGGAATTTCGACCAATAGGCGACCACTAATATTAATAGAAGTTTGAGAAGAATTATCTGTGGATATATTCTAGAAGTTTATCTTCTACTAGGTGTGAATGGCACACATACACTATAGTATTTGCGACAATAAATATTTTTCTTCCTTTCTTTAGTATTATCTCATCCCCATACGTTATCATTCTAGTGGTTTAGTGCGAATGCCACTCGTCTAGGGGATCAAAATAAAGTTATTCACGAAGTACAAGTATCATGCAGAACCCCATTGAAAATATTTCGCACTTAACTCATTTACACTTAATTAGACAGGGTTAATAAAATAAACAAGCGTTACTTGAAGTCATTATAATAAAAACAAGCAGCTACTAGCATTTTCTTGGTAAATATATTTATAAAGCGGTGTAACATGGCAGTTAATGTAATATGTTGGCTGTACAAAAAGATATAAGCAATAGACCAGAGCCTTTTTTTATTGCATGTGTGTCCAGCAGACCGGTAGACCGCAGACGGCTACTTGATGGAAAACATTTTCAATTTTTCATTTTTTTTTCAACACCAAAGGTGCTACAAATGCGCTGCTGCTCTCTTAAGGGAGGCTGGAACCTGGTCACTATTGCCGGAACACAAATGAAGTTTGTTATGGCGGCATACTCTAGACCAGGGGTGGTAGCCATCCAGTCGGGTAAATGCCCTACCACCTGGCTGTGGGCTGTTTTCTCGCCTCTTACGACAGGCCGCTGCACGGATAATGCCTTATGCCAGGGCTACGAGAAAAACGGGGCTCTACCAACTCCACGTACTCTGGCAGGTAGTGCAGGTAGGGCTATTCACAGTTGAACATGGGCAGGTGGCGCTGCAATCGGGTTCAGGATTTTGATGTTTTTTTTGTGTGTATTTGAGTAAGGCCCCGAATAGTTTATACTCACAGTTAGACACGAGTAGGTGGCACTGCTATCAGGTTTTATTTTATTTTTATGCAGGACTATGTCGCCCGGACTCACTACAGATGTCTGCGTCTGCTGCTGTCTTAAGAAATAAAATATTAGTCAAGATGTAGGAAGTACATTATTATTATATATTTTTAAAGCACTAAACTTTAGGTACTATAAACTCTAAGTATAATCATTTTACATTGACGTCATTACGATATAACAACAATAGTGAGAAAGGCGTCTCAAATCCAGACCATGAATCATATTTCAAGCAATAACAACCTTTGTTGTATCTGTTATATTTTTGACCTTCCAAACTTGTAAGGTTTTAAACCTTTTAAACGTGTTTCTAAGGTTTTTGCCCGAAAACGTTAATATTATAAATGCAAATGTGAATTTGTTTGATTGTTGGTTTGTTTCTATCATTTTATTGGCGCCACCGATGGAATTCACAAATATATCGTCATGGCAACGAGAATAACAACGCAATTTTAGTGTGTTGCTCTCATGGTTAGTTACGGGTATTTAGAATCAAAAATATACCGGCCAACTTGAGAACCTCCTCCTTTTAGAAGTCGGTTAAAAATTAGGTTTGATATTTTTTATTTCTTTTTCAGATGTTTATTTATTTATTTATTTATTGTTAATTATATGAACAGACTGATAACCCAACTCACCTTAAACGAGAAACAACATTTGAAGATAATTAATTCACAGTTTCAATTATTTCAATCAATACATGTACGAATTTTTTAATAACATAATTATTTGTTAATCTGTTCTAACTGGAAAAGAATCTGACAATGTGATGTACAAGTGACATTATATTGACACTTGACATAGATAATACCACTATGCGCGCCAAATTCAAATCGAATGAAGTTACTTTTAATTTACATAGATAAAAAATATTTACACATTTTAATAAAATCAAACTCCTGCCAAAAACTTCCGTGCCATATATAGGGCGTTCCACTAGCAACGCACAACGCCCAAAATGCTCAGTTAGCCGTTCCACAAGGCGACCGCGAGCGTTGCGGTCGTGACGAAAACGTCACTAATGACGTCATCATTTTCGATCACATAACGCTCACAACCACCCATGTCAAAAGGTGGGTCGAAGTGGGCGTTGACCACAGAGCATTAATTCTCTCTTGTTAAAGTACGTTGACAAAGGCGCGAATTTTGAAACAAAGATGGCGAATGAGAAAATATCTTTCTTTATAAATTTTGTAAAATTAATTTTAATGTATTTTGAACAGCCATCTATCATTTTTCTTTATTTGTTATTAACATTTTATTTACATAATGATTTCTAATCAGTTTTTCATTATCGTTGACTGGAATATAACTATATAATTAATGAGAAATTCATTGTTTGTAGACATAGCTTTTGCTGCAGAATTATACGAAAGAGTTATAACTCAGAATGCAGAATTATAGATAGACAGATAGATAACTAAATGTATTTCTTGAAAGTCTAAAGTGGCTTTTAAATTCTTCATCTGAATAACGATCGACTACATTTTCATATTGTGTAATACGTGGCCGGAGATCACGTTTTTTAGTATTACGTTTTTCTAAAATTATCCCCCCACTCTTCATCTGAGCTAAACGAATTGCTTTCCTCTCTGAATCATTACCGCGATGAAGTAGCCGATATCCAATTGAACCAATTAAGGACATTTTGTATAAATACCTAAAATAATATGTCTTTTAACATAAATCACTCAACCCTACACTTTGAAAAAGGCGCGATTTTCATATCAACCAATGACATTTGCGTACGACATTAATGACATCAACGCTCCATAACCCGTTCCACTAGCTTTTATGATTATAACGTCCGCAAGCAAGTGGAACGGGAAAAATCGCGGTCGTGAACGTGGTCGTTGTGAGTCCCTAATGGAACGCCCTAATAATTGTATTTATGAGTTAATTATTTCTTATGTACATTGCATGGGCCATAGTATTATCAGCTTTTATAAAAATTGACACACCAATAAAAGTTGATTTGCAGATAATTACAGCGGTTTAGCATGATAATAACACTAAGCTATTAAAACATTCTCATGTACCAAAGTGTTTCAAGTAGTTGCGTTTCCTAAGACATAATAATGTATAATTATTACAGAATAATTAAATGGAAAATCCCACTTGTTTATGAGATAATAATATAATAGTTAACATAACAAGAAATAGAAGAATCTTAAGAACGAAGCTATTGACGCAAACGATGTTAAAATACAATGTGACCACGTAATGCTGTGTTCACACGCTGCCGTTCTAGGCGCACGACTACCAGGACGAACGTGGAAATGGGTTGCTCGGATGATGCATGGATCTCCTTTTATTAAAGTAAAGGGACAGTTATGGGCTGCTGTTATTACAGCAGCCCATAACTGTCCCAATGCTGGGCTCGAACCTCCCACTGTAGGGGAATGGACAGTATACCCGCCACGCTTGTCTTAACTTTTAACAAAGATTTTAGATACATAGTATAGATAAATAGTACAGCATAAACATGTAAGTGACTAAGGATATACTTGTATCTTCTGCGTCAAAAGACAATGTACTATTAATGATTTTAATGTTCCCACATACAAACAGTTAATATATCTTATTATTTTAATATAATCAGACAATAATTCAATGTACTTCTTAAAGGTTGTTTTCACTCGTTGCAGCGCCACGTGGTCTGGATTGTCGACGATGCCGAAGTTATAGACGGCCTAGAACCAGTATACTCAACTCGAGACCCGCCGAGCATTTGAGAGTACACAGTCTGACCAGATCTACTTGTGTAATATAACCCAAAGATTTAATCGAAATTTCCCATATGAAGTACTGCTCTCATCTCTAGGTTGGGGCACCTCAGCTGCTCCCACGTGACTCCTTGTAGCGGCGAGCTCCGGATTGTCAACGATCCCGAACTTATACACGGTCTAGAACCACTATACTCAACTTGAGACCCGTTGAGCATTTGAGAGTACACAGTCTGGCCAGACATATTTGTGTAATATAACCCAAAGATTTAAGCGAAATTTCCCATATGAAGTACTGCTATCATCTCTAGGTTGGGGCACCTCAGCTGCTCCCACGTGACTCCTTGTAGCGGCGAGCTCCGGATTGTCAACGATACCGAACTTATACACGGTCTAGAACCACTATACTCAACTTGAGACCCGTCGAGCATTTGAGAGTACCCAGCCTGAGCTAGTGGTATAGACATAAGGCACACACTGCACATGCACTTTGCACAACACCAGCATGTAACAGATACACTCTACATTAGTATAAGTTAAGTATTAAAATTAGAAAATTGGTGCCATGGACGATGGGACGCCCTCTAGTATGGGATGCAACTTGTGTCGATACTTTGGCGGCGTCCCACCTTTCAGACACAGCCGTGACAGCCGGGGCTGCTGCTGCACACCAGGAGGCCCTGAAATGTCGCAAATATGTATCCATTGGTAGTGGGTACATATTTGTGGCTTTCGGGGTCGAGACCCTGGGGCCGTGGGGGCCTGGAGCGCATCACCTCTATCGAGACCTCTCAAGGCTTATTGAGGTCTCGCGTGACCAAAAGGCTGGCTTGTACCTAGGGCAACGAATAAGCGTTGCCATCCAACGTGGAAATGCGGCCAGCATTTTGGGCACGCTCCCCGCCGACAGCGACATGGAGTCAATTTTTTATTTATAGATCTATTTATATACCTATTGTGTAATATATTATTAAGTTATTTTTTAATTGACATTTCCAAATTATAAAAATATGGTATAAATCAACAGAGTAGCTAATAAACGTTTTATTAGAAAGTATTTTTTTACCTAAAGAAAATATACACACGTACCTATAAAAAATTAGAAAAATAATAATTATGTAAGTTATTCTTAAGGTACACAACACAACACAGTAATCATATAATTGATGTCACGCATAATAACACATAAACAATAAGCGTGTATAAATTCAAAAAACTAACAATAATTAGGTTGTAAAAAGGATACGGAACTAGAGTCCTTAGATTAGTTAAATTTAAAAAAAAAGCCTGACCTAGTTGTGTAATAATTAGTATGGCAAAATGTAAAACAGCAACTAAGAAACATTGTTAAAGAATTTTTTTGGCAAACATTAAATAAACTGACTGTGACTGAAAAACTGAGAGAAAGAAGACTAAGTTGGTATGGGCATACCGCATATCATTGAGGAGGGATGACAAAATGGAATCACGTAACAAAAATAATGTTAAACTACAAGATGGACGGGTACAGATGTAAAGGTCGACCAAAAAAGATGGATGGATTGTGTGAAAGATGATAATTAATATGTTGATTTGTGGTGACAGAAGATGTATGTCAAAATAGAGGACTGTGGAAGGAAAAGACATATTGTGCTGACCCCAATCAGTTGGGTTATGGTGAAAGAAAAGAGAGATAAGAAACCAAAATAAATAAAGGAATGAAAGAACAAAAAAAGAATTTAAAAGTCCGAGCAATATCGTTCACTTGGAGAGGAAAAAACTATTCAGAGAGAGTTTCCCCACTGACGAACTTCGCCACCTTGACTATACATTAATTTGATCGTTTCACCTGTAGTCCTGGAGTATTGAAAATTGATAATTTTATAGATTTTGATTTAGAAAGATCTAAATTTCAAATTGGACTCCCGTATTATCACCGCTTGCGCCGTGACTGGCAATAATAAGCTTTTGTTTTAAAGGTTTGAAATACAAACTATTGAGATCCTGGATATCATGTAGCAAGATAGGTAAAACGAGCCCAAACACGACTGGTTTATCTTGTTTAGTACAGGAGTTTCTATAGCCACCAACTCCATCATCAGATCAGCTCGATGGTACCATATTATTGAATTGTCATGCGATATACATATGCGTGCAAAATTTCAACTGGAAACCGGGAAGTTGGTCAAATGTAACTTGCAAGATTCCACCCGAACTTACATAGGTACGTACATCGATTGCAAGTTAAATAAAAACTTGTAAAAGGGCACTTAGTAGCAGCTTTTTGACAGTTTTATTTAACCGCTACAGCTATAACAACCCCTCCATTTAACTTTATAGTAGTTGGGTAATACATTCAATACATCAGTTTTGGAAATAAACATTTCATAGCGTACAAAAAATTGATTTATGTAATTGACGTAAATACTATTTTTTACGGCTTTAATTACCTTTATCACTGTTCACACACATGCCATCTCGTAATATTAATGTTCTATTATACTCAAATACAATAAATTAAATTTAAGTTATATTTTAATTTAAATTTTAGCCATGCAGGACCGGGTAAGAAATGTTGTTATTTTATTACTTTTAAAAATCTTCTTGTTAATGCGTTAAAATAACACCGTTATCGAATAGCCACATTAGTGTAGTATATATGTTATGAGTTAGCGGGACTCGAATTAAAATGCCGTTGGAATTATTACAGAGTTTGTTAGAAGTATACAAACGCGTATAACACAGGTAAAAATATAACCGAACACAACAAGTCTTTGGAGGTCTTCAGGTAGAAGTGAAACAATGTTGTGTGTTTGAATTGCAGTTCAGGAATGCATGATGTAGGCTCGCTCCGCGCTTACTAAAGTACTACAAAAATGCAGACGCTTAGCAGCTAACGGAGCGAGCTATGACCCCGCGGTAGGCGGGGCGTGGGCGCACGGGCTTTACGGGGGTGAGGTCAGCGGGGTGATTCTGTCCGCAACAATTTGTGAGCGGCCGCCGTGGTGATCGGACGTCTGCGGCTACAAGTCCAAACGTAATGCAGAAGGTCGTAATTCAATGACATACGCAAAGTCCGTCACTATTCGATTTTCGAATGTGTGACGTGACATGTGTCACGCCCGTATCGTAGCTGTAGCTTGTCTGCCCACCCCTCTCCAACAGGCCGTCGTATTATTCTTCACAATGCCAAAGGATCCTATATGACCATAGACTATTCTCCAACATAATTAGAAACGTATGTTGCCATAAATACGAGAACAAAAGAAGACGATCATAAAAGGATTACAATTAGTTCAAATGGCGACAGGTAATAAAATGTGCTTCTACAGATTTGTACGTGGAATGTTTGTCTTTGTCGGCGCCTAGGTTGTAACAATATGTACTTATGGATATGGGTGGCAGTTACTTTTTTTGGAAATGAAACTCAATATAAAATTGGACTGTATAATTATTATTATACTATTTATATAACTTATAATATACATAAAGAAGTACGAAATGAAAATGACAAATGTGCTAGAGAGTCGAGAGAGAGAGTGTGATAAGTCCTCAATGAGAAATGTATTGAAGAATTAACTATTTTTGCCTCCAAGGCCGCTCCCATATCCCGCGTACGGTCCGACGCCTAGCTGCTAATTGTGCGAGCTACAGGCGTCGGTGGTATGAGGGGCGCGGAAAATAGGTGTGCTCCAGCTAGCGGGCCAGAGGGGTGCTTTCTGTCCGCAACAATGTATATATATGTAGATGAGGCCGCTCCATAAAGGTAAAGAAAAAGTAAAAATATATTTATAAGCCAAGCACAGAAGGTTTGCTGATGATTACTTCCTATTGTATTATATTACTTACTGTAAATTTATGTAAAGTATATACAATAATAAATTTATTGTAACTACTTATGTAACCTTTGTTAACCCCACTGACCATCGACGCGTGACATCATCAGGGATATCGGTAAACCTTCTGCGCACGCGTAGTAAAATTTGACATATAAATTTGGAATTGATGTGCCAAAATTCTGTAGACTTACCTAAAATATAATTTTAAATGTTAAATTTGAATACCCATTTCCAAATTTCCCCATTTTTAAGCAGAAATAAAAGAATAGTCAAAATATTAAATAAATAATTTATCTTAAAATTACGTTATATTTATATTATTATTTACATAATCAACTTATTTCAATAATATTATTATACCCTGTTAAAATGAATGTGCTCAATATTTAGTTGTTCCTATGTAAATACCAATAGATGGCGGTAAATGAATGAACGGTGAAAAAAGGCCACAAATACAGAAAAAAATAAGAAATCAAAAAATAATATTTGAAGAAATAGCAACATACAGGTAAATCAGCTTAGAGACGTTTTTGCGTTTGTAGTATGTACGGTCAGCACGTAAATAAAGAAAACTAATGCTTTTTATATGTTTTCATAGGCAGGTACTTAACATTTGATATTAAAATTATAAATATTGATGTTAACCATAATTTTTAACACGCTTTTATTAGCTTCACCTGTATGTATGTTTGTAACCGACCCCTTTGAGCTCGATTTTGTCCTACTTTGAACGATAAGATTTAATTCAAACTTTGCACGCCTGTCAAAGGTCGATGACAATGCAATAATATGGTACCATGGAGCTGATCTGATGATGGAGTCGGAAGGTGGCCATAGGAACACCTGTACTAAACAAGATAGACCCGTCGTGTTTGGGCTCGTTTTACTTGTCTTGGCTAGCACTCTGTTGCTACATGATATGAAGGATCTCAAAAGCTTGTATTTAAAAACATTTTAAAAAAATCAACTAAAAATGAAAAATAAATAATAGTTTAAAAAAAAAACTAAAAAAACACGCTTTCATAAAAAATCCAATCCAAATTTTATTTTCTGTTTTTTAGTTGGATTTTTTATGAAAGAGTGTTTTTGTAGTTTTTTTAAAAACTATTATTTATTAATACTAAATTGTAGGCCCCTGTTCTGAAGAATGACATTTGCTCTGTGATAGCAAGTACCTTTCCGATTGAAGTCAATGATATTCCAGTCGGTTTAGCAACGAATTGAGCGGGAGTCATGTTACTGCTCGTATTGCTATTGCACTAATTTTCGAAATATTTGTACAAATTGTACAAAACTTCTTAAGCTTGGGGAGTGAAAAGCTTACCCGATCACGTTTCAACATCGAAACCATTTTTAATTTAAAAAATAATTTAAATATCAAATAACAACAAATAATAACACTGAATAATAAATAACAAGGGAGAGCCACAAATAAAACCAATTAATTAATCATGAAACGAAACGAATGTCAAACCTCACAACAATTAGCAATGCAAATAATAATTATTTATTCGACTTTCACCATTGACCTCTTTTTGCTAATTGTACAAGGAATTTTAAATTTCATTTTAAGAATTCCTGTAAATATATAAATAGTACTACATACGAAAATCTCGAAGCTTATTTACCTATACTTACATTGTTCACAAGTGTCCTAAAATAAAAACATATTTTGAGTATTTTTAGGCCACATTTTCAGTAAATAAGCTTATAACTGTGCCGAAATTGTAAATTACTAGTGTTTACCACGCAGGTACGTCGCGGGAAAACCCTAAGTAGTAGCCTCTTCGTTACTCACATAAAACTAAATTGGATTTTTTATACCCTACCTAAAGCTTTACTGTTTCTTATTTAAATAAATTTGTTTTATTCAGTTGTGTAACACGGAGGTTTATATTCATATCTCATCATATTTCGAATATATAATGGTCGCGTCATGTTTCTGATGAATAGGTAAATCAAAAATTATCTCTAAAATAATTTACATTTAGTTACGTTAGCTTAGTATATTTAAACTACTATCGTTGTAATTACTATGAGTATGATTAAATATTTCATATAATATAGCATATAGCTGACATTTTTCGTTGAAAGTAATTTTGAGTGGAGTTATACAAAGACATTGAAACTAAAATATATTATGTAGCAGATCACTGCCAACGGGTAGCGTGCCCAGAAGGCTGGCTGCATTACTGTATGGCAATACTTATTTATTGTGCAAAATATGAGCCAGCCTTCTGATCACGGGTAGTGTCAAAGAGTTTGTTACATATGTCTTTAAACAAACTCTTTGCCGACGGACGTGGGGTCCTAATGTTTCAACCCCAAACGGCACAAACATGTAACCCCTTCCTAAGGCTCCATATTTGCGCCGTTTGACGTCTTCAGCTGAAACGGCAGCGCTGCTAGCCCCTGACTCGGTCATTGGAAGATGTGACGGGGCCAGTGTGTCAACACAGGTCGCATCCCACACTAGACCAATATTATGTTTACACGATAGACACTGTTTTAAAACATTTGTCAACAAGTTCTAACTATTTTTTGGGGGATTTTTATTTACTCACTCTCAAAATGTATATTTTTACGCTGACATTAAATGGATCTATGATTGAATCAATTTGGTTGAAAAGCGCAGCACTGAAAGATAATGGGGTAAATGCGTATAAACGCGGAACTTGAAAAAAACGAATTTTTGTATGTAAGAAATTATTAAACCCCCCCCCCCCCCCCTTTACACCCCTCATAACTATACTTTGTACTGTTAACATTGGTATTGCATATAGTCGGTAATTATATATACAAACTACAAAAATATATTAATTATCTTAGTTACAATAATGTAACTAATATTCCATACTTTCATGTCATTCAATGATCTTCGGATTTATTGGATAATATTGATATTCGTGCTGTATGGATTTTATGTCTTTGCCTAACAATTATCAAAGTGAAGTAAAAACTTTGTCTCTTAATATTATAAACCTACAAAATATGGTGGTTTTTTAGCAATGCCGTAATAGTTGATTTTATAAATATTAATTATTTTGGATATGTCATATATGTTATATTGCCAGACTAATATCGAAATTAAATAAGTAATTGTGTCTTTATCACAACTAGAGTCGTGATACTAAAATTGAACATTATTTTTATTGATATGACGCCGGTTTTTAATGTAATTAATTGTATTGTTTATTATTTTATTCCCCAAATGACGGGTTTCCGATAATTTTAGCGTCCTTATTATATCACAATAAACTCTATTTATAGTCTTTAAATAATTAAAAAAAAGTATAATTTTCAGGTTCCGCGTTTTTGCATATTTACCGATAAGGGCCGATGTTCAATACGATGTCGTAGCATCTTTGATTGATTCATCAATCTGAAAGACAAAAATGAACCATTTAAGGCCGATATTAGACGAATCATTTCTGTCTATCAATTTAGATGAAGCAACCAAAGTGATTCAGGTAACTTCAAAGAAAATTGAGTCATTCAATGTCATAATGTCCTTTCAATTTTGAGCTTTTCAACCAAATTGAATCAATTTCTCTGTGTATCCAACACACAATAGTGCTCGATATTACATCGTAATAAGTCAAGGGGATATTCATGATACTATATCCTACTATAGGTGTCATTTAAGGTAACAAAATTATGAAACTTATTTTCTAAATAAATTATTTGCATTTGTATTCCTACATACCTTTGTACATCTAAAAATATCATAGAAGATAGCAAACAGCGTACATTAAACAACAGGACTACTACATCTTCTATCTTGATTGTGCATCTTCCAAGCAGTTAACGATTGTGTAGATTTTATCTCTTCAACAGTCAGCGGTCTGCCTCTGAATTCATCTTCTATATCCTGCAAAGTCCTATCTTTTGTTTCGGGTAAGAAGAAGAATGCAATAATCAAACAATATCCAACGACGATGGAGTAGATGATATAAGCTCCATGAATTCCTAAAGTTCCAAAGAAAAACGGTACTGTTTTCACCGTGATGAAGAGATTAGATGATAGGAATAAAACGCTGATACCTCCAGCCAAACTCCTGAATTCTAACGGGAACAGTTCACCAGCGATGATAAACGGTAAAGGTACTGTACCAGTTGCAATTGTAAACATATGCATATGTATCAAGAATACACCGATTATTGGGTGATCGAATGGGAGCATATTCTTTCCTTTAGCGTAAGTATAAGCAGCAGTGGTCAAAAAAGCTACCAAGTTAAGTCCAACGGTAGAAAATAACATAGTTCTTCTATTGATTTTCTTAATAACATAGACAGCCATTGCGTTAGAAATTATTCTCTGAGCATCTAATGTTATCACCAGCAAAGCCATATTCACGTCTGTTCCTATGACGTGTGTGAATATATCAAGTGTATAAGCAGCTAGAATATTAGCACCAGCCCATTGACCCAAAGTATAAATGTGCATCATAATAAAAATTGGTTTGTAAAATTCTCTCTTGCGTATAGTAACACAGAGATAAGCTATGTTTCTCTTGAACTTAGCAGCAAATCTCTCATTGGCGACATGAGCGTCTGCTTTAGATTCTCTTACAATTATAGCAGCTTCGATCATCTTTTCAAGTTCTTCGTTCTCATCTTCACTTCTTAGCCATTTGAAGACCTTTCTGCTGTCTTCATATCTGCCTTGATCAGCCAACCAACTTGGTGATTCTGGTGAGTATATCACTATTAATAAATTGACAAAGGCAATACAAGCACAGACTAAGGCTGCTATTTGCCAATGTAAGTATGATCCCATAGTATGTACAATTAGGACTCCTGTTGCAATTGTCAACGAGATGGTGGTAAGAAAAGCTCCACGGTTTTTAGGGCTGGTGTATTCTCCGATCAGAACTGGTCCAAGAGATGCGCTCATGCCCATAGCAAGTCCTTGGAGAAATCTAGCGATGAGAAGGGCAGGGATGCTCTTAGCTGTGATTATGCAGAACCAGCCAGCTATGACTGGGAGTAAGCTGATTAAATTGGCCGTTCTTCTGCCATAATTGGCCATGATTGTAGGGACTATGAAGTTTCCGGCGACCAGTGCGAAACCCAGGATCGATGCTGGAATTAACACACAAAGAGTTTTAATACTTTATTAAATAGACTTATAACGAATCTTATTACATAGTAAATAGACACAGTTTTAGTCTGTAAGTTATTTTTTGCACTGGTGTACAATAAAGAGTTATTGATTGATTGAATCTAGATGTTATAGATCTACATTAGGCCGTACGGCAAGGTAGTTTAAAAATATATTATATGACCCCTAAATATCTCACTGCTGGACCTAGACTACCCCAATTTATCCGTGCAGGAACGGAGAAAGAATACAATTTCCTGCGGCCCGGCGGCCTGTCGTAAGAGGCGACAAAACAACCCACAGCCTGGTGGTAGGGCATTTGCCCGACTGGATGGCTACCACCCCTGGTCTAGGGTATGTCGCCATAACAACCTTGTGTTGTGTTCCGGCATTAGTGACCAGGTTCCAGGCTCCCTAAAGAGAGCAGCAGCGCATTCGTAGCACCTTTGGTGTTGCAAATGTCCATAGGCGATGGTAACCGCTGTCCATCAAGTGGGCCGTCTGCCTGTCTGCTGATCTCCTGCAATAAAAAAAAAAAAAAAAAAATTTGAAGGGAAATAGACGTTATACCAGTCAAACATATCTTTGATGGATTAGCGGCAATCGCAGAACGTTAACCTTGAAGAGCAGAAACTTCACCATCTTTTGTTCCAAACCAGTCAGTACATGGCAATTGTAACAATAATATAATATTAAGATTAAAAAAACTTTGTAAGCGCTGCATGTTTCCCTGCCAGAATTCAAACCTATGACATTAAATTAAGATGTTGGGATGACGATATAAAGTAAAATCACTCAAATTTAGATAAAGTCATATTCCTTATTTATTTATTACGGACCATCAACAGGAAATACATCATGATATCGCCACGTCACCTTCTTTCGGCCTTTACAAACTTTTCCTTTATTAATTTAAATTCTTCTAGTAAATCGATGGCGTGTTCCCTTTTTCACACGCACGTCAATAAGTCATTCGTCTCATGTCATAATAACTTAAATTAAATCGCCCCACACTTGGCAAATATATAAAATAAATATTTAATATAACTTAATAATATAAAATATACAACGCTCGCAATATTCCGCAAATTATATTTATAAATAAATAAATACACAATACTGCTGAAATTATAGCATACAAGTGCATTGGTAAAGAGTGAGGTATGTTGAGGACCAGAGGAGCAGCGGCATTTCATGCTCATTAATCAGGTGCGTGCTCTTTCTTCCTACTACCCTTCAAAATTGTCACATTCTCTTTTTTTTTCATTTTGAAATAGTTTGCTTATTACTAAGCCCAGCGCCGCCGCAACACATTATCTAATATATAAAATTCTCGTGTCACAGTTTTCGTTGCCATACTCCTCCGAAACGGCTTGACCGATTCTCATGAAATTTTGTGTGCATATTGGGTAGGTCTGAGAATCGGCCAACATCTATTTTTCATCTCCCTAAATGTTAGGGGTAGTCCACCCCTAAATTTTTTATTTTATTTTTTAGACAAATTTTTAATTTCTATTTTTTTATGATACAGCATTAAAAGATACATACAACCCTAAATTTTCAACCCTCTACGATCAACCCCTATTTTTTACCGGGCAGGACGACGTCTGCCGGGACAGCTAGTGTACTTATATATCCGTCTTTAAACAATGATCATACTAAATAGACCCCGGTGTTCATATCATGCATTATGTCATATTTATAAAATGACAATTGAAAAGTTGAATTTGGATGATTTGCCTATTATACAATATTAACTAAACAATAAAATAAAAAATATCTGTCTCTTGGTTTTATTAACTTTTTACTTCACTTTATTTGTGACGCAACACAGTATTGTTAGTAAATTATATGGTTAAACAAAATTGGTTGTGTATTAACAAAGAAACTCAATTTTTATATAAAATCGAATTGGTATTTTTTTGTATAAAGATTTGGCTAATGATCGGTTTGTTTATTTATTTGACAACAATCGTAATTATTAACAATAATATAGTTTTTATAAATGATTAAGTTTAAATTGAAAACCAAGCTTGCTGACTATGTTTTCGTAAATGATTTATTTTGGGAAAAATTAAAATTGAGGATATCCGTAAGAGGACCAAGATACTCGACATAGCTCGAAAAATAAGCATTTTGAAAGGGCCAGTCACGTCTGCCGCAGGACCGATGGTCGATGGAGCGGACGAGTCCTGGAGTAGAGACCGCGTCTCGATAAACGTAGTGTCGGACACCTTCCAGCCCGATGGACCGACGACGAAGGTCGCGGTAGGTGCTGGATGAGGAAGTCAGAGGACAGGGATGAGTGGCGCCTACTTGGGAAGGCCAGCAGTGGTCTGCGAATGGCTGACGATGACGAAATAAAATAACCTTATTTACCTATCCATGATCCTGAACTGTCATCTATTGGTATAAGAGAGTCTGGTTTCCTGAGTTGAGGTAGTAGTATCGCTGCGAAACCCATCACCAGGCCATGCTGCGCCATGTTCAGACATACTCCTGATGTTACGAAGCACTGAAAATAGAAAAATAAATTAATTACTAAGTGTAAGATTCTTGATTGAAACTACACACTTTATTTCTTTTATTTAATCCCTTGATATGGATGGAGATGCCTTGATATGCACCTGTGAAAATGCTGCGTCGGAAAAATGTACGTACTTGCTCCGTACAATGAGATTTGTTAAATAGAGGTAAGCTTGGTCTAAGATTCGTTTTAGCAAGGTTAAGGGGAAAAATTGTAATGAATGCACTTTAAAATTTATTTACCTTACAACACTACATTAATTTATTAAGAAAATTTAAATTTCTGGAATTGTGTTACGATAAAAGTTCACATGTAGGAAAGTTAACAAAAATCGCTATATAAAGGTTAATTGTAATTTCTAACCTTTCTATTTTTGTTTCGCAATTATTAAACGATCGCTACAAAGAGGATATCACAAAAGTGTATTCGTAATGTTAAGGTATATTTTGTATTAACTTTCACGTCTAGTTTTAGAGGATTTCTAAGAATGTAATCGAGAAATTTAAATCGGTAAAATCGTTATATTGAGGATTTTTACTTAAACATAATATTCATCACATGAATATGACTAAGTAAAATTTATGCAATAAATCATATAAATGAATAAATTCACGTGGGATCTATCAGTAGCCTTGAAGATAAAGTATCAGTTTATTGAGGGTTATTTACTTATCTCTTATCTTTATCTTAAGATTTATTTGAATTATTGACGCTTTTGATGTCGACTTGCGGTCGAAAAGCGTAATGCTAAAACAACAACAAAAAATGTCCGGTCAACCGGCAAAAAACATGTGCTTAGTATATAACAACACGACCTATTGTATAACCATGTTTTTACGCAATAAATTTATTTGATTTTGATAAAAAAAAAATCATTTCAAGTGGTTCAAGGATGAATTTTATTTTTTTAAAGGTTTACAGTAATTTTGTAAAAGGTGAAATTATACAGTCGTCATATTATTATCATCACCGTCATGGCAGCGTTAATTGAAACTTTTTTTGAAATTGTATTTAATAACAATGAAGTTATATTATTGCTATAAGAACAATTTGATTTTAATGTTCCTCACAGGCCTCCTCATCACCCCTGTACAACATTTAATACAAAAACATTTTAAAACTAATCTTGGAAAATATTCACCCATAGCAAGAATATCACGTCTGTACAATACATATGTTGAAAAATCTAAAAACATCGATATATTTAATGACAGTCCTCATACATTCTTTAAAATAATATCCCAAACAGATTAAGTATGTTTTATTACCGCTATTTTTTTGCTTATGCTTTTTTATGTTATTATTTTATCCTTTAATTAATATCTTATAATATGTTAATTATCCAAATTTAACTTTTTATTTGACATTTTGTAAAATATGACATAATGTATGATGTGACCACCTATAATAGGGAGTATATTCAGCATGAGCATTGCTTAGATTTAAGTCGGATGTTTTTGATATATCTCCTGTTGATGGTCCATAATAAATAAATAAATTAGGAAAAGTCTTAGAAAAGTAACTAACAAATTCGAATTCTCGAAAACGCGACTTCGTATACCGTATACAAAGGAGTCTGTTAAAATTTTCGAGGGTTTCTCGATTTCACCGGGATCCACTCACCAGATACTGACAAGGTGGCTATGGAACGAATTCGTAGGATGCCCTTTCGATTAAAAGAAAAAGACGAAATGTTAATGAAAATCGGTGTACAATTGACGGAGAAATCCAGTACAGACGAATTGTGAACCTCCTCCTTTTTGAAGTCGATTAAAAATATTGTTGTAATATCAAAACAAAGTCGGAAATGTCTTTAACATCTCAACTCAGTAATACGCGTAAATATGATAAGATTTATTTATCTTTAGATAAGCCTGAACATATTGATGTCAATATTACAAATCTAATCTACATATCACCTTATCACTGTGTCAAGTGATTAGTACTAGGTCGTGGTGAATTAACGATTACTCCTGGTTTTTTATTGCATAAGACAGGCAGACGGTCCACCTGATGGAAAGCGGTCCTCATCGCCTCTGGACATGTTTAACACCAAAGGTGCTATCGATGTGTTGCCTCTCCCTAAAGGGGCACTGGAAACTCAATACTATTACAACTCTGGTCCAGACAAAGACAAAATCCACCAGCATATCGGAAACAAAGCACATTTATTACCCGTTGGCATTTGAACTAATAACATTTAAATTCTTTTATGTTCGTCCTCTTTCGTTTACTTTGTGTTTACAATTTGTTATTAGAAAACAGCCCATTGCTGCATTGTAATCTTTTATCGCAGTCATTAGCCGGGTGTGTCGGTGAGATACGGGGACGTTGCAGTTGTGCAGTATAAAACAATGAAGTGATGAAGGGGAATCCAGTCGAGCGAGAAACCACGAACGAAACGAGACGTGTGTACTGTAATCGGGAAACTTTTAGTGACGGACTTTGCGCGTTTTATGGAATTACAACCTTCTGCATTACGTTTGGACTTATTGTGTTCGGTTATATTTGTACCTGTGCTGGATAACTCAAGATGATGGACATATGATGGATCCATATGATGGATGGAATATAACTTAAAGTTGTTATGGCGACATACTCTAAACCAGGGGCAGTAGCCATGCAGACAGATAAATACCCTAAGAATTCTTGGTTTTATAATAAAACTGCCCCGGCAGACGTTGTCCTGCTCTGAAAAAATATGACCCGATCCCAGCGCCACCTACCGGTTCTAGTTGTGGATTTAAACCATCCGGGGACCCACCCACTCAAACACACAAAAACAAAATCGCTCCCCGTTATTAAGAGGATTCTAGAACCCGATCTCAGCGCCACATACCGGTTCCAACGGTATAAAAACTATCCTATCTTTCAAGTTGGATCAAACTGCACACGGTGTGCAAATTTGATTAAAATCGGTTGAGTAGTTTAGGAGTCCATCGCGGACAAACATCGTGACACTAGATTTATATATATAATAAAATAAACTTTATGATAACATTAGGATCATAAAAATGAGTCCCGAGAACCTTTTTTATGTGCCATCTTGCTACGCTCGTGCAATTTTACAACAGTATGAGTTGTAAAATCTATATATAATTAATTCAATCTCGTGATGGACAGACGAAAGAAGGAAGAAAGAATTATTTTATTTAGGCCAAATATACACTTTAACAATACTGAGAATAATAAAATAAAGGAAACAATGTAAGTCCTAAAATTGACCCAGCGTAATGCTACCAGCTAATACCAGCACCGTTCTTCCACCTGGGATCATCAGGTGAAGTCACGGATGGTAATACAACAAAAATAATATTAAATAACGACAAAAATAAAACAGATTAACAGACAATTTTATATAAAAATTATAATTATAATAAACTTATATAAACATAGTGAGATGCGTGAACAATTATAAATAAAATAAACATAAATAAAATAAATAGATTATTGTTATGGTGAGGCGACCTCTTTCTGGCAGCATAAGCCGGCCTCAAGCCTTTTAGAAAAGGTAGAAGATTCTGAAAGGAAAAGAGAAGGACAGATACATTTCAGAAATGGATACAAGATAAACAAAAATTCTAGAATAGAAGGTTCAGGAATAAAAAGACAGATGATAGATAGATGTTTAGAAACCGATGGATAGTAAATAAAAGAATAACGAAAAGAAGATCGGAATTATGGGTTCTAGAAGATTCTTCCAGGTGTATAAGCAGCGTAAGGCGCACCTACCGAGTAGTTCAGTTCAGGGCAAGGAAGCAACAAGTGCAATACGGAGGAGTTGGAAGAGAAGTTTAATAGTAGACAGTGACAAGTCAAGTGGAGGGTTCAGTAAAGAGTTTAGTGGGCAGTTCAGTGAAGGAGCTCCGTGCGGTATATTCAGAAGTCAGCATTGCAGCAGCCGGTGATAGTCTTCGCAATATCGGCGACGGTATTGTGAGTGAAACATTTTATGGTCGGAAATATGGAAGAATGAAAGAAATCAAAATGCGGGAATGGTATTAAACCAGGTGTGCATTCGCTTTGTCGGCATGTAACAATATGTTGCGGTGGATGTGTGGAGTTATGTGGAAGGACCGCGTTAGAAAGACTCGCATCTGCGGCAACCTTCATAGCCGTGACAGCTGATAAAATGTAACAATGTTGCTTAAGTTGGTATGGCCTTGAATTACGGAAATCGGCTACTTGCGCGGTGAACAGGTAGGTAGATCCAAAAAATGTTGGCATGACGTCGTATGGTCTCAGAAATAGAGATGCCGAATACCACACGAAGTGTACAAGAAAAAGTAGAAAAAACCCGGGCTCCGAGCCCATGCCCCGAACGTAGTCGGGATTTAACGCTAGGATGATGATAAGTGGTTAACCTAGCAGTTGTACTGCAGTGGTAAAAATAAATTATTTTACCTTGCATTCAAAGACACCACTACCGTGTACTATAATAAAAATAAAGGTTCAAGGGTCAGACGGCAGTAAGCTCGTGAATGATTTCATTTCCTTTTTCAGAGATTATCAGGTTTTATATCGATTATACAATCACTGACAACATTTAATGACCCATTTTTTATTTAATTATTAAAAGGATATATTTTTACAGTCTTCTGAGATCACGCCTACTGAAAAATTGCCGAAATATAAATCAAAAAAATTCAACCCTTAAAAAATTTAAAACTTACTTTTAATTATATAGATATATTATAGAAAAGTAAAGTAAATAGTAATAATATATTTTTTTCAAAACATGATTTGAATATATGATGTAGACGTAGGTCAGTCAGTGTTTTCCTGAAATTTATAAAATATTCGAAACAGATTTGGAAAACAACAGTATATCGAATTTTTTATTGCGAGCCTAGAAAACTGGCGAAGGAAGCACTTAATGGAACGTTGTTACCGTTTTCTATATCAGTTTGCAACATCAGGGGCGAAGCCAATGCGTTACTTACTTCTAAAATCGAATGATGTATGGTAAGATATAAGAGGGACAGGATATTGACAACAAACAGGAGGAACAGGATAGGATATCCGTGCAGGAACGGAGGAAGAATACAATTGCGTTGGGACAGTATTTCGTAAGAGGCGACAAAACCACCCGTTGCCGGGTGGTAGGGTAATTGCCTTACTGGACGGCTACCACCCTAATCTAGACTATGCCCCCATGGTAAGGTTGAGTTGTGTTCCGGCATTAGTAGCCAGGTTCCAGTCTCCCTTTAGGGAGAGGCAGTACATAGTTAGCGCCTTTGATGTTACAAAGTTGATAAGGCTTTCCACCAGGTGAGCCATCTACTTGTCTGATAACTCCTAATGAGGAGCAATTGGAAGTGGGCTATCAGAACTCTTATCTAACGTACGAAAAACGTTTAGATCGAAGCTAATTGTTTCATGCCGATATTCTATGAGAGCGTGGAATCACACTGATAAAGCCAACATTAAGATTAGTGATCGAGATAATGATTCCAAAAAACTAATCTTTCTATTCTGTTCACAGTGTTTTTGGAAGATTCCAATATTGTAGCTCTGTATTAATGAGTTAATTGTTTCAAATTTAGATTATAATATATCCCGTAGAAGTTTTTTAACTATCCCACGGGATGTCTTTAATTTTTCGAGATCAAAAGTATCTTATATGTTGACCAGAGAAATAGGCTACCACCTTACAAAATTTCATTTAAATCCGTACAGTCGTTTCGCAGATTCGTCCACACAAACAGAAAACAGAGAAAAAAAACTAAATTAGTTCTATTTCATTTCTTACATCCCCTGACTCGGTTTTTTAGCATTTTTTCTTCATTCTACAGATATTCGACCTCTACAGTTTTATTATTTTGTTACGAGCGTGAGACTCGAATTAAAATGCCATTGGAATTACTATAGAGTTTATTAGAACTATACAAATACGTATAACACAGGTGCAAATATAACTAGAAGCAACCAGTACAAACTGTAAGATTTAATAACGCGCGCAAAATCCGTCACTATGTCGCTTTTCGAATGTACGTCTTGCTTTGATCGTGGTTCTCGCCGCTTATACTGCCCCTCTCCGCATTGGGTCATTGCTTTATAATGCACCGTTGCCTGGCAAGCTTTGACACAATTTCCCAAAAAACATAAAGCGCACACCTGCGTAATTATGCCTGCAGTACGGCTATAAACGATTACAATACAATATGATGTTTTTCTTAGTTACAAATTTTAAACACAAAGTAAACAAAAGAAGTCCAAATTCGGGAAAGGTAATAAACTGTGCTGTATGACAGGCAGGTGTGCCTTCACTTTGCTGACATGTAACACTATTAAGATTAATATATTGTAGGTAACTTTTAATAAAACTTCGTGGTGTGTATTTTTGCTCTTAATTGTACGAGTAGTATATAGTAAGGCAATATTGTTGACAATAAGATATTGCCTTGATTGTTGGAAGATAGTGTATAAATAAATGAGTCAATTAGCAATTGTACATTGCCTTTAATTGGTAACAAGGCCAATTGTTCCATGAACGTGTAATATGACATACTTATTAACTTTTATTATGATTTATAAACTAATACATTATTTATAAATGTTCAGCGGGGCTTTTGTATTAAATATTAGAAATGTAGTTATTTTTACTGCTAGTTAAAAATTAAGTGTATCCAAGTGAAACTTCTATATAGACGGAGTTCTTAGATTTTCCGGTCACGAAAAAGTGTTACGACTGCGTGGAAGAGCGATATAAATTTAGAGTAGACATGGTGAGAGGCGGCATAATTTTAGAGTAGACAATGGATGCGTTTTTTAGTTCCGGATGGAATTCAGTTCTTTTGTTTGATAAAATTAAGTATGTTTAAATAAAAAAAGCATTCATAAAAATATACCTTTTTTATGAGGTCCGTCATGGACACCCTACTCTTCGGGGCACGGTAGGGTAGTGTTGGACTCCCGATGGCATGCAATGATGACCTACCAAGTAAACCACCTCTTTGTGCCATCTTGACGCCGTGTGTCAGGACCTCGGGAACCAAAGATACATCCGTTGGCCCTGACGGCGGTGGCTCTTATAGAGCGAAGAAAAATACTAACACGCGCGTGCAACCTGTACGCAGCGCCATCTCCCGACCGCTATTTGAACGATAAGTACCCCCGAATCTTATCGTTCAAGGTCGCTGTTAGGGCGGGAGGGACTGGTGATAGTCCCTTTTTCGGCGCCCTGGTCTACAGCGACGGATCGAAGCCACAAGTGCTGAATCCTCCCGTTCTCTTTCCGCCGCCTCCTTTTGCGACATCACTATGTCGCAGAAGTTTTGAACCGCCTCCCAAGATTTTTTCACTGTCAACCACGTTGCGTACTATGGCCGGTAGTGACAAGTCGGTCCCTACTACATTCATTAACACGCTGCGATGATCCGTTAAATATACCTTTTTTTTTTTGGCCAGGGGAAATCCGCTTGAGGACTAAGCCGCGACAGGCACAGAAGCCTGGGGGATGCTCGCGACCTTGGTGAGACAGTGTGGGATTCGCCAGATCGGGGGTGGCCCTAGCATGCCCGGTCAGAACCGGTGCCAGGCTATTGCCACTCCCCAGTTAGGGATTCCCACTAAAACCCCTGGGTGTTCCGTCCTGCGCCTTTTGCCAGGGCTACGTGTATGCGGTTTTCCCAACTCCGCTGCCCTGGCAGGCGTGGGCCCCGCTCACTGGGCCTCTTCCAATGCCGGGGGAGCTGCTCCCCCGGCGACGACTGGGTCTTTTCGGCGTGGGACGGTTTGTAACGCGCCCCACGGGAAGAGAGATGAACGCGCGCGGAACACTCGCGCTCTCATCTCGACGGCATATGCGGGTGAGTGAGAACCTCTATACCCCTAGAGGCCCCACCCGCGCCGCCCGCTTACGGTGGCCGAAGGGCTAAATCAGACCTCCGGCGCCAACGCGTCCTCCTTTGTCGGGAGCGGAGCAGGGAATTACGCTCACGCTCCCGTTCCGCCTCCTCCTTTGCAAACATGACTTGCTCGCAGAAGGAGGGGACGGCGTCCCATCCGGCCCGTTAAATATACCTAACCTAACCAAAGCATAATTTGCAATAAGCCTGCGAAAAATCGAAATGCGTGCTGGGACACATAGTGGAAGTGAAACATCCAAGGACAAGTGGAAAAACGAATCGCAACAAAATTTTAATTTTTATGCCAGATCGTAAATTACATACTTTATTCATTTTTTAAGTCTACGTATAGCTCAACTGAATTGTAGGTTATTAATGGACGGCATTCGACTGACACTATGAATTGGTTAGATCTTCGACTAATACTATGTATTCAAAAATTGATTTTAGATTCTATTCGTTATGTTTATATTGAAAATAGTGACTGTAAATCGATTGACGTATCGAATTCTGTTGAACGGGTAATGTTGCAAATATTTTGGGAATGTTCCAACGATTTAACAAATAAACGGAGAGAAATTAGTTAGATAAGATACAATTTATTTGAAAGAAAAAAAATTTTTTATTCAGGACAAAAACTTAGTTGAAATAAATAAAAAGACAATAGAAACAAAATGAGTCCTAATGGACCCAGTCATAAGGTTAGCCAGCAACGACCAGCGCTGTTCTTCCGCCTGGGAACATAAAGTGAAGTCACGGTGGACAATACAAGACGCGTAACAACAATGTGTACAGTCGCAGAATGAAAATATTCGTCACCTGACAGTCGACTTTTGCTTGCACGAATGCAAAACCAACAGTTAATAATTAACGTTTATAAAATAAAAGTGAAAAATAATAGTTATTATTTTAATATCGTTTCATTTAGGACAATAAAAGACTATGGCCTAATAATTTTAAACGTAACTTAGTCTAATACTAGCTTTAGAAAATAAAACAAAATATAATAAATAAATTATAAATTAATTAATATAAATAAAGTATGTAACAAATCGCTGCCAGATTGAAATGTGCCCAGAAGCATGGGCATATTGTACTGAAAATTATTGTATATATGCAGAAATTTTACATATTAAATAGATACGAGTATATATTTAATATACATACATCATAATACATATCTACGAAATATATAAATGTTTATAGATGGATTTAAACATCATATTTCAACGACTGGTAGTAATTTTGGCCATAGTTTTAAACATACGTAGCGATTTTGCTTGTCGGATAGCAACAAGCAGCGCGTCCCAAAGCTGTATAGCCTTAACGATGAAAGAATTGTAGAAAGTTGTGTTATGCGCAGGAGTGTTCAATTAAAGTTTAGTAGAAGGGCGTAAATTATGCACAAAATAAATTCAAAACACCACACGCCCGGGAACGGAGGTAGGGGGGGGGGGACCAATGATCTCCCAGCCTAAGGAGACGCTCATCGGCAGACGGAGGTGAAATCATGTCAACCACGGCCTGTTCCCGTGACTCTGGCATATGACGACAGGAGTGACACCAGAGTGTTTAGTCGGAATTGCAGTATAACAATCTAGGAGTCTGACACTACACCACTGTCTCCCTTAATGACACCTGTACACACTTCTTCCTTCGTTGATAACTCACGGTAGAGGCTGCAGCCTTTCCTTTTATGGAACTGACTGCCACTCAACATCGACAAGCTAAATCCATATTGTCTTTTAAACTGATGGTTACTAAACATCTTTGACCCTCGTAGGTCTAAAACATGCTGCTGATGTTAAAAATAGTATGACACATCTTATTTTTGAATAGTATATAAAGTATATTATTATTTGTATTTTTACTTATTCTTGGAATGTTTCTTATTATTTATTGTCTTCCCTGCCTCTATTGTCTCAACATTTTCCTTAGTTTAGGGGGCTGGAAGAGATCGCTTTCAGCGATAAGGGCGCCCTTTGTTATACATTTATTGTACATATTTTTAAGAACATAGTCTTAATTTTTGATGAACAATAAAGTGTTTCATTCATTCTTTTATTCACTGCCATGACCCTGAGTCATGGTACTGTCCGCAAAAGGAGTATCTCGAAAAGAAGAGGCTATTCCGGTCTATGGCAATCTTTCTCCACCTGGATAGAATCCGCACCTATAGACACCTCTAGCTGGTGTGATAAAGAGACTTGCTTACGTGGCAGCAATACTCAGAGAGATAGTAGTTGTCTATGGCTACTTTCCCCAAAATCAAGCGGTCGCGCATTTCAAAACCTGGTTGGAGGAAGTGGGCCCGATAGTGGGTCCAGAGCCGATCTCACCATGCGTACATGCTCGCCACGTGACTTCTATTGAATATTCAAATTCACACCGAGAAAGCTACTCTATTTTCTGATATAAAAATATTCTATCTTCATTACAGTTATCAAAATTATAAATTGAGATTTTTGATAATCGATTCGTCCATAAATCCGTGAGGGGGTAACAAACAAATTGCAAAATACGTTTCATCTACTACTTACGATACATGTATAATTACATGATTTATTGAATGACTGACTACATAACGCACGTACTGCGTATAGCCAAAGAACTGGGTCTAATACTACGAAAATTTGGATGGAAGATTGTATGAAAATCTGTCAATATCAAAGTAAAGAGCACGAAATTTTATACACATACTTCTGGTTAGAAATAAATGCACGTGTTTATCGGTGTTGGCGTGGAAATTTAAACCCAAAGGGGGTGAAAAGTAACTTCGTTTTAATTTTATTTTGAATTCTTAAACTATGACTGTTTTTAATCTACGCGAGTGAAGCCACAAGCAACTAGTAGTTCTATATTATGTATTATATATATATATATATTATATATACATTGATAGTAAGTTTAAAAAAAATAAGAAAGTGGACCCCGGTTTTCGAACTGACCCCTACGAATGAGACCGAAGTAATTTCAAAAATTCTCTGATTAAAGTGCTATAAACAACAGACTGTTAACCTCAAAACAGTAACTTGCTGCAGTTTTTGTCCTCCGTAACTGTATTTGAAACAGTCAAATGGCAATGACATTCGCGGATTCACTTTTTAATTTCCCACACTACAGAGTAACGATATAAAAACTAACATTATTTATTTATGAGAAATACTTTGTTTCGTTAGAGAAAGAACGAGAATTAAAAAAAAATGCTAGCTCAATGAAATAATAGAATGAAACCAAAATTTTACCTGTTTTGTAAAGGGCGTCAAACATTTCCAAGTTTTAGTCATTATTATATTTTTTTGCACTGCTTTCATAGATTGTTAATAATAACACCATCTCACTCCACGTCGCGAATCAGACTATCGTATCGTATATTGTATAATATCAGTAAAACACTATAACTATTATCAGTAAAGATCTATACATTGTCTTAGCTAGGTAGCTTGATATAGATAAAAAAAAATTGGCATTCTAAATTCACACGTAAAAATTCGAAACGTTTTCAAAAGATTTCAATTTCAAAAATTCACAATGCGTTACCACAGAACCGTGTACATTGTACTACATTACTCTTTTAATGTAAGTACTACTGAGTTTGTGAGCTAAATAAGCAATGTACTATGTATTGAGGAACTAGGTAGTTTCCTTGGCATGCTGCCATATATTTCCACTCGTATATTAACATGGATAATTATAGTTTTATATGTATGTTTGTGTTTACGAAGTTTGCTAAAAAAATTAGACAACAGGCGAACGAAAGTTTGACTCAAACTGTATTTGCAAACTCATCTTTATTTTTGAGCTTTTTCTCTATAGTTCATAAAGGTGGGTTAGTGTAAAAGATTTAATTAAGTTTCACGCAGATATAGCAATGAGTTTAATGCGTTATTAATACGTAAGACAATATATTATATATACACACATCTGGATATACGTTAATAAATTTATTTTTGTACGCTTTAAATATGACGCATCTAACCCCAGGCTGGCCATTCTAGCCTAATTCATATTTCCGTCTTTAAGGTTATTAAAGACGCCTATAAACTTACTCTAACTCAATATGAATAAGGCCGTATATCTTTAACAGTAATGTTGCAGCTCCAGCTTAAGTGGAAGAATTTTGCACATGTTTAGGCCAGTTATGTTGACAACTAATGGCAAGTGCTTTTTTTTGAGGTATGAAGACATACATTTCGTACACTACCGGGTCCATTACTGGAATTAGACTAAAGCAATGAGAATTATCCACTGAAGATGGCACAGTACCTCCTATTAAAGAAGTTACCCATGTGCTTATACTCCACCAAAATCCCCTTCCTCCCATGTGCCCCGCGCTCATGGTAGTGGTAGGAATAGCGTGAGACTTAGAACGTATTTACGCCCACGCTGATCCTGCGCATCAGTGCTTGAGAATGGCCCCAGGAGAGACAAACTCACTTCGTCAACAGCTGGAGGATCCAGCAGCATGGCCTGTACCATCGGACCTACGACGGCCCCTAGCTGCCGCAACCGCCAGACTCCTTATTTACGTAAATGTATTTAGTATGTTCGTGCTTAGCGTCTGTGTGTTTAATAATAATGTATTCATTAAAAATTATTATACATTTTTGAGAATATTAACAATTATCATTTACAATCATTGCATAAGGATTTAAAACTAAAATATACCTGCTATGTATTAAATAAAAACATATTTAATTAATATCTTCTATATTTTAATCTTTTCGTAAGCACACCCGTTACAACTTACAAGGCTTGGCAGAAAGAAGAGAGAGCATAGATAACATTTTTGTCTTTGGCAAAGCGCGAATTAAATGTTTGGAGACATTGACATTAAATTTATCGTTCGGATACGACAATACCTTTTTTAAAATTAATTGTCTAATATTCTTACATTCATATACATTAGAAACACATTTGACTGTGGCACAGAAACCTCATGGGTTTATCCGTGCCGCAGAGATTTGTGTACACAATACCCATTGTTATATCAAAAGTAGGAGCAGAGGCGAGCAATTGTTATCATCATTCAGGTGTTCTGATTTGATAATAAACCTATACTAATCATATCTCTATACAGCTTGATTTACAACAGATAAAAGTTATAGGTAGTAAATGGGTAATAAAACTACTTTTTAACGGTTTTAAGCGCGGCAATTTATTTGATTTTGGTTTATCCGACGTTTTGGTCGCCTTTCAATGGCTGTTGTCACGGATGACGGAGTATATGGATCCCAAATCACCGTCAGCTGGGAACGTTCCCCAAAAAGATGGTCGTGTTACCACGTTGTATGGCCACCCTTATGCGTTGCCTAAAATATAGACCAGCTTTTTGTCACGTGAGACATCTCATCAAAGACGATCGATTATTCCGAGTACTTCTGGACCCTATAACACCAGAGTTTTGACACCAAAAGCCACAAATATTATTCACTACCAAGGGATGGATATTTGCGGCGTTTTAGGTTCTCTTGCCAGGCGTCGTGTGCACCAGGTAGCACAGCCGTATCGGGAAGATGGGACGCTGCCAGAGTGCCCATCTTCCACGGCACCAAAGATATCTCTCGCCATCGTCGCGTAGCCAGCTTCACTCTCGGAGCTTCAAACTCAATCCCTTTTGCACGTCTAAGAAAATATTCAACTAAAATGCGTCTCACAGACAAATTCACGCGACAGAAATTTTAACTATTTTTCTTATTGCACGAGTTCAATAGATAGGCAGATGGCAGAGAAGTTTGGTGGTAGAGAAATACATTTGTAAACACACAAGACCACTATGAATGAATGAATAAGAGCCCATAAATATCTCACTACTGGGTTCGGGCCTCCGATTTCGGGGGAACGGACAGTACCCTCGAGGCTTGTCAAAGGCGGCCTGGCAGGTTCGACACATCTGTTATCTAGATGTGCAAGTTGCATCACGATGTTTTCCTTCACCGTTGTTAGCTCGTAGTAATTGTACCAATATGCACAGGATCAAATTCGCACCCTTTGAGATTGGGAAACGCACGCTAGCCATTACGCTACCACGACTTTTTAGAGACTTTAGACCTCACTATTCGTGAGCCAAATATTATACATCTAAGCTCAGTTGTGTCGGATGTAATTGGCTGTAACACACAGACCGTACCCGAACTGAAGCCATAGTGTGCTTTTAACTTTAATAGGGCATTTTACGCTGAACTACGTTATTGATATGATTTTTTTATCAGGCGTTTAATAATATAATACATTGTAACAGTTTTTTTATTGCTGACGCACAGCGTGGCTGACGGCCTAATTGTGATGGAAAGTGGTTACCGCCGCCTATAGACTGTGCTGCCGGCCTTGAAGAAGAAACTGGAACCAGCCACTGATGCCAGAACACAACTCAAAGTTGTTATAGTGGCATACTCTAGACCAGGGATTGTAGCCATTCAGTCGGGCTAATGCCCTACCATCTGGCCGCAGGAATAAATATTATTTTCCGTTCCTGCACGGAGAAAAACTGATGTCAATTTATAATAAGTTTTCTTTCTTGAACTAAAATGACAGTTATATATGTTTTATTTTAGAAAGGCTTACAGTCAATACACACAAAATATAGTCACAACAATATTTAAAAGAAAGATACTGATAACAAGCCTCCAGCTATTGGTAAAGAAAAAAATGGATACACGATATCGAGCGATAGTAATATAACAAAATTGTAATTGTTAGTTTTGTCAATAAGTATATACAAATGCTTAAAAGTAAATACATGGCTTTGTATAGGTGAAGTTACATTGCTGACAATGTAATAATATAATAAATAATGCGTCTAGTCTGGTTATCTTTCACGTATTGTGTTTAGATTACAATGTCTCAAAGAGTTTCCGGGAACTGGTGCCAAACGTACCACACAGCGTGGGAACAATAGATCTTCATTATCAATAACTAAGTATTAAAAATAGAGATGTTACATTTGGCACATGTTTAGTAATCTCGTGTTTCCACAAAAATAATATTTTTGAACCACGGATGGTCGTTTTTATCTATAATATTATAAAATTCTGAAAATCGGACCATAAAAATATAAAAATTAGTGATTGGAAAATTAGTCCAATGTGTATTGTAATCTTTATGGTAGTCATTAGCCGGGTGTGATTTTTAGGAATTCAGTCTATAGACATATTATATTTTTACAGTATAAAGAAAGCCCCAACGACGGGGTGAGGCAGTCAAGCGATAACCACTAGCAGAGCAAGACGTGTGTACTACATTCGGTAATCTATTTAGTGACGGACTTTGCGTGTGTTATATTTGTACCTGTGTTATACGTCTTTGTATAGTTCTAATAAATTCTATAGTTATTCCAACGGCGTTTTAATTCGAGTCCCGTAACTCGTAACAATATTATAGATGATATATACTTAGATATATGTACATAGATCATATATACAGATAGATTTATACATAGATATATACACATACAGAAAAATGTGTCGTTTACTCGATTCAAAAAGTGTTCAACAATAAGCTCGTTGCTTATAACGAGATCTATCCAGTTTTTAATCAAAATCGTGACCTGTTATCCTGCGATAGTACTGTCAATCAAAGGTTTGATAAGATGCTATCGCAAGTTATCAAATTAGCGCGTGCTGAAAAGCTAGATCATATCGGGGTAGGTGATACATTTAATTTTGACAAAAATTCAAAAACAATATTCATTGCTATCCGTAACTGACCAGGGGCTCAATTCTGCTATTATTATCTAAAAAAGGAAAGAAAAAAGACGGTGTGCGTCTCGAGACGCCTGACAGAAGTGATACTTAAACTAACCTAACGTGAGAGAAAGGGAAGCCAGACAGACTGGCACCGTAACGCGTTACGTAAAGAAGCGGTTTACCCTCCCATAAGAAGTTATCACTTCAAAACTTTATTTGAAGAAATAGTGCCGTAATTACATTATTTATATATACTGTTACGAATCGCGAGACTCGCATTAAAATGCTGTTAGAATTACTAAAGAGTTAATTAAAGTTTATGTTACTTACCTATTCTAACATTTCTGAAGTTCATAGTATGACAACTTTTATACAAGGCAATCAATAGACAAAAACAGGAATTACCGAACGACTACATATACTCCCGGGAATATTCCCCCGGGATAAAAAATATCATACAATTTGCTGTCAGCGAAAATCGAATCAAAATCAGCCCAGTAGTTTATGTAAATGCCGAAGAATCATACAAGAAATCTGAATAAATTTGCATCTTGCCGTTCTCCATCGTTTATATAGTCTATTTCAGTTTTTTTTCATCTTCATTGTACGCATCTTCACGGGCAGGTTTTCAAATTGGACAGTTCGGTGGTAGAGTGCGTGTTCGTTCCTACTTTGATTTTGAAAATTTGATCACAATTTGTAATAATAATAATAATAATAATAATAATAATCATTTATTTCGAATTATTTCAAACAATTTCAAACAATTCATATGTTGGTTAGTAAACTTACATAAAACAGAAATACTTAAAATTAGTGTTAGTAGAACTTATAGCCTAAAGTTTTGTCACAATAATCGTACCAGCTTTACACTTGCTGGCACAGCAATTCAAAATGGGCACATCAAACCTGTCAGCCAGGACTTTTAGGATGTTGTTAGAGCTGGCCCGGATCCTGCAGAGCAACGAGGCAGCTCTTTTCCGAATAACAGCGTAATAGTCGTCCACTCGTGCTTCTGCGAACATACCTGATGCACTACAGAACCCGGGCAGCCCCATCAACATCCTAAAACCATTATTGTATTGGACCCGCAAGGCGTTGGTGGCTCTTTGCGTACTGTTGGTCCACAAACTGCACGTATAAAATACCTGACAGTATGCTTTAAATAGGCTTATTTTGACATCCTTACTACAGCGTCCAAAGCGACGAACCAACAGGTTGCATCGAACCGCCAGCGCCCTGCGTTCCCTCTCCATATCATCATGATCCTTGAGATCTTTGGTAACATAGTGACCGAGATATTTGAATCTTTCGACCACGTTTAGTGTGCTACCTTTCAATTTAACGGCAGGTATTATCTTTGGGCATCTACCACCGGTAGCGTTAAACACCATGAGCTCACTTTTCTTGACATTATACGACAGGCCATGAAATTGCGCATATAATTCACAAGATTTTAACAGTTCTCTGAGTGCCCTGATCGTTGGGCTCAGCAGAACCATATCATCGGCGTAGCTCAAGTTGTTGAAACTAACACCATCAATACGACATCCTAACCTTTTGCTGCTCAACTCAACGATCAGTTCATCCATATACAAATTAAAAAGCTTGGGTGATGTTATTCCTCCCTGTCTGACACCACAATCCAACACATATGTTTCTGACAGCTGATCGGCCCATCTAACGCTATTTGTCTGGTTATAATACCAAAACTGAAAAATACGTAAAAGCTCTGCTGGCACATCCCTCTCACGAAGCTTTTTCCAAAGTAGGTCATAGGTCACTAGGTCAAAAGCTTTGGAGAGGTCTAAAAAGCAAGCATACACAGGCGTGCTACGTTGTGTATAGTATTGTACTGTACTTTTGAGACAGAGAACGGCACTTTCGGTCGATAGTCCAGGCCGAAATCCGAACTGCGCATCGTGTAACTTTAAAAAATTCTCTAGGCGCGCTTCCAGTAAACTATCCAGTACTTTAGCCATGACAGTAGCTAGAGAGATAGGCCGGTAGTTGCTTTTGTCACCCACATCTCCCGTTTTATTTTTAATGATTGGGACAACAATAGTTCTCATTAGATTATGCGGGAGGTATGAGTGACTCATACACAGAGAATAGAAAGTTCCTAGAATCATTGGTAGTTGAACCCCAGCGCACTGCAAATGCTCGATGCTGAGTCCGTCATGACCTGGTGATTTTCCTCGAGTCATTCTACCAATGGCTTCGGCTACTTGTTTTGCTGAGAAACGGATCAGGTCCGAATCGGAACAGCCCCCAGCATCGACCACACGCTCTGGTGATCCAAGCGGCGACTCGACTTGGAAATGTTTAACAAACATATTAGCAATGCTCGCTGGTTCATGCGCTTCCCCTACACATGTTGGGAGACCCGGTTTAGTGTCAAATTTACCGGTTGATTTCCAAAATTGCTTGAAGTCGTTATTTTTGCGATGCAAAGCTAAAATATCAAGCTGTATTTGCTCCTGGTTGTTTTGGCACCACTTGAGCTTGGCTTTAAACACTTTGCGGGCAGCATGCATTTCGTCATATACATGTCCAGACGGCGGCTTGTTGTGCCACAACCAATCCTTATACCTAAGCCGGGCCTCCCGGTGCGCATTTCGGACGTGCCTATTCCAACCAACTATTCTAGCTCGATGCTTACGCGTCTCAGGAGCTCTATGGCTCAACACAGCTGACTCAGACAGAATACAAACAATGCTGTACCATAAAAAAATAAAAATCTAAAAATTAAAAAAAAAGGCGTACCCCTAACATTTGGGACGAAATATAGATGTTGTCCGATTCTCAGACCTACCCAATATGGACACAAATTTTCATGAGAATCGGTCAAGCCGTTTCGGAGGAGATTATCTACAAACACCGCGACACGAGAATTTTACATATTAGATAATATTACTAATTATATAAAATTACATATCATTATATTGCAGATAGAATTTCGTGACCATGTTCTTAAATGTCATTAGAGATTTTGCTTGTCTGACAGCAACAAGCAATGTAGTTCAAAGGAAACTACAGTCGACTAATCATTGAAGCACCTTACCATCATCAAAAAACAACCTTATATAATATGGTTGATTAATGTGTGCGCGGCGGACCCTCTAGCATCTAGGGAGCAGAGGAGTCTTCACCCCTGTTGATGAAGTGAGTTTGCCTTTCCCGGGGCATTCTCAAGCACTGATGCACTAAGATCAGCGTGAGCGTAACTACGTTCTAAGTCTCACGTTCTTCCTGCCATAAGCGCGGGGCACATGGGAGGAGGGTGGATTTAGTGGAGTATTGAGTTTTCGAGTCTCCACACAAGTTGATGATTTGACTCTGGTGCCCATTCGTGGCGTCACATCTCGTCGCTTTAGTCTAATCCCTAGTAAAGGACTCGGTAGTGTGCGAAATGCATTTCCCCCGCCTAAAAAAAATGCGTGGCGGAATGCGCCGTCGATATTTGGTCCTTTGAGCCGGCTCGAAGGACCATAATTTATGTAAGGTTGATTAATGTATGTGTCGTCGTACCATGTGTGGTGGACTGCGCCGCCCGCAGCGCTCGCTTCTAGCTCTTCCCGATGAAACCGGTTGGCCTTAACATTTTGCACTATATCTATATACATAAAAGAAAGTCTTGTTGGTGTAACACCATTTAAAACTCAACAACGGCTGGACCAATTTTTATGATTTTTGGAATTGTTTTCTTAAGGAATAGGATAATAAGTATTAAAATATACAAATACATATCTAAAAAATATATAAATATTTATAAGTGAATTTAAATATCATATTCCGAAGACAGATAGTATTTTTTAATCATAGTTTTAAATAGCGCTAGCGATTTTGCTTGTCTGATTGTTACAGGAAGCGCGTTCCAGAGCTGTATAGCCTTAACAGTAAAAGAATTGTTATAAAAAGTTGAGTTATGCGCAGGAGTGTTCAATTTAAGTTTATTAGAAGGGCGTAGATTATGAGAGCAAGAAAGAAATTCAAAACTTTGTTTAAGGTAATCAGGAGCACTAGGGACAAATAAAATACTATAGAGAAGAGCAAGGATGTGAGTATTCCGGCAAAATCGAATTAGCAACCACTTGAGTTTTTTTCGGAATTCAGATATAAATACATACATACATACATAACTTCACGCCAGGTCCCTTGCGGGGTAGGCACAAACAACAGAGCGCCATTCAGCCTTATTCTTACACACCTCACTTGCTTCTTTGACATTCATAGCTCTTGTCATGCGCGCTCGTCTATTCTTAAGGCTCCTGACATCACCTATATCGACATATATCAATTCAGATATAATATAAGTATATATAATTTTAATGTGATATATCAACTTTATGCTAAATATAAAGTTTAAAAACTGAACTAGAACCTATAACTACTCTTTTTAGGTTAAATAAAGTCATTAAAATCGCAAATGTTCCTAAGTGTGTGTAAGTATGAAGTGTCTTCGTTCTATTGACAATAATAGACATATGTACTTCTCAGTCGATTTAAAATAATTTCAATCTACATTTTAACTTATTTCTCTTTGTTAATCTCTGTTTTCGAATACTTAAATTACTTACTAAAATTGTTGTACTTGTTGGCAACACCAACATAAAATTTTATTACTTGGAACATTGTTGTTGCATTCATTTGTTTTTTTAACAGTACTAACTTAATAGTCCAAACAGTCTTAATTTTAAGACAAGATCTAAATTTACTTTTGGGGTTGATAAAAATATATTATTAATTATGAGATAATTTACGTTAAATATACAAGTTTGCCGCGTGATTTGACTAGTATGGAAATATTTTATGTTCTATCTCCTTAGCTTTGTATATCATTGAGTTGAGTTCGCCCATTATGAACGGATAGTGTGCAGACAATAACGTGAAATGGTGGCACCTTTTTTAAAACAGGTAATTTAATAATGAAACTATGTTTTAAAGTTTTATATATTTACATATATATTTTCATGCCTGTTTCCCATTGGTAGGGGTAGGCAGAGACGATGGATTTCTGCCTCCTACGATCCTGACAAAAACTTAACTATTCATCAACTTTCAACAATATCACCATTACACGCTTATTTAAAGTGCTTTTCACATGAACTTCCTTCAAAATATCTTCAATTTGATCGTAGTCAGTACGTCGTGGTCGACCGGAACCAACTCTACCACATACTACTGTTTTTGAACGATAAGGCCGCCTATTGTACATACATACATAACTTCACGCCAGGTCCCTTGCGGGGTAGGCACAAACAACAGAGCGCCATTCAGCCTTATTCTTACACACCTCACTTGCTTCTTTGACATTCATAGCTCTTCTCATGCACGCTCTTCTGTTGATTGTATGGACTACAAAATATTGTAAATATAGTCTATTTCTGTAATTCTATATTTTGATGTGCAATAAAGTGTTATCTATCTATCTATGCTCAAGCCACCTTTACATTCCTTATTAAACTGGTGTCACTATTTTTATATTACTACTAGCTGTCCCGGCAGACGTCGTCCTGCCCGGTAAAAAATAGGGGTTGATCGTAGAGGGTTGAAAATCTAGGGTTGTATGTATTTTTGTATGTTGTATCATAAAAAAATAGAAATTAAAAATTTTGTCTAAAAAATAAATAAAAAATTTAGGGGTGGACTACCCCTAACATTTAGGGGGATGAAAAATAGATGTTGGCCGATTCTCATAGATACCGGATAAGCACAAAAAATTTCATCAAAATCGGTCAAGCCGTTTCGGAGGAGTATGGCAACGAAAACTGTGACACGAGAATTTTATATATTAGATATAAAAACAGTGACACGAGTTTGCTAGAGTAAGACTAGCTGACCCGGCAAACTTCATACCGCCCCAGAATCAATAAATATTAAACCTTGATTTGTGAACGCTTGAGGTAGAAATCTTTAACTAATCTGTTAAAAGAAGGTAATGATCGTATCTGCTTGATGTTTAGTGGTAATGCATTTCAGAGTTGAATGGCCTGGACGGTAAAAGACTTGTTGTAAAACTTGTTCTGTTGACAGGTGATATAGTGTTCTTGATGTATAAAAATGAATGTCTCTGTATGTCCTTTATAGAATCGTAAACTATACATCCGATTTTGGTAACTTTTTTGTGTGTGTTTGAGTTGGTCCCGGGATGGTTTACAGCACAATTGGAACCGGCAGGTGGCACTGAGCTCGGGTTCTAGAATTCCCCTAATCACCTGGACGGATCTTGGTAATTTTGTTTTTCGTCATGGAACAAAGTCTTTTAGGAATTCAGAAAATAGGCGGCACGAAGTTCGCCGGGTCAGCTAGTCGTATATAAGAAGATGGACAATTATTATAATATTTTATTAATAATATATTTTTTAGTTTTACGCAGTTTCTGCGGTATGGATGAACATGATAGCACAGGGTATGCTCCTTAGCTACACCACCAGCCTCCTCCCAGCGTTGAAGGATCCGGATTCACCAATCAGAGCTGATATCCATACTGCGTCTTGGCTTGGTAAGTTAAGGTTGTAGGTAACACAAAATTACATGTGGTAACACAGATCTTCCAACATCTCCAAGCTAATCTATTAGGTCAAACATTATGCTTCAATGTAGGCAAATAATTAACAGTCAAATTACGGAGGGAACAATTTTTATTTTTATTTATTATTATTTAACAATTTTTAAAATTATGCTAGCGATTCCCAAAAATATTTTAAGATTTTGCAACGTTAATATATAATAGTAAATGACTAAAATCATATCCGTTTATTTGATAGGGTGGCTATAGGTCCGGAATATCCCATCATTTTCGGGTTTTTTTATAATTTAGGTAAAAATAACAAAAAGTCACATAGTTGTTTTAGTTTCACTTAAAAATTAGTTAAACACAAGTATACTTTGTTGTGGCTTAGTCTGTTATAAATTCTAGTTAGAGAAATCTATCCATCCCCTACTTTTCCGGTTTTGCGGACACAAACGTACGGCACCTTAATTTTTATCTATTAATAATATAATAAATGTGTAGCAGGTTTAAGTATGTATAACGCGTTTAAAAATGTAAAAAAATCGGGGGGGGGGGGAATTGGCATCATCTCACTCCAAAAATTTTACTTTTAGAATTTTTATCTCTTTGTCGCTCCGTCTGTCTGTAAGTTTATCTGTGTGTTAGAGTATCAACGCAAAAACTAATGAATGGATTTAAATAAAAATAGCTCAACTATATAAGCTAGCTATGTGTCGACCTAGCTAGCTTATATCCTGAGACAATACTTAGGATATTTTTTATCCCGATAGATGAATATAAATAAAAATGTGACGTTGAGGTCATTTTATTTATGCACCGTTGCGATTCACTAACAAATAATGCATCAATGCGGTGTTCAAGTTAAAACAACACTCTTATAAATTTGCCAAATAGCTTCGGAATTTTCTTCATTCATCTCCTATCTACGACACCAATGGTCTGATGAAACAACATGATAAAATTGCACAGGTTCATGCAAACTAAAACCATTTACATAATTTATTAATGATATCATTTCATTGACCGTAGAACTGATATTCAAATGAAAGTCAAAGTAACAATAAGTAATTTCCAAGAAAACATTGATCAATACAATTCCTTAGGCATTAGATTAATCAGAAGAAACAATCAAGTTATCTGTATATCTTTTTCTTCTTCTTATATATAAAAAAAATGTTTGTCACCATATGGAAAGTGGTCAGCCTGGTCTATGAAAATTTCTTTTTTTTCTTGAGCCAGTCTGTATCTACTTCTGGACGTAGGCCTCACCAAGTTTGCGCCAAATATCCCGGTCTTCGGTATACCTCATCCAGCCCTTGCCAGCATCCTTACACAGGTCTTCAGTCCATCAGGCTGAAGGGCGTCCTGAACACTACATTAGAAATATTATTAAATCTAGTAATGATTATTTTTGATTTTAAACATCAATTTTACTAAATGTTCCTGATAAATTTTCAGCATCCTCAGTAGGCGTCGCTGGAATACCCGGATTCCTTCTATCGTCAGCACTGATGGATTTATATGGCCGAAAAATCACTCACTTCATCGTCATCTTACCGGGAACTCTTGGATGGCTAATGATATACTTTGCAACTAATATTTCCATACTTATGGTTGGTAGAATATTAGGAGGCATGAGTGTTGGTGCTACTGTTTCTTTAGGAGCAGTAGTGATAGGAGAATATTCCAGTCCAAAATACAGAGGAATATTCTTGAATCTCAAAACAGCTTCGGTCTGTATTGGTGGAATGTTGGTGCACATTCTAGGTCACTTCTATCACTGGAGATCAGTTGCTATGATGGCAGTAGCTCCCAATTTATTTGCATTGATAATAATCTATACTTGGCCAGAAAGTCCGGCTTGGTTGGCATCCAAAAAACAATATGAACTGAGCGAGAAATCATTTTATTGGCTGCAGGGACAAAGCGAAAAATCGATTGAAGAGTTGGAGAAAATGATCAGGACTCAAAAATTAAGAACAGTGTCAAGAAGGAAAGTGAGATATATAGAAAGTATTGCTGAATTCTTTAAGAAGTTTACCAAGAAAGATTTTGTTAAACCACTAATAATAGTTCTTCTAGGTTCTCTACTTTTAGAAATGTCTGGACGACATCTATTCCCCGCATATGCATTACAAATCATCGGTGAAATTACAGGCAGTAAATCTCAATCATTTTACTACACTTTAGCTACAGACGTTATCATAACTGCTAGTGCACTATCCTCATCGATCTTAGTTAAAATAATGAAACGAAGAACTTTATTATTTTCAACAGGATACGCTGCTTTTTGTGTATTAATGATTGTTTGTACATATCTATTTTTAGTTTCTAAGGATATAATATCTAAAGAGTATTCCTGGATACCTATGGGACTGTTTGTGCTATACTTTATACTTGCGAATTTAGGTTGTACACCTATACCGCTGACGTTATTGGGAGAGGTGTTTCCATTAGCTCATAGAGGAACAGGCTCAGCTGTCTCTGGTACTTGGATGTCTCTTTGTCTTATGTTAACTTTACAATTAACACCTCATATGTTGGAAAATATAAAAGTGTATGGAACTTTCGCAGTATTGGGTATAGTCATAGGCATTACCTTGACAATGTTATATTTTATGATGCCTGAGACTAAAGACAAAACGTTACAAGAGATTGAAGATTATTTCAACTATGGCGAATTTGAAAATGACATAAATGACGATCCTGAAGTTAAAATTAAAATAATGAAGAGAGATTTGGATGACAATGTAGATGATAGAATCCGCTGATTTTTTCTTATATGTAACTAAGTAAAATGACTTTTAATCTCAATGCTAGTATATAACAAGCATATAAAAATACTAATATTAAGAATGGGATAGTTAAAAAAAGTCTTACTTAACTAGATGAAGTTACACTTCTTTCTTTCGCTCTTTGAATTTTTTACCAGTCAACATTTTTGTGTCAATACGTTTCTCTTCAACATAGTTCTATATAGTTATTATATCAAATTGAGGAATAATCACTATTATTATATTTTTAAGGGTTTAAGGGATTCTTCTTTTATGGCAACAAGTTCAAAATAAATGATTAACTTTGGGCTCGAGACCCTGGGAATATGAGGTCCTAAGGCGTACAAACTTTATCAATACATAGCAAAACGCCCGGTAGATGTTTCATGGTCACGTGAACACTGATCTGTACCCACAAACTGAATGGCAAGGAGGTAACGTGGCCAGTTTTTTGGAGACGCTTCCAGCTGACAGCGGTCTGGCACTAGATTTTATGCCAAAAAAAACTTGTAAACATATTTCCTTCTTAAGAAGTTTTTTACAATTTTAATACCTATATTCACAGTGTAATTTTTTTAGGTTCCAATTCGAGCATTATCTCGCTCGATTGGAGCGGAAAAATGGTCTAAGATCGAGCACGCTTACCTAGAAGGTACCTATTCACACTAGACTCGAAGACACCCAGGTTGTAGGTTTCGGATAAAACAGACTCCGGCATTCTGTTCCACTCCTTTGCGGTGCGCATAATGAAAGTGAACCCAAAGCGTTTTTTTCGTATAGGCAGTATGTCCACTATATAGCCCCATGGCAGTGCCTCTGGTTGTCCGATGATGGAAGGGAGACAACGGGATAAGATAAAAATCTCAAATGCACACTCTTCAAAATATATCCGATAGAGAACCGACAAGCTGGCAACCCTGCGTCGATGTTCAAGACTTTGTAATTTGTCAATAAATAGCTGGTTGTTGCCTATCGATTCGAATCGATTCTAGTGCCTCGAGTTAGTATTTAGCTGGGCCATCCCAAAGATGAGAACAGTACTCCATATATGCCCGTATTTGTGCTTATGCAGCATCAGCTAAAATATTATCTAATATATAAAATTCTCGTGCCACAGTTTTCGTTGCCATACTCCTCCAAAACGGCTTGACCGATTTTGATGAAATTTTTTGTGCTTATCCGGTATCTATGAGAATCGGCCAACATCTATTTTTCATCCCCCTAAATGTTAGGGGTAGTCCACCCCTAAATTTTTATTTTTTATTTTTACCGGGTAGGACGTCGTCTGCCGGGACAGCTAGTATTAAATAAAAATCTGTTTTATAAACTTATTTCAATTCAAGTTATCTGTAATAAATTGTAAGCCCACACTGTCGTTGCCACCGACATAAGGTATATATATGCTAATTTAATACTGGTTTAGCCAGATATGCACTGATAATGTTGTGGAATAAATACTTTTTGTTTATAAATATTCTGGTACTGGCAGCTCGGTTTTGGAGTTTTTATAATATAATAAAATCGAGTTGGTTGCGATTCGAACGAAAAGAAAAAATGGTGTTTTATTTTATTTAGTCCAATTTTTGTTAGAATATGTATAATTTTGCCTCGTTTGGGTCCATCATAGATAACTTGAAAATACGGCAATAAATATTCATGTGTGGCATGCACACACACATCTTGATATATATGTACATGAACATGACCACATATCACACTTCATGGAAATCATTAATTTTAACACTGGCAATTGGCGTGAGGAACCTGTGGTTGACTTATATTACAGGTTTTAAAATAGTTTGAGAGTCAGAGACAACTTAACATTTTGTATGGTGTTTTTATTTTTTTCATAGAACAAAACACAAATCTTTGCCTAGTAATTAAATTAAAATAACATCGTCCATGCCTTTCTTTCCTGCACAATATTTATATTGTATATCTCGTTCACTGGGTTGAACAAATCGACAAAAAGAAAGGAGGTACTCCCATGGAACCCTGTGCGCAAGCTCATTACAAGGGAAATTAATATCTGGTAAATTTGTATGAAGTCGGAATGAGGAAATTATGCGTTTTTTTTATATACAATGACAATAGATATGGTTTAATATAGTATAATAACGACACCAAAATCGTCGCCAAGCTATTTATTATATTATAGGAAAGAAATTAATAAACAATATAATTAATTACATGAAATATGTACGTCGTTATTATCGATAAAACTGATGTCCAAATTTAGCATGAAGACTTACCTAATTATGCTAATAAATAACTTCTTAATAATTTTAAGATTACATAGGAAATATTACATATATGTGAATTATCTGGCAAAATCCGTGCAGGAACGGAGAAAGAATACAATTTCCTGCGGATGGGCGGCCTGTCGTAAGAGGCGACAAAACACCCAGCACACAGCCAGGTGGTCCCTACCATTTGCCCGCCTGGGTGGCTACCACCCCTGGTCGAAAGTACGTCGTCATAACAACCTTGAGTTGTGTTTCGGCATTAGTGACCAGGTTCCAGTCTCCCTTGAGAGAGCAGCAGCGCATTTCTAGCATCTTTGATGTTGCAAATGTCCATAGGCGACGGTAACCGCTTTCCAACAAGTGGGCCATCTGCCTGTCTGCTGAACTCCTGCAATAAAAAAAATATTTTGATTTCAAGTCTCTCGTGAACAGTTCATTATCTTCTAGGTAAGAGTGCTCCACCTTAGACTGCATTTCTACCTGACATCAGGCGCAATGGCAGTCACACGCAAACCTATTCAATATATAAAAAAAACTAATTTAATATGATAGGTATTGTTACGAGCTACAGGACTCGAATTAAAATGTCGCTGGAATTACTATAGAATATATTATAACTATACAAATACGTATAAAACAGGCACAACAATAGGTGATAAGAGTGGTTCACCCCAAATTTTTTTTTGATGATTTGATAGTTTTTTGTGTTTTTTCAAGTGGATTCGAGAATGATTTAAATTTATAATTGGTCCCGGTTGATAGCGCTGTAATTGGGTTCTAGAATTTTATTTTCTAAGTGCAGGACAATGTCTGCCAGGTACAGCCAGTAATATTATAAAATTCTAAACATGCTGTGTCTAGAGCATACACACATTGGAGCTATTAAAAAAGAACTGGAATAGACAATATAAACAATAGAGAACACGCAAGATGGGATTTTTGTAGATTTCTTGTCTTTTTGTTCGGTATTCACGTAAAAGCTACTGGGCTGATTTTGATGCGGTTTTCTCTGATCGACAGTTCTTAGACTTAAAATGTGCGCTACTTTTTATCCTGGTAATCCCGGAGGAATTTCTCTGACAATGATATTAAGTGGGCAGGTTAAAATATAAGATAAAAATAAAAACCCAAATTTGAATTTATCATATAAATTTTGAGGTTATGTGAAAAAAGTGTTAATACAAAAGTTCTAGATCTTTTTATTACCTACAGCTTTGCCAATTACCTTTTTTCCATAAGACTTGTAGTTTTGCCGGAAATCGAGATAAACCGTTCTTCACCCTTAAAACTCACCCTACCTTTCACTTCCCGTCCTCAGATCGCTCGTAAATAATTTTTTCTTTCATTTTTGTTATATTCTCTTCCTTTTCCAATGGGTTTCATCCTATTACTATTTTTTCCTTTCGCACTGTTCTAGAAGGGATAATAAGTCCCTGGTATTAGTAAAAAATAATATTGATTTTATTCAATTTATCGTTTATTTTTCAAGGGACCGGGAAAACTTCAAATTATCGAGTGATTCAAATGAACGAGTGCCAATATATCCAGAGTCGACTGTATTAAGTAAAAAGAAATTCGCAGTCCGGGAGCCAGTCGTAATTTGTACATCATGGAAAGTTTTTATGTCTAGTTATATTGAATTTTCCTTAGAATATTATATTTTTTTAAGAAAAGGACTGATTAATACGTCCTACGTTGTTGGCAAACATTATTTTTATCAATAGATAACAATAATCTAGATAATAGCGGAAAGCATATCAATGATTTCATTATATAAAATAATGATTTATGTATATTTATTGAAGGCAATTCTGATTTTTGTCTTTTAATTGCCTTATCTAGAACTCGTCACAATATGAACTTCCGTGATAGTACAATAGTGTACGAGTAAACATATTGTTACATACCGACAAAGAAATGCACACACGGTTTATTACCTTTCCCGCATTTGGGCTTCTTTTGTTTAGTTTGTGTTTAAAATTTGCAAATAATATCCTATTGTTATTGTTTTCGTTTATGGCCGTTCACAGGAATAATTAAGCAGGTTGCAGATTACGTTTTCTTGGAAATGCTCAGTCCACGCGGTCGATTGTTGTATTGTACAGTTTACTATAAAACAATGCCCGAACGGAGGGGTGGGGCAGTCTAGCGAGAACCACGATCAACTATTAAACACAAAAAATATCAAATCATCAAAAATATAAAAAATAATTTGGGGTGAACCACCCTTATCATTTAGGGGTATGAAAAATAGTTTACATCATATTCTCAAAGCAACTAAATATACATACAATTCATAAGAATTGGTCAAGCCGTCTTGGAGGAGTTTTCTTACAAACACTGTGGCACGAGTATTTTATATTTTAGATAGATTATACAGCGTGTTTCAGACCTTACGACAATAAATCAAACCACGTTTTCTTCATGACGTACTCTGCCCAAATACAAAAATGAATCAAGGTAACTTCTTTGGTTTAGCCACAGGACCTCATTTTTCATTTCAGAATATTACAACAACATGTATCAGTTATTGTGTCTAAATCGGTAGGTTAGTGACCAATGTATCATGTTGCCAGCTCGTCTCTTCATCATTAAACGCGGAAGTTGTTCATTCTTACGATCCCGCTCGCGAACCAATATTTACAAGATGTTCTGTTTTTATTCCCTTTTTATCGTAATTAATTTGTTCGGAAATTTCAAAATTTTATTTTTGACATTACGGTTGATTTAATAGTACCAAAAAAATTGTATGGAGTACGACCGCTAAAGTTATGATTTATTGTCATTTGAAATGAAACACGCTGTATACGTAGAACCTTTTTTTACATCTATTCCAAATACAGATGTGTAACTCAGGAGTGATTGATTTAAAAGATGTATAATCTATCAAAATTCGAAATCACTCTTTAAATCTTTGATTTTAAAAATACATCTTTAAATCACTATGTTAATATTGATTTTAGTCACATGGAATGATGAAAACTAACAACTCAGATACTTGGATGTAGTTTGAGACAGTAGATACAGGATATTGTGAATTGAAATGAGACAACATGCGCACTCTAAGAAATACAATGATGATACACAGTAAATTAGACTCTCCACCGTTACTTTAAAGCTTAAAACCGTTCAACTGAATGAGTTATCTCATTTGAAACCAAAGATTTAAAAGAGTTAAAGATTTAAAAGAGTGATTTAATTCTTTGAAGGCAAAAGATTTATAAATCACTGATCTCATTGGTGATTTAGTTTGCGCATCGCTAAATTTCCAAAACAAAAACGTTAAATCATTTTTTTATAAGTTTTACAAAGGCTCTGTGCATGTTTAACAAAAAACCTTATTACAACAAAGTGAGGTGTATAAGAATCAGCCTAAATGGCACTCCGGAGTTCGTGCCTACCCCGCAAGGGATCTGGCGTGAAGTTATGTATGTATGTATGTACAACAAAGGTAGACAAACCCTCATCATCCCAATCTAAACAAAGTTTATCAATTGGTAACAATATCGCAGAATACAATAGCTCGGTTGTTTTTGATTAGGAACAAATGATTATCACAATTATCATAAAATTAAATCTTTTATATATATAAAATGAAGCAGTAAGGTTGTAAGGTTGTCTGTTCGTTGTCTATTTTAATGAGAAATACAGTGAAACTTGGTTAAGTGTTAAAAGTTAAGTTAAAATAAAATAAAAATGTGGGACCTGGATAAGTGAGAAACCACCATAAGTGTTTGGACTTCAGCATGAGTTAATGCTGAGGTCCCAACATGCGGATGCGGATGCAGCAGTTCCTGTCGTCGACCTTTCGAGTGATTCCACACATCTACCGCAGCATATTCATCTCCTCAACACGCAGATCAACTGTATAAATGCAACATCTTAATTTGTGTCATCTATGTATTTCATAATATTTTCTTGAGTTTTCGCGACTTGTACACATAATAAAACTATGTTTTAACGGTTTCAAGCGCGGTAATTTATTTTATTTAGGTTTATCCGACGTTTCGGCCGCTTTTCAGTTGCCGTGGTCACGGAAGACAAAGATGACATTTGTCAAACGTGTATTGTCAAAGTTTTTATTCAGCCTACCGCCAACTTGTTCATTTTAATTATTTAGTTTTAATTTTGTTTATGGATATTATTTACTCTATGGGAGCCTAATCTAATTTACCACCGCTTCACAACATGTTGTGGCTTGAAGAGAAGAAATAAGAAATAAGAAACAATACATAAACATGTGTTGTTTATGTATTGATTGATTCATTTGTCAAACGACAAATGTCATCTTTGTCTTCCGTGACCACGGCAACTGAAAAGCGGCCGAAACGTCGGATAAACCTAAATAAAATAAATTACCGCGCTGAAAACCGTTAAAACGTAGTTTTATTATATGTATTTCATTTTGATTTCATATTGAACCTTTCGATTTCTTTGATTTTGTCCACTTTTTTATTCGCAAAATCTATACATATAATAATAAATGTTACAATTACCACGTGCTAAAAACGGTGAAGGAAAACATCGTGATGCAACCTGCACATCGAGGTAACCGATGTGTCAAACCTGCCAAGCCGCCTTGGACAAGCGTGGCGGGTATACTGTCCGTTCCCCCTATAATGGGAGGCCCGAGCCCAGCAGTGGGACATTTATGGGCTGAAATCATATATAATATATATACATATAATAAAATTGTAGAGGTCGAAATTCTGTACAATGAAAAACAATGCTAAAAACCGAGTCAGGATGTAAAAAAACGAATAGAACTAATTTAGATTTTTTCAAATTTTATGTTTCTCTGTTTGTCTCTCTGTTTGTACCGTCTAATCTCTGAAACAACTGGACCGATTTAAATGAAATTGTGTATGGTGGTAGCTTATATCCCTGGTCTACATATAGGATACTTTTAAATGAACATCTTTTGAACGCTTAATTTAATTGCCAAAACATAAGGCCCCATTTTTATAGAGCAGTTAATTTCCTATAAAAGTTTGTATTGCGTATTATGTAAAAGTTATTTATTGTCGAGTTATTAAATACATTTGGAGGGCTTGCGTGGGGCCATGAGGCCAACACGTAGACGCGCCTTGACAAATTTAATGTAAACACTTATTCATTATTATTATTAATGGCAATTATTATATCATATTATAGTGTATAGGATTTACGTTAAGCAAACAAGACAAAACGGCGTGCTTTGACCAGTATTGAAATAATTTATGTTCTATCTCCTTAGCATCGTATAATTATCAAAGCATTGAATTCAGTTCGCCCATTATGAACGGGTAGTGCGGTGATAACAAATCAAAATGGTGGCACCTTTTTTAAAACAGGTAAATAAATAATAAAACTACTTTATAAAGTTTTAAGTGCGGTATTTTATTTGCATACATATTGTCGCGCCTGTTTCCCTTTTTTTTTTAAATTTCCCCTCCACCCGACGAACAGGATTTGTCCGGCCTTTTTTATTTTATGTTGCTTGTTTGTCTTTTTCATATGCAGATATTTTCTTCTATATATTATGTGCATCCGCTCTTTTATGCGTTTTTACAAAAACGTCCTTAATCTGTTACATTTCTGTTTTTTTTATGCTATTACATTGCTACCTGTTTCCCATTGGTGTAGGCAGGGACGATGGACTGCAACATGCTACGATCCTGACAAACACTTTCATTAATCTCTTCATAGTGTTACATGCCGACAAAGAGTGAATGCACATCTGCCTGCCATGAACCTGGTTTATTACCTTTCCCGCATTTGGACTTCTTTTGTTTAGTTTGTGTTTAAAATTTTCAATTAGAAATATATTGTATTATTATTGTACTTGTTTTATGGCCGTCATTAGGCAGGAGTGTCGCACTAATTGTTGTTGTTTTTCGTCGCCGCATAGTGTATTTGTACAGAATAAAAAGAACACCCGAAAGGAGGGGTGGGCTATCGAGAACCAAAACGTGTACATTCGATAAGCGATATAGTGACGGATTTTGCGCGTATTATTGAATAGTGCTGTTTGTACTGGTTTTATCCAGTTATATTTGTACCTGTTGTATACGTGTTTGAACAGTTCTAATAAATTCTATAGTAATTCCAACGGCATTTTAATTCGAGTCCTGTACCTGTATACGCTTATTTAAAGTGGTGTTTACATGACCTTCCTTCAAAATATCCTCAATTTGATCATTTTGAATACGTCGCGGTCGACCGGTACTAACTCTACCATTCACATTACTGTCATATACTTGTGGTATAATTCTGCTTCCATTAATTCTCTCTATATGCCCAAACCACCAATTACTAGCAACACCAATATAAAATGTCACTGGGACTCCATGGTAAATAATTATTATATTCATTGTTCACACATGTATGCAAGTAAAAAAAAATACTTGAATACATGCGCAGAATGACATGCCATAGAATTTATTTTAACTCGTGCCCCACATATGTGCCACACACGTATGAAATGATCCTCGTGGTGCCCCATTTGTGGGCACATACACCAAACGTTATGCGGTCGAGTTTTGTGTCGAGACATATTGTATTGGTGCAGTATAAAACAATGCCCCAACTGTGAGATAAAATGTATTGAACTGTTTGTCGCAATTACCATCATAATACAATTATTTAGTAATAATACAATGTGTAGTTAGCCGTGACGTCGTTCTAGGGATAAGCGGAAGATCAGCATTGGTCTAACTGACTCTAACATATTAACATTAACGAATGTAATAGATATAAGTATTTGTAAAGAAATAAATAAAACAACCCCATCACCTTCCTGGTGTAATTAGAATAAGAGAAATAAAAGAGAAAAGAATAAAAAGACCTCTGTTTTAAACCATGACGGAGGAGAAGGTGAATTTATAAAAAAAAACATATCAACATTTTAGCTGAACTTGATCCAAGACTTACATACATACATATATACATAACTTCACGCCAGGTCCCTTGCGGGGTAGGCACGAACAACAGAGTGCCATACAGGCTTATTCTTACACACCTCACTTGCTTCTTTGACATTCATAGCTCTTGTCATGCACGCTCGTCTATTCTTAAGGCTCCTGACATCACCTTCTGCTAATACACGATCAATTTGATCATGGAAGGTGTGTCGTGGCCTTCCGCGACTTCTGCATCCATCCACTTTTGCATTTTATATCTGTTTAGTCATACTTTCATCATACATTCTTTCCACATGCCCGAACCACCGTAGCATTCGTTTCCTTAGCTTCACCCCGACACTCTCTTTTAGACCAACTCTCTTTCTTACTTCGGTATTACGAACGCGGTCCACGAGCGTCACTCCGCAGATTTTGCGCAGTGCTCGCTGTAGGAAACCAGGGGAAACCCCGTATTTCCAGGGGCCGACGGTATAGTTAGAACCGTAGAGGTGAGGGCACAGAATGGTAACATTCATAGAAGTTTGTTTACTGCCTATTGATGTTAATTAATTAATTCATGTTTTCTTTAGTTTATCACTTCTCCCCTGGAAATATGTAGGAAACCTACATAGACACTGGCTGCATGGAAGCCTAAATATTGTATAATAATAAAACAATGTGTCTAATAATTTTAAGTCAGTTGCTATTGAACTGTTGATGTAAAATTTTATTTGGTATTCAATTAATACAAACTATCGTCAAACGAAGTGCTGCTTTATTTTCATATATGTACGCGCATTACACCAGCTAAAATACAGTCTACTGAAATATAGCTTTTAAACACTCGCATCTCGACTGCGTTGATCCAAGACTTAATATGTATATCTTCTACTTTGTGGTTGTATTCCTTTTCTAATATTTTTGCTTTATTTTTTAATTTTAATGTGTTTGTTTCACTTGTATATGTCCTAAAAATAAACCTGTTTACTTTCCTTCATTCATTCATTTCGTGTTTCTTTATATATTTTTTAGTTTTACGCATGTTCCGCGGTATGGGTGAACATGATAGCACAGGGTATGCTCCTTAGCTACACCACCAGCCTTCTCCCAGCGTTGAAGGATCCGGATTCGCCAATCAGAGCTGATATACATACTGCGTCTTGGCTTGGTAAGTTAATTTTGTAGGTAACACAAAATTATATGTGGTAACACAGATCTTCCAACATCTCCAAGCTAATCTATTAGGTCAAACATTATGCTTTAATGTAGGCAAATAATTAACAGACAAATTACAGAGGGAATTATCTTGAACAATTTTTAAAAATATCCTAGCGATTCCCAAGTTTTTTTTTATGATTTTGCTACGTAAATATCTAATAGTAAATTACTAAAATCACATCTGTTTATTTGATAGGGTTGCCATAGGTCCGGAATTTCCTGTCATTATCGATTTTTTTTTAATTTAGGTAAAAATATCAAAACTTCATATAATTGTTTTAGTTTCATTTGAAATTGACTCCTCCACTGCAGCGGCCTGATGGTTCGCTGGCCCATACTGCTGTAGATAAGGCGAACTTGTTTGCTTCACTCTTCGCGGAGTCTTCGCGTCTAGATGCTATGGGCTCACTTCCTCCAAACCTGCCGCAATGCATGTTGCAAATGCCGGAAATACGCATTCGTCAGACCGAGGTACGCAAAACGCTCCGCAATCTAGATGCGAATAAAGCCAGCGGACCTGATGGAATCCCAGCCAGAGTTCTAAAATCCTGTGCACCAGAAATCTCCCCTGTACTGACTCGCTTATTTCGTCTCTCGATGAAGACTGGAAAGGTTCCAGTGTCCTGGAAACAGGCAAATGTACAGCCGGTACCCAAAAAGGGCAGTCGTGCCGACCCTGCCAATTATAGACCAATTTCGGTTACGTCGATACTCTGTAAGAGTATGGAACGTATCCTAAATGCTAGGCTACTGACTCACCTAGAATCAAATGATCTCCTCAGTGATCGGCAATACGGTTTTCGCCAAAACCAATCGACTGGGGATATTCTAGCGTACGTCACACACATTTGTAGCGAGGCTGTCGAGAGATATGGTGAAGCGCTCGCGGTCTCTCTCGACATCTCAAAACCATTTGATAGGGTCTGGCATGACAGTCTCATTGCCAAACTTCCAGCATATGGCCTGCCTGCTGGTTTGTGTGCCTGGATATCGGATTTCCTGAGGGAAAGGTCAATTCAAGTGGTCGTTGATGGTTGTTCCTCCGATCGCTTGATGATTAACGCCGGTGTCCCTCAGGGGTCTGTGCTCTCTGCAACGCTTTTTGTGCTGCATATAAATGATCTGCTCCTTAAGCCCGGTATCTTTGGGTATGCAGATGACAGCACAGTTGTAGAGAGGTATATGTCTCATCCACGGGCAGGCAAAGCCGAAATCCAATCTTTGAGGACGGACATGGTTGAAAGATTGAATCTGACCCTGAAAGCTGTATCCGATTGGGGCGATGCTAATCTGGTCAAATTCAACACAGCAAAAACCCAGGCATGTCTGTTTACAGCGAAAAAAAGTCAGTTTGAGCTAAGTCCCACTTTTCGAGGAATGCCCATTCCGATAACCGACCAACTTCAACTTCTTGGCATTTCTTTAACATCCACTCTCAATTTCGGCTCCTATATTGAAAGTGTAGCTCAGCTGGCTGCCAAAAAGCTGAGTATACTTTCAAAGGTGAGACGGTACTTCACTGCAGAGCAACTGCTCAATCTTTACTGTGCTCAAGTAAGATCTTGCATGGAGTACTGTTCTCACCTTTGGGACGGCTCTGCCAAATACCAGCTTGAGGCGCTAGAGTCGATTGAGAGAAGAGCCAAGAGGTTGATAGGTAGCGACCAGCTTGTTGATTCAAGGCTTCAAAGCCTAGAGCATCGACGCCGGGTTGCTAGTTTATCGGTTTTTTACAAGATTCATTTCGGAGAGTGTGCGGCTGAACTGTTCGACCTGATTCCCCCTACACCATTTTATCTTCGGACTACAAGGCGCTCTGGTCTACGCCATCGCTTCACAGTGGAAACGCTGCCGGTGCGTACTAAACGTTTCGCCTCCACGTTCCTTGTGCGTACCGCAGAATTGTGGAATGCACTACCAGAGTCCGTGTTTCCCGAAAAATACAATCCGGGTATCTTCAAGTCTCGTGTAAATAGGTACCTACTATCTAGGTAAGCGTGCTCCATCTTCGACCGCATCATCGTCCGGCATCGGGCGTGATCGTGGTCAAACGCGAACCTATTTAAGATAAAAAAAAAAAATATATAAAAAAAATATTTAAACACAACCAAACTTTGTTGTGGCTTAGTCTGTTATAAATTATAATTAGAAAAATCTATCCATCCCTACTTTTCCGGTTTTTCGGATACAAACATACATATAATATAATAAATTTGTAGCAAGTTCAAGTTTGTATAACGTGTTTAAGAATTTGAAAATCAGGGGGCAAATTGGGTCCATCGTATTCCTAAAATTGATATCTATATCTAAATCTATATCTTGCGGACACGTATTTTGGTGCACCGTTGCGATTCACCAACAAATAACGAATCAATAACAATGCGAACGAAGTGTCCCTGGCTCATCCTAGTATATTAATAATGGAGTATTTTGTCGAAACACCCACGGCGTGGTGCTCACTTAAGAACAACACTCTTACAAATTTTTGCCAAATAGCTCCAGAATTTTCTTTAACTAGCGGGCCCCGGCAGACGTCGTCCTGCTTTAAAAAATAAAAATCTAGGACCCGATCCCAGCGCCACCTACAGGTTTCAATTCTCTATTTAAACCATCCGTGAAGCCACTCCAACACACAAGAGCAAAATTGCCAAAACCGGTCGAGGTGATTAGGAAGATTCTATAACCCAATCTCAGCGCCACCTACCTGTTCCAACGGGATAAAATGTATCCTATGTCTGTCTCCTGGTTCTAAGCTACCTCCTTACCAATTTTCAACCAAATCGGTATAGCCGTTCTTGAGTTATAAATGCTGTAACTAACACGACTTTCTTTTATATATATGTATATAGATTACCCGGATTTTTTTAAATCTAGCAACCCTGAGTTTGTTACCCAAGGGTAGGCCACTGATGAAACAACATAATAAAATTGCACAGCTTCATGCAAACTAAAACCATTGACATAATTTCTTAATTATATTATTTCATAAACCAAAGAATTAATATTCAAACTAACAATAAGTAACTTCCATGAAAACATTGATAAGTATGATTTCTTAAGTTGATTATTTTTTCTATTGCAGGACTTCAGCAGACAGGCAGACGGCCCACTTGATGGAAAGTGGTTACCATCGCCTATGGACATTTGCAACACCAAAGGTGCTACAAATGCGTTGCTGCACTCTTAAGGGAGACTGGAGCCTGGTCGCTAATGCCGGAACACAACTCAAGGTTGTTATGGTGACATACATTAGAGCATGGTTGGTAGCTATCCAGTAGAGCAAATGCCCTACCACTAGGAAAAGATTAGACGATTCATTGATGTCTTTCAATTCGGAGGAAGCAACCAAGTGATATGTATCTAGCAAATTTTTAATCGTTCGATGTAATTAACGGCCTAGGTTGATTTAAAGTCTGCACATTTCAACCAAATTTATTCCAATCTGCTTGATTCATCTAATACCAGCATTTCTTCTTCTGAACGTCATAGCGTAATGATTCTGAGAAACTATCAATGGTTGCTGATTCATAATTGATATTAAAATATCATCTAGACCCTTAATTTATTCTAATTGCTGATTGTTTGCTAATAAGTTTATCACGTGAAGAACCAATCATTGTATTTTGATTAATTCATTTTAATGCAGAATTGGCACCTACAGATGTTGTGTTTTAGTGCCATCTAGTTATCTTGTTCTATTATTGTCCCTCTTTGTTATTGCTACAGTATAGCAGATGGATTAAAGGCTACCCATATGGAAAGTGGTCCGCGTGGTCTACGAAGATTTTTTCTTCTTTAGCCAGTCCGTGTCCACTACTGTATGTAGACCTCCCCAAGATTGCACCAAATATCACGGTCTTCTGTTTTCCTCATCCAGCCCCTGCCGGTGACCATACAGGTCGAGTCTACCAGGCTGAAGGGCGTCCTGAACACTTGAAACATCAGGAGTATTCATAACAGTATTTTTAAGCTACTCATGATTATATTTTATTTTAAACATCAGAACTATATCCAATATTATTGATACATTTTCAGCATCCTCAGCAGGAGTCGCTGGAATACCCGGATTCCTTCTTTCATCAACTCTAATGGATTTATATGGCCGAAGAATCGCTCACTTCATTGTCATCTTACCAGGAACTATTGGATGGCTAATGATATACTTTGCAACTAATATCCCCACACTCATGATTGGCAGAATATTAGGAGGCATGACTGCTGGTGCTACCGTTTCTTTAGGAGCAGTTGTGATAGGAGAATATTCCAGTCCAAAATACAGAGGAATATTCTTGAATCTCAAAACAGCTTCGGTCTGTATGGGTGGAATGTTGGTGCACATTCTAGGTCACTTCTATCATTGGAGATCAGTTGCTATGATGGCACTAGCTCCCAACATATTTGCTTTGATAATAATCTATACTTGGCCAGAAAGTCCGGCTTGGTTGGCATCCAAAATACAATATGAACAGAGCGAGAAATCATTTTATTGGCTGCGGGGACAAAGCGAAGAATCGATTGAAGAGTTGGAGAAAATGATCAGGACTCAAAAATTAAGAACTATGTCAATAAGGAAAGTGAGATATATAGAAATTATTTCAGAATTCTTTAAAAAGTTTACTAAGAAAGATTTTGTTAAACCACTAATAATAATTTTTGTAGGTTTTGTGCTTTTAGAAACGTGTGGCCGACATTTATTCCCTGCATATGCATTACAAATCATCGGTGAAATTACAGGCAGTAAATCTCAATCATTTTACTACACTTTAGCTATAGACATTATCATAACTGCTAGTGCAGTATCCTCATCAATCTTAGTCAAAATAATGAAACGGAGAACTTTATTATTTTCAACAGGATACGCTGCTTTTTGTGTATTAATGATTGTTTGTACTTATCTATTTCTAGTTTCTAAGGAGATGATATCTAAAGACTATCCCTGGATACCTATAGGACTATTTACAATATACTTTATACTTGCGAATTTAGGTTGTACACCTATACCGCTGGCCTTATTGGGAGAGGTGTTTCCATTAGCTCATAGAGGAACAGGCTCAACTGTGGCTGGTACTTGGATGTCTCTTTGTCTTATGTTAAGTTTACAATTAACGCCACACCTGTTGGAGAGTATAAAAGTATATGGAACTTTCGCAGTATTTGGTATAGTCATGGGCATTACCTTGACCATCTTATATTTTATAATGCCTGAGACTAAAGACAAAACGTTACAAGAGATTGAAGATTATTTCAACTATGGCAAATTTGAAAATGACATAAATGATGATCCTGAAATTAAAATTAAAATGATGAAGAAAGATGTGGATGACAATGTCAATGATAGAATCTGTTGAATTTTCTTTTATGTAAATAAATAAAATGGTTTCTAATGTCAAAGCTAGTATATAACAAGCATAAAAGAATACTAATATTAAAAATAGCATCGTTTAAAACATACTAAATCTTACATAACTAGATGCCGTTACACTTCTTTCTTTCGCTTTTTGAATTTTTTACCAGTCAACATTTTTGTCTCAATACGTTTCTCTTCAACTTGGTTCTATACAGTTATTATATCAAATTGAGGATTATTCACTATTATTATGTTTTAATGATTGAGTATTCTTCTCTTCTTTTTCTTGATTCTCTCTGGGAATAGGGGCCTTGCGGCGTACAAGACAGCGAAACGCCTGGTAGATGTCTCACGTAACCAAAAGCCTGATCTGTACCTTCAAGCTGAATGGCAACGAGGTAGCGTGGCCAGTCTTTTGGGCGTGTTTCTAACTGACAGCGGTCTGGCACTAGATTTTATAGTTTAATTTCATTTTGTATATATAGTTTTATTTATAATTTACTTATTATATAGTTTAAATTAGTATGTAATTAAAACTTGTATCCATGTTTCATTCTTAAGAAAATTTTAAAATTCTAATATATTCATCGTATTACTATTTCGTAGTGTAAGATATTTTCTTAAATAAAAAAATGTTTTATAAACTTATTTCAATTATAGCTATCTGTAATAAATCATGTTCGTGCCTACCCCGCAAGGGCCCTGGCATAAGTTAGATACGTATGTATGTATGTAATAAATCATCATCACACACTGTCGTTACCACTGACATAAGACCTATGCTAATTTAATATTTGTTTAGCCCACGTCACATATGCGTATATAATATGAAAATAAGATAATGAATATTCTACTAAGCTCATAGATTTAGATGAATTAGTTTGCTTGTTGCTTTGGAGTTTGTGACAAAGTTATCCTTAGAACTGCGATAACACTACAATATGATGTATTAGTTGGATTAGTAAAGTAGATTAAATTTACATTTATGATCTCAAAAGTATTTTTTATTCGTGGTTGTGTGTAGATTCTATAACTCTTGAACGATCCGAGATACGCTTGACCTGCGGTGAAACTCGAAGTACCTATGCGTTCTTTATTGTACAACGGGGAGTTTAAAAAGCTATGAAGACCTAATTTTTTATATATCAATGATTAAGACTAATACTGTAACGAATAACCTTTTTAGTGTTTATGAATTATTATATTGTTTCGAGTTACGCAAGACTCGAATTAATATGCCGTTGGAATTACTATAGAATTTACTAGAATTATACAAATACGTATAACATAAGTACAAATATAACTAGACACTACTAGTACAAACTGCACAATTCAATAACACGCGCAAAGTCCGTCATTATATCACTCATCGAATCTACGTCTTGCTCGTATCGTAATCCTCGCTTGACTGCCTCACCCCTCCGTTCGAGCATTGTTTTATAGTAAACTGTATAATACAACAATCGACTGCATGGACTGAGTTTTTCCAAAAAAAACGTAATCTGCACAACTTGTTAACTATTCCTGCGAACGGCCATGAATTCAAACGATAAAAATAGGCTATTGTCTAAGTGCAAATTTTAAACACAAAGCAAACAAAGGAAATCCAAATGCGGGAATGGTAATAAACTAGGTGCGCATTTCTTTGTCGGTATGTAACAACATACACGAGAAGAATAAATAAATTTAAATTTAGGTCGTGGATCGCCTCCCAAAACAAATGAGAACAGATTTGTATCAACCCCCACACGTGAAGTGTGTAAAAAATCTATGAAGAAAAAAAAAAAAAATATTATACTTCAAAATTTTTTTTTTCTTCATAGTTTTTTCACACACTTCACGTGTGAGGGCTGATACAAATCTGTTGGTTGGTTCCAATGACAAATTGGTTCTGATCATAATAAAACTACGTTTTAACGGTTTTAAGCGCGGTAATTTATATGATTTTGGTTTATCCGTTTCGGCCGCTTTTCAGTGGCCGTGGTGACGAACAACAAATATGACATTTGTCCAACGAGTATTGTTAAAGTTTTGCCTACCGCCAACTTGTTCAATTTAATTATTTAGTTTTAATTTTGTTTATGGTTATTATTTACTCAAGCGGTGAGACAACGACATCCGCGCCGTCGCGGGCCCAAGGTGGCTCGCAGTGGCCGCGGACAGACACCACTGGGCGTGACTGGAGGAGGCCTTTACCCGGACGGGGGGTCCAAAAGTAGAACACTAAAAATAATAAATAATAATAATAATAAATTTAAATATATAATAATAATAATAATAAATTGACGAAAAATAATATGACATTTTTAAAAATTATTGTATAGTGTAATGTTATTATGGACCAAATAAAAAGGCTTTTTATTTTATTTTATTTATTATTATTTACTCTATGGGAGCCTAATCAAATTTACCACCGCTTCACAACATGTTGTGGCTTGAAGAGAAAAAGCGGCGCAAGAAACTCGTCAGCAAACATGCCTAGTTCTAAAATGTTTATATATTCTTAAAATGTGTGGAAGGAAAAATAAAACAAATTAACCGACCAAAGACCGATTAAAGAAAGACACCGACAGTGAGTTCCACTCTTTTACGGTGCGCAGTTGGAAGCGAAGCGCTTCGTTCGTATAGGTCTGCCCACCACATACCGGTGTCACATGCCAGTGCGTGTGGTAGTCCGATGATGGAAGAGAGATGACGGGATAGGATTGAAAAGGCTCCAATACACAATGGTCGAAGCGTAGGAATTTTTGAATATTGGCGGTTGGCCATAGACAATGAGCGATTGTCATAGTAAATTTCTGATATGACGTGTACACACCGGCGCGAGCATACTGATTTCATATACGGCTAGACCGGTGTGTACCTTCCTTTCGTAAATCGTGCCGCAACAATCTCCAAAGTGAATATTGAATCCATTTGTAGAAAAAGCACGGAGTTGACGGTACACAACGGTATTTAACGACATTGAATAGTATATATTTAAGCACTTTGGTTCATTTATGAAAATTGAAAGACGAATGAACCGTGTAATATCAGAACTTGTATGAAATCGTATCGGATTTTGCATGATATTTATAAAATTGACAATGAGCTATTTAGGACTTTCAACTCCCAACTGATTTATGTTTAAAAAATATAATTTTAAATTATAAGACTTAAGACTTGTGAGCAAAAGATCTGTTTATATCTCGGGCAACGCATTACTGTTGCCATTAACCGAGGCAACGTGGCCAGATTTATTTTAGTTTGTCTATATATAGATATATATTGTTGTATTCCTTGTATTCCGGGGATAATATTTATTTATATATTAAAAATGACAAGGGTAGTACAGAGAAATACAATAGAATGTCGAAAATAAGCTAAACGAAGGCTCTTCATCATCATCATCATCATCATCACTACATAGTATAAAATAAAGTCGCCTTTTCTGTCCCTATGTGCGCTTAAATCTTTAAAACTACCCAACGAATTTTGATGTGGTTTTTTCCAATGGATAGAGTGATTCAAGAGGAAGGTTTATATGTATAATACTAAGGCAACATTGCTAATTTTAGAGGTTTCTATGTAGTGATGCCCGTGCAAAGTCGGAGCGGGCCGCTATGTTTTTATATACAACGTTCATAGTTTTTCTGTAGTGTATTTAATTTTGTATCAGCATTGCACCCGTGCGAAGCCGGGGCGGGTCGCTAGTACATGATATATCGAAGGGGCAGAGATGAGACGACGTGTGGGGGCTGCTTAGTAGGTGATTACACTCAACAAAAATGTTCTTAGATAGGTACCTGTGGGAAGCCGGGGCGGACCGCTAGTAACCAAATAAACTCGAAACTGCCAACTGAAAAAATTTCATGTCACAACAATTAAACAATGAATTACACAAAGTCACAGACATACAACTAACAACAAAACTTATACCCATAATCAAACCAACTCGCACTACCACGCCTTGCATTATACGCACACTTCACAAACACACAAAGAGCCTAAAAATTAATAAAGCAGGTACAGAAAGGAAAAACAACACACATGGCACTAGATAGGATAATATATATAGGTACAGACATAAGACACTTCCTCACAACACTAGCATGTAACAGATACACTCTACATTAGTATAAGTTTAGTATTAAAATTAGAATAAATTAATATAATAAGTTATTCAAAGGTACATACACCTCAACACAAAAATCACTAAAGTAATGTCACACACAAGAACCAAAATAACTAATAAGCGTGTTTAAATTCTAAAAATTTAAAATAGAAATTAACTTGTACAAAAGGGTGCGGCACTCGAGTCCGTAGAGTTATTAAAAAAGAAGAAAACCTCTAAACTGGATTATAAAAGCGTAAACAGTTATACTTCAGTGTTCTTCTTCACTATGATAAACAAATAACAAAATAAATAAAAAATATATAAATAGGAGTATTTATATATGTCTATTTAGTATAAAATTTACGTAAGTAGCGGCATATCCTCTAATATTTATGTATACCACCTTTGACCAATTTAATATGTTTCGGGTTGTCTGGAAGAGATCGCTTCTTAGCGATAAGACCGCCCATTGTGCACATATAGAATATTTTTAGGCTATAAGTTAATTTGTGTTTTCTGTAATGGTGTACAATAAAGTGTTATCTATCTATCTAACTTTTTTTTTATTGCAGGAGTTCAGCAGACAGGCAGACGGCCCACTTGATGGAAAGCGGTTACCATCGCCTATGGACATTTGCAACAACAAAGTACTGCCTATCTGCTGAACTTCTGCAATAAAAAAAAGTATAATATAAACATTTAAATGCCGTCTGTATATTGAAGCCATTAAAAAAACCCCAACTGAAATACAATATATAAACGATGCAGAACTCGATGCATTTTTTTTAGGTTTTTTTGTTTATTTGTTTGTCTGCCTGTTTGTTCGGTATTTACTTAAAAACCAATGGGCCCATATCGATGCGGTACTCACAGGTCGACGGCAAATTATTACATTTAAAATCGGCGCTACTTTGGACCCTGGAAATCCTGGAGAAATTTTTCTGGGAAGGCGTTAAAACGGCCAGATTTAAAACAATCGAATTCCAATGTGATTTTCCAATGATCGATAGCAAATTTTATGTAATAACATGTGTGTTCTATTTATCCCGGGAATACCGCGGGAATTTTCCCGAGAGCGATTTGTAACTGTTCGGTGCATAAGAAACTACTTATTCCGACACAGTTTTCACTAAAACGATTGTTTGCATTCTTTTTTAAATGCCATGGTTGTTCACGCCAACCCCACGAAGTTAAGCACAACACTACGCGTCACAGCACTAGCACACCCCGCGCACGAGTCAGCGTGTCAAATAAAACGCCAAAACCAAAATTTACCCGATGCAGTGTTGCAACCTCAACAACGATCTTCACCATTACTAACAATCAACAGGACTGTTCAGCACAATCAGTAAGTCCCTAGCCAAACGAATGGTACTTTACGTCTCAAGAATCACGTGGGAACTTCAAGTGGACGAAGTCAGCGGGCATGTCCCATTTATTACTAGAATGTAAGATATCGTACTATGTATTATGTATACCACCACCATCATTATATTCTCAATTCATTCCTGGGGTTGTCTGGAAGAGATCTGTTCACGCCAGGCCACATATGGTGGCAACAATAGAAGGGCGGCTAGGGATCGGCCACCATCCCAAGACGGCGTGGGCACGCCACCTCATTCATTCAGCATTCCTTATTTCTCCATTGAACAGTCAACATCTACAGGCCAAGTCGCACTATTTTATACAATTTATACCAAAAAACTAATTGTAATTATGAATTAAGTTTAATTAAATATTGTAAACATTTAAAACTGTGTTTATATTTTTAAGAGCTACAGGACTCGAATTAAAATAAATGCCGTCGGATTACTATAGAGTTTATTAGAACTGAACAAACACGTATAAAAGAGGTACAATAAAACTGGATGCAACCAGTTCACAGTGCACGATTTATCAACACGCGCAAAGTCCGTCACTATATCGCTAATCGAAAGTAATAGACACGTCTTACTCGTATCGTAGTCGTCGCTTGACTGCCTCACGCCTCCGTTCGAGCATTGTTTTATACTAAACTGTATAATAGAACAAAGGATGGCGTTCGCCGATTTCATCCCGCACACCTGGCAAGCTTCGGTGCAATGCAATAAAACAAGGATTAGCTCGACACTTAACGACAGCCATAAAGCAAGTACGATAACAAAAGCATGTTTTCTGGATTACAAATTCCAAACACAAAGTAAACAAAAGAATTTATAAATCATAGGAGGCAATAAACTGCATTTTTACGACATGCAGGTGTGCGGTCTTTGTCGATATGTAACAATATGTACCACCCGTACACCGCCCTTTGTACTACATAATGAGACAGTTAGTATGTAAGTTCTTTTGTTTTGTATTGGTGCACAATAGAGAGTTATTGTTTGATTGTGCTTGATCCCAGTAAAATAATAAAAATGTTTCCTAAATCCACAGTTTGACATAAAGGGACATTTCTTTAATTATATTTTTTTCATCTAATTATGAACTGGGGTAAAGTTTTTTTATAACAACTCTACGTTTCGTACCCTATTTTAGCTTAATGCCCGGTTTACATTATTCTAGTCCAGCGATCGAATCCAATGCTGGATTGCTTACTTGAAAAATGTAAACCGGCACTGGACTGCACTGAATCCAGTTAGCATTTTAGTCCAGTAACTGGATTGGTGGTCTACTTTTGAATCCAGTGCGATCAATCCAGTGCAACTGGAATAATGTAGACGGCCAGTCCAGTGCCATTCCAGTGCTGACACAGTAAACACGTGTTGGTTGTTTTTGCGGACTACTGCGGCGAAGAATTTTGATTTTTTGAAATAGTTGGTTTTGGCAATCAAAACATAGGACTGAAGCTTCTGTAACTATCTCCAGTACTTAAAAAGGAAGAGTGACTTCTAATTTTATTTTCGCAGGTGTCGCATCTCTGAACAATGTATTTTTACGTTGAATATTAATTGAAACAAATGAAAACAGTTCATCAAAGTTTTCTGCTGTCATTCTCAATGCCAGTCTATATTCAGTGGGATCTTCTAACTTCAGTGGTTGCAAAAGAATACTTTTAGTAATAACTAACTCTCCTTTTTTATCTCTTTCGCTGATCCAATTTCTCACGCAAATCCGTTCCTTTTTTCTTAGTTCCTTATCAACCTCATCAATAACTTCTTGTAGCAAGAGTAGTTGAGCACGTTTGAAACATTTTCGGAACTGATCTCTTCTTGAAATCATTGTCACTGTAGTGTTCACACTTCAACGGCTTCTAAATAACTGGTATAATGTAAACCGGGCTTAACTTCTAAGAAAGTTTTTAGAGTTTATACGCGCTTATTGGTTGGCGTATTTTAGTTTTTGTGTGTGACATTAATTTAGAGATTTTGTGTTGTGGTGTACCTTACGAATAACTTATTATATTAATTTATTCTAATTGTAATACTAAACTTATACTAATGTAGAGTGTATCTGTTATATGCTGGTGTTGAGAGGATGTGCCTTATGTCTATACCTACATATATTATCCTATCTAGTGCCATGTGTGTTGTTTTTTTCCTTTCTGTGTCTGCGTTTTTAATTTTTTGGCTCTTTGTGTGTCTTGGTTTGTTTGTGAAGTAGAGTAAACTTATGAATATTTTCCACTGGCTAGTTTTTTTGGTTCCGTAGCCAAGTAATGAAAACAATAAAAGTCGTTTGTTAGCTCGACGGAACCCTTTATAGTTCGTTATCACGCACTTAGCATTTTTCATTTCTTTTTTAACCTTTATTTTAAAACAAGCCATTCTTTTCTAAATACTGATAAACTACTTATATAATTTATTATTCGGCATAATGCCTGTAATATTATCGTCTGAATTATTTGATAATTAAAATAAATTGGTATCGCTTAATTTTCTTTCATTGCTGTAATTTGTCACAGAGTAGCAAGTTTAGTAATACAATTGATTAGTGTAATTTCAGTACGGGTCTCACGGTGGCTATTGAATTGTTCAAGACATGATGATATTATATAAAACTAGTTCTCGCCCGTGGTCTAAATTCAACCATAATTATTAATTAAGTATAGTCTTTGATATTAATTTTAGATACTATACTTCAAATTCAAATTTCAAATTCAAAAGTTTTTATTCAAAATAAGTTCCACTGGAGAACACTTTTTGAAGGTGATACATATAGGTTAAAATTTAATTTTACTTCCTAGTTTATGTACACTGCTTCGCAACGTGTTATTGCTGTTAAAGAGAAGAAGCGGCAAGAAATTCCCCAGCAACACGTCTAGCTAAAAACTGTTTTTTTTTAAACTGGCTGCGCCGCGGGTTAACCACTAGTGCGTGTCTCTTGTTTATAGAGCAAGTGCTACAGGTTATATTATATTACATTTTTATGTATTTGCTCACGGAAGATTCAATTCATTTTATATCGCTAATTATATATACCATCCCCCGTCTATCTGTCAACAAAATAAATTACAAAACTTGACCAAAAAGGCCAAAATGGTCTAAATGTCCAAAAGGCCACAGTGACCGACATGGTTAAAATGACGGAATAGACAAAAACGACCAAAATGGCCAAAATAATCAAAATGGTCAAAATGACCAGAGGCCAAAATGACCAAAAATGCCAAAATGACCGAATAGGCCAAAATGACCAAATAGGCCAAAATGACCAAATAGGCCAAAATGACCAAAAAGGTCAAAATGATCAAAAAGGCCAAAATGACCAAATAGGCCGAAATTACCAAAAAGGTCAAAATGACCAAAAAGGAAAAATTACCAAATAGGCCAAAATGACCAAATGGGCCAAAATTACCAAATAGGCAAAAATGACCAAAAAGGAAAAATTACCAAATAGGCCAAAATGACCAAAAAGGCCAAAATGACAAAAAAGGTCAAAATGACCGAATAGGCAAAACGACCAAAAAGGCCAAAATGACCAAATGGGCCAAAATTACCAAATAGGCCAAAATGACCAAAAAGGCCAAAATTACCAAATAGGCCAAAATGACCAAAAAGGCCAAAATGACAAAAAAGGTCAAAATGACCGAATAGGCAAACCGACCAAAAAGGCCAAAATGACCAAATAGGCCAAAATTACCAAATAGGCCAAAATGACCAAAAAGGCCAAAATGACCAAATAGGCCAAAATGACCAAAAAGGCCAAAATGACCAAAAAGGCCAAAATGACCAAAAAGGCCAAAATGACCAAAAAGGCCAAAATGACCAAAAAGGCCAAAATGACCAAAAAGCCCAAAATGACCAAATGGGCCAAAATTACCAAAAAGGCAAAAATGAAAATTATCCCTTGTCCATCCTCAGTATTTAATTTACATACGTACCGAATTTCATCCAAATCGGTCAAGGTCAAGGTATTCAATAAGACAGAACGCAATAAAAGGATAGAAAATATGATTATAGTTATAAATATAAAGACATACCGTACTATTTTTTTTGTTTTTGCAACATATCTCCATATATTCCTTACAAATACGGCAAGACAAAAAGGTTACACTTGTACAAAACACAGTATAAGAGGTTGGAGCGAGCTGCTATGTAAATGAAGTTTTGTCATTTAAAAATTCTTCAATAGTGTAGTATCCCTTTTTAATCAAGATACTTTTTAATTTGTTTAATTTGTCAGGAGCCTTAAGAACAGACGAGCGTGCATGACAAGAGCTATGAATGTCAAAGAAGCAAGTGAGGTGTGTAAGAATAAGCCTGTATGGCACTCTGTTGTTCGTGCCTACCCCGCAAGGGACCTGGCGTGAAGTTATGTATGTATGTACTTTTTAATTTGGTTTTAAATTTAGTGAAGGGCAGATCTAACATTTCACTCAGAATCTTATTGAAGAAGCGTATACCAACCCCCAAGAAAGAAGACAATACTTTTTGTAACCTAAAAGATGGCAATATCAGTTTATTACAATGCCTGGTGTTGAAATTGTGAACACCCTTATACTGCTTGTAGGCACTCAAATTATTACGAATATAAAATATATTGGCAGCGACCGTCATAATACCGATTTCCTTAAAGCGGTCCCTAAGAGACACCCGAGGGCCGAGGTTGTAAATTGACCTTACGGCTCTTTTTTGTAAAACAAATATAGTCTCTAAGTCAACAGCGTTGCCCCAAAGTAAAATACCATAGGACATGACACTATGAAAATAGCTAAAATAAACTAGTCTAGCAGTCTCTTCGTCAGTGAACTGCCTAAGTCTTCTGACCGCATATGCAGCAGAACTAAGCTTTCCTGAGAGACTAGATACATGAGCGCCCCACTGGAGTTTCTGATCTAGGTTCTAGGTACTTCTATAATTATAGAAGTATAGTTGGATTTCGCCAAAGCTAAACTGCTAATTTGACTTTAACAATAAACAAAAGAGTATATATGCGTGTGTGTGTCAAATACTAGTAAGTGTAATGTTTTTGCAGTGACAACTTCTTATGGGAGGGTAAACCGGTTCGTTACGTAACGCGTTAAGGGGCCAGTATGTCTCGCTTCCCATTCTTTCATGCAAGTTATCACTTTTGTTGGGCGTCCCGAGACGCACAGGTTTTTATATTAATTTAATGTATTTTTATGCATATTTTTTTAAATATTACCTTTCATCGCTTTGTGTAGCGTCGGTGATTTTTTTTCCATAATCCCTATTAATATTATAAATGCGAAAGTAACTCTGTCTGTCTGTCTGTCTGTCTGTCTGTCTGTCTGTCTGTCTGTCTGTTCCGTTTTCACGTAAAAACTACTGGACTGATTTAGCTGAAACTCAGTATATATATATTTTCGATACCGAGGATGAACATAGGATACTTTTATCCCGAAAAATGGGATAGTTTCCGGGATAAAATGATATTTGTCTGTTTGTTTGTTATGCTTTTACGGAAAAACTACTGGACCGATTTGGCTGAAATTCGGTACGTATGTAAATTAAATACTGAGGATGGACAAGGGATAATTTCCATTTTGGCCTTTTTGGTAATTTTGGCCTATTTGGTAATTTTGGCCTTTTTGGTCATTTTGGCCTTTTTGGTAATTTTGGCCTATTTGGTAATTTTGGCCTATTTGGTAATTTTGGCCTATTTGGTCATTTTGGCCTAATTGGTCATTTTGCATATTGTCATTTTGGCCTATTCGGTCATTTTGGCATTTTTGGTCATTTTGGCTTTTTTGGTCATTTTGGCCTTTTTGGTCGTTTTGGACTTTTTGGTCATTTTGGCCTATTTGGTCATTTTGGCCTTTTTGGTCATTTTGGCCTATTTGGTCATTTTGGCCTTTTTGGTCATTTTGGCCTATTTGGTCACTGTTGCCTTTTCGGTCATTTTGGCAATGTCGGTCAGTTTGGCCTCATTGGTCATTTTGATTATTTTGGCCTTTTTGGTCAAGTTTTGTAATTTATTTTGTTGACAGATAGACGGGGGATGGTATAATTAGCGATATAAAATGAAATGAATCTTCCGTGGGCAAATACATAAAAAATGTAATATAATATAACCTTTAGCACTTGCTCTATAAACAAGAGACACGCACTAGAGGTTAACCCGCGGCGCAGCCGCGGGGTAAACTCTAGTATAGAATATAAATTAGAATATAAAATTATAGTCTTTGACAACTAATGATTATGGACGAATTTCGACTATGGGCGACCACTAGTACATCATACAACACATGCTTATTATCATAATAAGCCCCTACGTATACATTCACCACTGTATAATTAAATACTGTGTATTACCAAAGTATCTAATAAACCAATTACACTTTATCAGTAATCATTGTGGGGACACTGATTTTATAACAACTTATAAAGTGTGGCAACAATACGGCAATTGGCTGCGGCACGAAGACAGAAACAGTTTATTGATTTAATTTGTGTGATATTAGGTGCATACATGGATAATGGTTGCACCAATTGTAAAACAGGTAGTTCAAAATTTAATCGAGTAACTAGCACGTGCGAGCAATACGATTGTATTTTTTCGTCGTCGTCAGCCATTTGCAGTCCACTGACCACTCATCCCTGTTCTCTGATTTCCTCATCCAGCGCCTGCCGGCGACCTTGCACAGGTCTTCGGTTCATCGGGCTGGAGGGCGTCCGACACTACTTTTACCGAGACGCGGTCTCCTCTCCAGGACTTGTCTGCTCCATCGGCCATCGGTCCTGCGGCTGTCGTGACCGGCCCACTGCCACTTCAACTTGCTAATTTTGCGAGCTATGTCAGTTACCTTGGTTCTTTTACGGATATCCTTATTTCATCCATGAGAGAAACATCCAACATAGCTCGCTCCATAGCCCGTTGAGCGACTTGCTACCACTTCTTGTGGACCAATCCTGCCGTTAGTGTCCATGTCTCGGCCCTGTAGGTCAGAACTTGTATTTTTCAGTGAAGTGAAATTCTGTTTTTTTTTTTAAATCGCAAGCCATTTGATTACATTCGTCTATCCCATGGGATAGAGGTCATTTATCGGGATATCTGAAGTGTTGACCCGTTATGTAAGGTCTCTTTGTGTCGATTTTCAATTTAAATTATCTAAATGGTTGAACAGACAAAGACAACAATTCTAAAAGTTGCAATTTTGGAAGCTGCTGGTCGGAATGAGCCCTCCTGATTTTTTAAAATTGTTTTTTCGTCGAGCATCCCGCAATGCTTGAAGACGAAAGTCTTCAAGTATTGCGTCCTCCCCGTCCTGAACTGCGAGGATGAGACTTGGACACGGACAGCAAGATTGCTCCATAAGTTCAAGTCGCTCAACGGGCAGTTAGAGAGCTACAGTGTTACTCTTGTGGATAGAATTGAAAATGAGGATATCCGTAAAAGATGAAATGAGGGTAACCGACAAAGCTCTTAAAATTAGCAAGTTGAAATGGCACGCTGCCGGTGACATCTGCCGCAGGACCGACGATGGATGGAGTAGACGAGTCCTGGATTAAAGACCGCGTCTAGGTAAACTTAGTGTCGAACGCCCCCAGGTCCATGGAATTACGACCTGCGCAACGTCACCAGTAGCTGGTTGAGGAAGTCGGAGGACAGGGATGAAAGGCGGTGACTAGGGGAGGCCTACGTCTAGAAATGGACTGCAATTGGCAGACGACGAAATGCATTGCGCAATCTCGAAACATTTACAAATGTATTATATTATTGATAGCTGAGCCCTCCACTTGGATATTGTATATCTTCTAAGCCTCGTAAGAATAGAAATTAGAAATACACGTAAAAACATAAAACTTTGAATCCCTAAACTTTCCATTGAAATCCGTTTCGGATTCATATTTAAAATCTCACTCCTCCTCATTTATTTTTCAGTCATGGACAGTGGCCGGTGTTCTCCTAAACATGTTGGGTCAAGGGGTTGTATTAAGCTTTCCATCATGTCTCTTGCCAGCTTTGAAGTCACCAGACTCACCCATTCAAGCTGATCTTCCAACTGCTTCTTGGCTAGGTAAGAAGTTTTTATTCTGTAATTATGATAAGACATATCTAAGGATCTTCTCCTAAGATCCTTCGGTATAACTATATTACAGCATAATTCGAATATAAGCTTTTTTTATAACTGCGACTCACTTGATGAAAAGTAGTTGTGTTGAAATTATAAAATAGTCTCCTCTCTAAAGCTAATCTCCGACACATGCCGCGATCCTCATACGCCAGTTCTAAGGCATTCCATGCTTCTTTTGCCGTCGTGGAACTCGTCCAGGGTAATCGCTGGCCCATCTAGTGTTAAGCATATCTTTGATAGAGCCTTACGGTCGTTTCGAGATTTTACTAATTCAGAAGTGGTACTACTACCTTCTGGGTATCCTTCTATAGTTTCCCAAAGAACTTCGTGTAGCAACAGGTTCCTCATTTTAAATTGCCATATGGAATAGTCTTCCCTTGTACATAGTTTTATAGCAAGAGGTAGACTCGAAGAAGCCTGCATTGTTACACAATAACTTTGCAACTTATTTTCAATAACTTTTCAACATTAGCTAAGCTAAATTTTAGAGCTTCGTGCTGATAACGTGTTCAAATTAAATATAGTCTTCTTCATGTACGTTTTTATTGAAGAGTTATTTTATAAAGACAGGTAACAAAGGTTGCTAAGATATGAAAAATATTTAAATATAAAAGAACAAATATTACAAACTAGTATTTATAACAAGTTACCTACAATTGCTCATGGGTATGTGCAACTCCAAACAATGCTGCCAATGTTTTTACATTTCATGAGTTCAGCATACAGGCAGACGGCCCACCTGATGGAAGGCGGTTACTATCGCCTATGGACAACACCAAAGCATCAAATGTGGTACCTCTCTCTAAGGGAGGTACGATGGCCACGAAAGCCGGAACACAACTCAAGGTTGTTATGACGGCATGCTTTAGACCAGGGGTGTTAATATAGGCGATGGGAACCACTTTCCATCAGGTGAGTAGCCTGCCTGTTTGCCGAACTCGTGTAGTGAAAAAATCCTGGGCTTGCTTATTTTTTAATTGGATAATGATATCGTCAATAAAACTTTAAAATAACATACATTATACGAGCGAAGTGGCGAGGAAAGCATTAGTGTACACGTAGTTAAAAATCTATATTAAAAGCGTAAACATACTTTTGTCTGTCTGATTATATACGCTCATCTGTACGTATGCTGAACCAATTTGAACGTGCATTTCGTACGTGACAATTAAACTGTACTTACCATCAGGTGCATCGTCTGTTTGCCTACTGAACTCATGCAGTAAATAAATCCATATATACCTAGTAGATTCAGATAGAAACTCGCAAACTGACGCAAGGTCGTGACATGACGATATCATATAATATATGTTCTGTTTTTACCAAAATTGTTGTTCGAGTGTTACACAATAATAAAATTAATTTAAATGTTTTCAGCATCATCAGTGGGCTTAGCCAGCATGGTGGGGTTCCTAATATCATCATTCCTCATGGAGTGGCTTGGGCGTCGCATCTCACACGGGCTAGTCATCATCCCAGGGACATTGGGGTGGGTGCTCATCTACTTTGCCCAGGATATTCCTCAACTCATGGCGGGAAGAGTTCTAGGGGGCATCACTGCTGGAGCTACAGTCACTTTAGGAGCAGTCGTCATCGGAGAATTTACCAGTCCAGAACACAGAGGAATGTTTTTAAATCTTAAGACAGCGGCAGTGTGTCTTGGGAATACATTCACGCATGCTTTAGGAAGTAATTTCCACTGGAGAACTGTTGCAATATTTGCCTTAATACCTCATATACTTGCTTTTATAATTGTCTGCACATGGCCTGAAAGTCCATCGTGGCTAGCATCCAAGAAACATTATAAAAAAAGTGAAAATGCATTCTTTTGGTTACGTGGTCATAATGAAAAATCTCGACGAGAATTCGCCGAACTAATCAGAGTCCAAAAAGACCATGCCAATAAAAATTCTTCCTGTACTATCAAAGTAAAAACATTCTTTAAGAAATTTACAAGAAGGGATTTCCTAAAACCTTTACTAATTATACTCTTCGGCTCGATTTTACTTGAAGCTTGCGGCAGACATATATTCCCTGCATACGCTCCTCAAATAATTAGTGAAATCACCGGCAATAAGAGTCAATCATTTTATTATACTTTAGCATTAGATCTGATTATCACAGCAAGTGCCACCTTCTCTTCAGCGTTAGTGAAATTAATGAAACGGCGTACATTATTATTTAGTACAGGCTTCGCTTCATTATTAGTATTATCAGGAATATGTAGTTACTTATTCATGGTGTCTAAAGAGTTTATATCAAAAGAAAGGTCTTGGATACCCTTGTCTTTATTAGTAGTCTATTTCGTATTAGCAAATTTAGGATGTACACCAATTCCCTATGCATTATTGGGAGAAGTATTTCCACTTGCACACAGGGGAGTAGGTTCAGCAGTTTCTGGTGTAACACTGTCCTTAGCTCTAATGTTAGCATTGAAAGTAACTCCATATCTACTAGTGAGTACAGGAGTTCATGGTTGCTTTACAGTTTTTGGATCAGTTATGGCCTTGGCTTTATTGGCTATGTACTTTATTCTACCAGAGACTAAAGATAGAACGCTACAAGAAATTGAAAATTACTTTAACTTTGGCAAATATAGCGATGACGACGAAGAAGTTAAATTGAAAATGCTTCATTTAGACAATAATAAAACAGATAATTTAAAGGGGGTCTAATTTTAATTATATGTTTAAGGTTCATTTGATTCTATTTAAGTTGTTATAGCAGTTTATAGTGGTAAATTAATACCTGTAATAAATACCGCCTGTAAAATTTCTATGCAAAATAATCGTATACTGTAATTGTTCACAAGGTGCTTTAATGAAAAGTATTGTTTTATTTTTGATTTTTATTTTTCATAAAACAGTAACTTTTTACTGTGAATCTGGCAAACCGGCAGATGACTAGCCTGATGGAAAGTGGTCACGCCCCCTATAGAGCCAACGCGTAGCAAGCTTTTAGTATGAGATAAGATAGAAAGATGGTATATTCTGCGAGACCGTGGTATCGGGCCGGCCCTAAGACCCCAATTAAGCTATCATACATTTATCATACAAATATTATTATGATTCTACATGTTCTGGCAATAACTAATTTTCATGACTGTATGGATGAGTTCCTTTGCCTGCCTATTGTGACCTTGGTGGTCGCCCTTTTTGTGTAATCTGTCATTTTTCACTCTCTGATTTTTTATGTCTCTCGGAATAAACCATGTATTTAACAAGTTTTGCTTTTAATTCAGTTTTCCATCTCTATAATCTCATACATTGTTTTGGCGACCGTGACAGGACAATCAATCAAATAACTAAAAAAAAAACACAATAGGCAGGCAAAGGAACTCATCCATACAACCATGAAAATTAGTTATTGCCAGAACACTACATCTGTCAAATTCTATATCATATTTGTTAGCGAACAATATGGTTTGTAAATGTCGTAGCGCCCTCTACCGTGATATTTAATTGATTGAGTAATAAATTGATGTAAAGTAACATATTTATGGTTTGCAGTGAGACTGTATTATACAGTAATGAAATAAGAGATGGCGTTACAGCTGAGACGCTTTTGATGTCTCGAGTCGGTAAGGAAGCTCGAATATAAAAAAAATATGCAAAACTCTGTGTAGCAGCCATTTCGGCGAGTTAACAGATAATAATCAAATATTTTTGTTAAATTAATTGTACAAACCGCTTCCCTTTTTATTAGTAGTTTTAATTTTAATTAGCATTAAATAATTTAATTTAATTCGTATTTGCTAAATTAGCGATAGTTTTCGTTCGGGTTAGAATAGTATTATTTTTTTTGTCGCGTGAGCCAGTGCGGGTAGATATTGCTGCGGGAGTCACTCGCTGCGCTCGTCGTGTACGGACATAGTTCGAAGTCGCTCGTTGTTGAATTCACCTCACAAGAGACTCGTTTCGTATTTTGTGTAAAATATTCGTGATTGTCGCAAAATAGTGCATCAGTGCTGCATCGTCGTCACAAGGATTGTGAAAATTACTCGTTATAAACCAAATTGTGTTTATGAAGAAGAGTCGGCGCCAACCATTGGACTCGAACCCGATCTATGCAAGGTGGGTTGACCTACTCGTTGTAAGATTTATTCTCACTGGCCAACTCATCGTATTTCGCATATAATTGCAAACAATTCACAATAATACAGTCCGCTTAGTCACAATCTCGGTGTTGTGGTCGTTGAAGAGAGATATAATAATTTTTATAAAGAAATATCCTGCTTTTGTGTTATTTAAATATATATAAACTAAATAAACACGACAATGAATATTTAAACGTGTTTATCTCTCAATAATTTTCACTCGACAAAACAAACAAAAAATTTGACATATAAAAATAAAAATCACATTCAAAATTCTGTTCTATGGGAAAAATAGGTTTAACACCAATGAGACTGCAACACTCGGCATTGGAGATTGTAATGTAAATATAAGATATAATAAAGAATCTGAGGCAAAAAAAGAGAATTGTTATTATATTTAAATGATCCTGTTTCTCCTTTTCACATATTACATTTACGATCATATAAATATAATGGATGACGATGTATGCCCGGTTTCAATATTGCAAAAACGTCGTTTTTGATACTGACGGTTAGAATATTACCGCCCGGTATCTCTACTGATGTTTCTGTAAAGAACTGTTCGTAGCTAGTTAGTTACTCAAGAAAGTACTAATTACCGAGGTCTTTTCTAACCGATCGGTAGAAATTTCTGAAATGACAACACTGTTTTATCTTTTTTTTTGCAACATATCCAAATTGTTAAAACATTGGAACAATCATTATTTTCACACGACATTGGCAAAATCAATGCATAAACGGCATTGCAGCCATCATCTAAAAAAGAGTTATTTACATTATTGCATTTTGTTAATGCAACATTACACATATAAAATGGCTCTGTAATTGGAAGTATTTTTAAAGCAGATTCATTGAAATCTGGATTTTTAATATCAATCGTATATCCCACAAGATCTCTTCTGTTCAAAATGTATTTATTTGGTACTCATACCTCAACTCAGTGAATTAAGTTGCGTGTACTGCCACCAAAACTATGTTGCATTAGCAAAACGCTTGAAGTTGTGAAACGCTTCTCTCAACCTTCGGTCATTGGTAGCTTCAAAGTCAATCAGCTATTACAGACAACCGTCAGTAAAATATAAAAACCTGGGTTTACTCGTGCTTACCGTTGCTATCTGTTCATTTTGATTAAATGCATTAAAAAAAGGTGTCTATAACACCTTACTCAAAGAACACAGATTGGAAGACAAAAAATCTTATAAAATATACGAGTTTAAAATATACCATTCGAATTTTTTGCATTATTGAGTTTTGACGGATGAATTGATATTATTGATGGCAGTTGCTTCTTCTAAATAAAACTCGATGGACTTTTTATTCCCATAGTACAAAATTTCCATGCTGGTTTTTATTTCAATTTTTACTTCGGTTTATGGTATTTTTAAAACTTAATCATAGATAATAATAGTAATACGAGGTTTATACTCTTGTTATAATCAATAAAAAAATCTGTTTACAATCGCCTATAGACATTTACAACACCAAAGGTACCACAAAAGCCCTGCTGCTCTATTAAAGGACTCTGTTGTTCCTCGCAGGCCCGATCTATTACTGTTGGAAATGTGTATATGTCGGATTCACTCCCGCCGGGAGCGAATCACACTCGAAGTATAATGCAATAATAATCTGAAATGTGATTATCAAAGTTTATTACACTAGAATTATTACAATTACAATATTAAATACAGCATAATACACAGAAATATTAGGACAACTCCAAGAGTTGCCTCCACGCTTGTCAGGTGTCGAGCAGCAGTATACCCTCAAAGAATACTGCGATTATTGAACACTAATTATCGACCACAATATACTATGCGTCTCTTGTCCAACAGAGCTTCCCCTCTGTTACACCGACGAACGTAGAATGACCGTTGTAGACCGTCGGTTGTAGACTCGTAGACTGTCCGTTTAAGACCCCTGTACTAGGGTAACAGCCTTGCAGATACTCGGCTAAGAAAGTACCAAATATACCAAATATTAACTATTTGGGCAGGGTTTCCCCTTTATTGTTCAGCCTTTGGTGTGACCATTCACACCGCACAGTAAGCACTGAACCCCGTCTACACGCCACACCGCCTTTTATACTAAAATACTACGAAAACTACCCTACAAAACAATAATATTACATCATTGCTAAAATAGCAATTACTTCATAGTGTTGCCAGGATCATAAAAACAATTATAATAATTAGTTACTCCATTTCCGATATCTGTCAGCTTGATAATAAATGCTTCTACGTTGACATCCGGTTATACGACTTCCGATTACTACATTTGACTACTACCGTCATATGATAACTTTATAATCACAAATACTCATCATCATCCGAGCGTTAAATCCCAGTTGCGTACGGAGCGTTCACTCCGACGCCCAGGGTCCGCTTTCCTACTTTTTCTACTCCACTTCGCGCGGTCTTCAGCATCCCCCGTTTTGAGACCATTGGCACGCATGTCATCCTTCACGACGTCAAGCCAGCATTTCTTGGGCCTTCCCCTTCGACCGGGACCTGGCGGAGGTGGCATGGCTAGAAATTTGTTCCCCACGTAATTAGCCGGTCTGCGTAAAACGTGGCCGTACCAGCGTAAGCGACACTCTTGCAGTTTGTCTGCTATGTCACGGACATGAAGACTGCCGCGGATGCGGGAGTTCCTGACCCGGTCTTTCCGCGTCACTCCACACATCCATCGCAGCATATTCATCTCCGTGACACGCAGCTCTTGCTTGTGTCGCTCAAGTACTGGCCACGCTTCACTGCCATACAAAAGGACAGGTCTAATGATGTATTTATAGACCTGTCCTTTTAATTTGACCGGCATTTTGGGGTCACAAATGACACCTGTCACCTCACGCCACTTGGCCCAAGCTGCTGTGATACGGGCCTTGACTTCGAGGTCGATATCCCCGGACGCACTAAGGACAGATCCCAAGTACTTAAACTGATCCGTGCGCTCGACCATATCTTCGCCTATGCGCACGGATGTGGGATCTGTAGTGTTGCAGGCCAAGTACTCAGTCTTCGCCACATTTAGTTTCAAATCGCCGTTCTCTAGCGATCTCTTCCACGCATTTACACGTCCCACCAGGCGCCCCCTGTCCGAGTCTGCCAGCGCGATATCGTCAGCATACATGAGCAACCATGGAGGTTGCTCATGCGCATCCCTGATGCTGTTCGACACTTTGTCTAATATCACGCTGAACAGAAACGGACTAAGGACCGATCCGTGGTGCACGCCTACTGTAATGGGGAAGGATGTGGTGTCGCCAACAGCGGTCCGAACTATGGAATCGGAATCACGGTACATATCCCGGATAACGTCAATATAGGTTTCTGGCACCCCTTTGGACCTCAGTGCCCACCAGATCATCACGCGAGGAACACAGCCGAAGGCCTTCTGCAGATCCAAAAACAGGAAATGCAGAGGCGTATTCTTCGTCCTGTATTTCTCCATGATGATCCTTAGGGCAAAAACAGGGTCCATGGTTCCATGCCCAGGACGAAACCCATATTGAAATCCCGAGACAGTGCACTCCTGTCGGATCCGAGAGTCGATTATGCGCTCAAAGAGCTTCATGGTGTGGGACATTACCTTTATTCCGCGGTAGTTTTCGCACTCCTGCACCGATCCCTTACCTTTGAAGACTGGAGTGATAACACTCAGTCTCCATTGGCTCGGGATGTTTCCGGTGAGGAGTATGCGGTTAAAAAGGTTTGTTAAAATGCCCACACCACGAGGACCCATCGCCTTCCAGGCTTCGATGGGGACTCCATCGGTTCCGACAGCTTTCCGATTCCTCATGCGGCGAAGAGCCCTATGGACTTCATCAGGCGTTACCGGTGGCACTAGTCCATAATAACAAATACTATTCCGACATATACATTCTTTGAAAGAAAGAAAAGATAGAAAGAAAATAATGTTAATTAGTAAACTGTACAACATATGATATATTTATCAATAAGTTATTAGTTATATTTAAGTGTACTAAAAAAAAAAAACTAAATATAATATAAATTACATACTATTGAATACAATGTAAGAAAACTTATTTGTATTGTATTCTACCCATAGTCCCTCAAGACTATAAGTAGAATACTGAGCCCAGATCACCGTCTTCTATGGGTAAGGTGCCCAGAAGGCTGGCAAATAATGTTTATTTAAATTTATGTAAAATTACAAAAGTATACATAAGCAGTTTAATAAAAGCCAAAAGTTAAGCTTTGCATGTTTCGGGAAGCGTTTGCGATCTCAATTATTGTACAGCGCCATCATTATTCCCGAGTAACATAGGCTATATTTGATTCTGATTAATAATATTTATTAATTTTTTAAATACTCCGTTGGGAACGGAAACGCCTGTCAAATATGTTATAGCAATAACATTCCACGTATATATTGCGCGCATCTTCATATGAGGCACTGCGAGTGCTTGCTTCGTTTATGAATGAACTAGCTGTGCCCGCAACGTCGTCCGCGTTGAATTTGTTTTCAGAACCCCCCGATTTTGAAACATTTTTCATTGGTGTTCCGCTTCTGTAAGTGTTAGCGTGATGAAATGAAATGGGCTATCTAACACTGAAATATTTTTTCAAGTCAGACCTGTAGTTTCCGAGATTAGCGTGTTCAATCAAACAAACTCGTCAACTTTATATATTAGTATAGGATTAAGGTTACAAAAGTTAAGTAAACCTTGATATGGATGCGTGTGTGCGTGAGTGCATGTGTATTTCTACTTGTAAAGAGCTTATGTGAAAAATTTACCGGTAGTTAGGAAAATGAACGGTAATTATATAAAGGAACCAGTTATAAATCAATATTCGATGTATATAATATTGACTTTTATTTTACATTATCATTAGAACTTATCTAATCTATACTACAATCGAGGCACTTCAATTATAATTGTTCTATAACATCAATCACGGCAATTGATATAACAATGATGTTATATATATATATATATATATATATATATATATATATATATATATATATATATATTAACTAATAACTGATAACATTGAAACTATTGTATTTCTTTATGATCGTCTTCTTTTGTTTACCTATTATTGGCATACGGCCCTATTGTTGTATTGTAATCATTACCCAGGTGTTACGGATTTTAAAGTACAAACTGATTCTAGGAAATTCGGTCCACGTTGCCGGGAGGACATATTGCATTTGTGCAGTATAAAATGATGGCCTGATTAAAGGAGGGGGACAGTCGAGCGAGAACCACAATCAAAGCGAGACGTGTGTACTAGAATCGGGAATCTAATAGCGACGGATTTCACGCGTTTTATTGAATTACGACCTTCTGCATTACGTTTGGCTTAGTTGTGTTCGGATATATTTGTACCTGTGTTATACGAGTTTGTATAATTCTAATAAAGTGTACAATATTTCCAACGGCACTTTAATTCGAGTCCCGCAATTCGTAACAATATAATATAGCTGTGATATAAAAATGATCTACCAAACAAATCTCGTCACAATCGAAAACGTTCATAAAAAACTCTTACAAAACCGATTAAGCAACCAACCGAACACAGTCGGAGGACAAGCCTGTTCACAAATAATCACTTCAAGACTATACTTTACATATTAATGAACCGACGGCCAGTTTGCGTTACATTCTTGTAGCAACAAGTGACTTTGTTCAAGTATCGCAATAGTTAAAATTGGTATGCATAATACAAAAAAATATTTAAAAGTGTTATAAATAGTAAATGTACTAAATAATTCATATATAACAGATTATATAGTTAATAAATATTAAAATTTTGTGTCAGTGAGAAACGTGCAAAATATTAGAATAATAATTAAAATTTTTATAATAATTATAAGTTTTGCAATAGTTAGAAGTTAAATTCACAATATACCAGCATATTTACTGTTGTAAATAATAACATGTATTAAATGAATGATATATAAAAAAAAATCAATAAGAAGTGTAACAGTTTTATGTCAGTGAGAAACGTGCAAAAGATTAGATTCGTAATTAAACACTTAATTATAAATAGATACAAAATTATAAGTTTTGCAATAGTTAGAAGTTAAATTCACAATATACCAGCATATTTACTGTTGTAAATAACAATAATTATGTATTAAATAAATGATATATAAAAAACTATCAATAAGAAGTGTAACAGTTTTATGTCAGTGAGAAACGCGCAAAAGATTAGATTCGTAATTAAACACTTAATTATAAATAGATACAAAATTATAAGTTTTGCAATAGTTAGAAGTTAAATTCACAATATACCAGCATATTTACTGTTGTAAATAACAATAATTATGTATTAAATAAATGATATATAAAAAACTATCAATAAGAAGTGTAACAGTTTTATGTCAGTGAGAAACGTGCAAAAGATTAGATTCGTAATTAAACACTTAATTATAAATAGATACAAAATTATAAGTTTTGCAATAGTTAGAAGTTAAATTCACAATATACCAGCATATTTACTGTTGTAAATAACAATAATTATGTATTAAATAAATGATATATAAAAAACTATCAATAAGAAGTGTAACAGTTTTATGTCAGTGAGAAACGCGCAAAAGATTAGATTCGTAATTAAACACTTAATTATAAATAGATACAAAATTATAAGTTTTGCAATAGTTAGAAGTTAAATTCACAATATACCAGCATATTTACTGTTGTAAATAATAACATGTATTAAATGAATGATATATAAAAAAAAATCAATAAGAAGTGTAACAGTTTTATGTCAGTGAGAAACGTGCAAAAGATTAGATTCGTAATTAAACACTTAATTATAAATAGATACAAAATTATAAGTTTTGCAATAGTTAGAAGTTAAATTCACAATATACCAGCATATTTACTGTTGTAAATAATAACATGTATTAAATGAATGATATATAAAAAAAATCAATAAGAAGTGTAACAGTTTTATGTCAGTGAGAAACGTGCAAAAGATTAGATTCGTAATTAAACACTTAATTATAAATAGATACAAAATTATAAGTTTTGCAATAGTTAGAAGTTAAATTCACAATATACCAGCATATTTACTGTTGTAAATAACAATAATTATGTATTAAATAAATGATATATAAAAAACTATCAATAAGAAGTGTAACAGTTTTATGTCAGTGAGAAACGTGCAAAAGATTAGATTCGTAATTAAACACTTAATTATAAATAGATACAAAATTATAAGTTTTGCAATAGTTAGAAGTTAAATTCACAATATACCAGCATATTTACTGTTGTAAATAACAATAATTATGTATTAAATAAATGATATATAAAAAACTATCAATAAGAAGTGTAACAGTTTTATGTCAGTGAGAAACGCGCAAAAGATTAGATTCGTAATTAAACACTTAATTATAAATAGATACAAAATTATAAGTTTTGCAATAGTTAGAAGTTAAATTCACAATATACCAGCATATTTACTGTTGTAAATAATAACATGTATTAAATGAATGATATATAAAAAAAAATCAATAAGAAGTGTAACAGTTTTATGTCAGTGAGAAACGTGCAAAAGATTAGATTCGTAATTAAACACTTAATTATAAATAGATACAAAATTATAAGTTTTGCAATAGTTAGAAGTTAAATTCACAATATACCAGCATATTTACTGTTGTAAATAATAACATGTATTAAATGAATGATATATAAAAAAAAATCAATAAGAAGTGTAACAGTTTTATGTCAGTGAGAAACGTGCAAAAGATTAGATTCGTAATTAAACACTTAATTATAAATAGATACAAAATTATAAGTTTTGCAATAGTTAGAAGTTAAATTCACAATATACCAGCATATTTACTGTTGTAAATAACAATAATTATGTATTAAATAAATGATATATAAAAAACTATCAATAAGAAGTGTAACAGTTTTATGTCAGTGAGAAACGCGCAAAAGATTAGATTCGTAATTAAACACTTAATTATAAATAGATACAAAATTATAAGTTTTGCAATAGTTAGAAGTTAAATTCACAATATACCAGCATATTTACTGTTGTAAATAACAATAATTATGTATTAAATAAATGATATATAAAAAACTATCAATAAGAAGTGTAACAGTTTTATGTCAGTGAGAAACGCGCAAAAGATTAGATTCGTAATTAAACACTTAATTATAAATAGATACAAAATTATAAGTTTTGCAATAGTTAGAAGTTAAATTCACAATATACCAGCATATTTACTGTTGTAAATAACAATAATTATGTATTAAATAAATGATATATAAAAAACTATCAATAAGAAGTATAACAGTTTTATGTCAGTGAGAAACGCGCAAAAGATTAGATTCGTAATTAAACACTTAATTATAAATAGATACAAAATTATAAGTTTTGCAATAGTTAGAAGTTAAATTCACAGTTTATCAGCATATTCACTTTTGTAAATAATAATATGTATTAGGTAAATCATATATAAGAAAATATAATTAATGTGTTTTACTGATACGTAAAAAAATCGCAAAATAGAAGATTACTTCCAATATATACGCATAAACTCATAATAACTAAAATTATTTGAAAATAAAGATTGCACTATTTTTTATTAGATTCAAAATTAAAACATTAATTGGAAATAATAACGTAAAATTTATTCTTATTAATAATTATATATACTTGTGGTGAAAAATATTGCTAATATTCTTCTAGTGTTTGTTTATATTAACTTATACTTGATATAAACAACTACTTACCTATAGAAATCAAATGGACTGACAGGTGTGTATGAGAGTTGTCTTATAATTATTTTTAGGGTTAATTAGCCAGTAGCTTAGTGGTTAGCACGCCTCGGGTTCCTCACTCAAAGGGCGCGGGTTCGTATCCTGGTCGGGAAACATGCTCCACTTAGGGGCCATACATTTTTGTTTATTGCAGGAGTTCAGCAGACAGGCAGACGGCCTACTAAATGGAAAGCGGTTACCATCGCCTATGGACATTTCCAACACCAAAGGTGCTACAAATGCGCTGCTGCTCTCTTAAGGGAGACTGGAACCTGATCACCAATGCCGGAACACAACTCAAGGTTGTTATGACGACATACTCTAGACCTGTGGTGGTAGCCATCTAGTCGGATAAAAGCCCTACCACTTGGCAACATAAATTTCGTCACGCGTTAAGAGGAGGGGGGGGGGGAGAACCAAGTGTGATATTGTGTGACAAGAGGTAGGAGAGGTCCTAAATTACGTGACATCACATTTAAAAATCAAATATATAGATGCTTTAATCCTTAAGACGGAACTATCACAGATTTGCTGCCCAAACTGTCACACACGGCTAATTGGGAAGCACCACAAATTTGTGGTCAAATACAGATAATTGATATAAACGCTGAACTGATGCTTTCTCCCTCTAACTACATAGAATTTATATTAGAATAAAAGAAACGATATAATTCTTTTGGTAGTGGCGCGGCAATTTTGATAGCAGCTGGCACAGTTTGTGGAAAATAGTAATATTTTTGGCCCTTATAGAAGCCAGAGAAGAAGATCTTAAGAACCTTAACCTTAAGAAGAAAGTTAAAATACGAAATTAGAACTATTGATGAAAAACTTTACAATATTTTAACCTTATATCTATGTGAGCATAGTGTTAGTCGCTCAGTTCAAAATCCTGTCCTGTCAAATTATTTCTATAACTACCCGTTTTTCTAACTACCCGCTTACCCAGCTACCCGCTTTCCTAACTACACGCTTACCCAACTACCCGCTACCCTAGCCGCCATCTTCCTTTCCATACGACTATCCTTATCGTATTCAACGCTGTGCTGATGATATTGCTCATCTTTAGGAGTCAGTCTGCTGTCAACCCACGTGCGACAACCGGCACATCTTCCCACTACCAATTGCCTATAAGTGCAGTCATACCGCGCGGCATGTCTACGTATAATATCGAACGTCACAAGGAGACAAGCAAGAAGACTTCCTGCAAAGACTTGGTCATCAGCACGCATAGTTAGTGAGACCACGGAGAATAGAATAGATTTTCCTGCGGTGGCTTGTCGTAAGAGGCGACAAAACAATCCACAGCCAGGTGGTAGGGTATTTGCCCGTAGGATGGCTACCACCTCTGGTCTAGAGTATGTCGCCATAACAACCTTGAATTGTGTTCCGGCATTAGTGGACAGAGTTCAGTGACCCTTTCGAGAGCAGCAGCGCATTTATAGCACCTTTGGTGTTGCAAATGTCCATAGGCGATGATAACCGTTTTCCATCAGGTGGGCCGTCTGCCTGTCTGCTGAACTCGTGTTATGAAACATAAAATCTTGGAACTTGCTAGGTGTTTAAATTAGACAATGATGTGCATTACACGAGCTAAGTGGCGAGGAAAGCTCTAGTATACAAGTAGTTAAAAAACTATATTAAAATCATAAACGTACTTTTGTCTGTCTGATTATCAACGCTCATCTGTATGTAAGCTGAACGAATTTGAACGTGAATTTCGTATAAAAATACTCCGTTCTGTGTGTTATTTTCTACTTCATGTATTCAGACAAGCCTGTAATATCTTATAGTTAAAAAGTGACGGTCTCTGAGGTGGAGCGGGCTAAACCTTTGCCGGCCTACCTCAGTGCGACGCAGAGGCATCGGGTCCGATTCCTGGCCTGCCAAATTTCGGAAAATAATGTTTCGTTATTTACTATGGTCTGGGTGTCATGTTTGCTTGCTGATTATTTATTTAAAAAAAACAAAGTCATAAATAATACTTTAAGGTTAATTATTTGAGTTAAAACCAAGTTGATTTACTAATTATGACCTAAATAATTCAAATGAACAAGTTGGCGTTAGGCTAAATTAACACTACTCATTGATAATTAACATTTTGTCCTCCATGGCTACTGAAAAGTAGCCGAAACGGCGGAATCATCAGATAAAATATCACGCTTAAAGTCCTTCGAACGTTGTTTTATTATTTGACGTCTGTAAACACTTTCCACCAGGATGTGCCCATCTGTTGTACTTTAGTCATAAAAACGATAATATTAAGATATTTAGAAGAAGTTACACACCGATTCTCACATAATTATCTGCCTATTTATTACTTAAATAGACTTTAAATATTTCTATGTTATTTTCCTCGTGGAGCTGGTTTTTGCACCATTTTTACGAAAGAAACGAGCAGACAACTTGTTTGATCAAAAAAAGTAAAGCCATTAATTACATGAGTGACTAACGGCTGGCTTCAAATAACATATCTACGTACTTTATCTAAGCCTGATTCACACACATCATCACATTATCAAGGTAACTTGCGAAACAGACAACTACAGGTGGCAAAAAACAGTAGAAAATAACAAGGGCGCCACTTTCGCAAATTCGTCTAAGCTCTAGCAACTCCAATATCAGGTCAAGAGCAATTTCGATACTTACTAGTGATTTTTAGTACGACATCAAACATCGTGCAAGTATCAACTTGCTTTATTTACAACTTACGCATATGACCATGTTATGGAGGGTAGAGACAAGGAGAATCATCTCATTGTGGGCTGCTTGCCTTCTCCGGATTGCCGACAGTGTGGCGCACCCGATACGGCGTTTCATACGCTTGTCGAGTGCGCTGCCTGGGCGCCGCAGCGTTTCGAGCTCGAGACAAAAGTAGGAGCCGTCGGATCGCTCGGCGACTTAGTAACGGCCATGTTGCAGAGCGACGACGGCTGGGATGCTGCGGTTTCTTTTTGTGAGGCAGTAATGTCTCTGAAAGAGGCCGCAGAAAGGGATAGGGAGCGAAGTCCTTCGGCGCGTGCTACGGTCTCTTCTCGAGGTCGCCGGCCTTCAGCCGGCACCCGGAGAGGCAGGTACGCGCATTACTTCCCTCCCTGAGTTAGGATCCGGAACGATGGGGGCCCTTAGCTACTAGGTAAAGCAAGGGATTTAACAACTACCCCCGTTCCGTAGTGGAGTGTGTTCTCCCAGGGCACACTTCAAGCACTTTATTGCGCTGGATCGACTGTTGCGTAACTATGTTCTATATCTCAGTCCTTCCAACACACAAAAGCGCAGGGCCGCGAAGGGAGGAGGGGGTTTTTAGTGGGTATTGAGGTTGCTCGCCCGTGCGGCATCACTCGGAGTCTCCACACTCCTCTGTGTAGTCCATAGCGGACGGAGCGCAAAATAAAGCATACAATTGCTAGCGTTACCGCCCCCCGTGGATTCGTGCCGTTTCCTAGTGACGGCCCAGAGAGTGCGTAAATCGGTTAGTCATTTTCCCTCGCCTCAAAAAAAAAAAAAAAGGAGAATCATCTCATATAGGAAAATAGTTGAAGTGTCCATTTGTAAGCTATAAATAACAGTTCAAAAATCGTCCACAATGGCGCTCATGGAGACAAAGGGTATAATGAATGTAGCTATTGTAGACAAATTGAAGTATGCCGAGTCAGAAAAAAAATATCTTTGGCGACTAGAGTAGTTGGTGTCAGTACACTGTTATAAAACGTCAACTATTCCCGTAGTACAAACTAATTTAACAAATATAACCTCAAAGAATTGTTATGTGAAAACGTAAATAAGTATTTAATTTCGTGAATTTTGAATAAATACGCTTAGTGATTTTGTAATATTTAATTTTATAAAACGAAAACACTATAATACTCTACATATCTATATACTCTTATAACTTTTGACGCTTTCTTTAAAATTCACCCTGATGCCAAAGTGGCGCCACCCTAATTGAATACATTTTGTTGGTCACTTCTTCATATACAGATATGATTCTCGTTACCTCAACCTTCCATAGACCATGTCTCCGAATATCGCAAAAACTCAAGTGATTGTCAATTTCACTTCACTGGAATGCTCATCTTCTCCATCTGCTGTATAGCATATTATTTATTCCTTCTACTCCTTCCTATTCTAAGGAACGTTTTGATTCCCTTTACATCTCACACTCTTAATATAAAAAATTAAAAAATGAAATACATGCACACGTTTCTACTTTACTACACCAAATCCTCCGCTGTGGAATTAATTACCCGAAAACGTAAGACGGGCAAAGTCACTGCCCATTTCTATAAAACTAGTACGAGAATATTATTATCTCACTTTATAATAAATATGTAATACCTAATTACATGTATACTTATAAGTATATTTGAATATCAATCCCTATTAATATTATTCTAGTTAGTAGTTAGTAGTTATTATTAGTCAGTCTGTTCCGTTTTCACGTAAAAACTACTGGTCCGATTTGGCTGAAACTCAGTATATATATATATATATTTTCGATACCGAGGATGAACATAGGATACTTTTTATCCCGAAAAATGGGATAGTTTCCAGGATAAAATGATATTTGTCTGTTTGTTTGTTATGCTTTTACGGAAAAACTACTGGACCGATTTGGCTGAAATTCGGCACGTATGTAAATTAAATACTGAGGATGGACAAGGGATAATTTTCATTTTGGCCTTTTTGGTAATTTTGGCCTATTTGGTAATTTTGGCCTTTTTGGTAATTTTGGCCTTTTTGGTCATTTTGGTCTATTTGGTCATTTTGGCCTTTTTGGTCATTTAGGCCTCTTTGGTCATTTTGAACATTTTGATTATTTTGGCCTTTTTGGTCGTTTTTGCCTATTCCGTCATTTTAGCCATGTCGGTCACTGTGGTCTTTTGGTCATTTAGACCATTTTGGCCTTTTTGGTCGAGTTTTGTAATTTATTTTGTTGACAGATAGACGGGGTATAGTATATATAATTAGCGATATAAAATGAAGTGAATCTTCCGTGGGCAAATACATAAAAATGTAATATAATATAACCTTTAGCACTTGCTCTTTAAACAAGAGACACGCACTAGAGGTTAACCCGCGGCTGCGCCGCGGGGTAAACTTTAGTATTATATATATTAGTATATATATAATACTAATATGTGTTATTGTTTTTTTTCTTTTTTAATTTCGCTATGTTTTATTCATTTTAGGTATATTAATGTGTGATATTTATATATCCTATTTATAATATGCATTTAATTTGCATACCACCGTTGTACACTTGCGAATCTCCCGTTCATAAAATCCACAGCCTGTGTTGTCAGGAAGAGATCGCTTTAAAGTAAGCGATAAAGCCGCCCATAGTTCCTACTTTTACTGTTTAATGTGACTACAGTATTTTTATAGTTATTTAATTGTTTATTTCATGTGTATGTGGTGAACAATAAAATGTATTCTATTCTATTATATTTTACGCATTTTGTCAACATAGTCTATGATAATGTTTATTTTAATAATAATGACTATAATTTTGTAAGCAAGAGCTTTTAACACCTTATGACAGTTATAGAACAATCATTTGATTAAAAGAAGCTAAACTTATCATGTGAGCTTTTCTTCGGTAAATATCGTCGACTTATAACGAAAAGATTTTTGCTTGAAATTCCACTTACCTTGTAACGTTACATGCGTATTTAGTTATTTTTAGCGGATTTTAGACTCAGATCACTTTAAAATTAAAATAACACGGATAAATTCGCTTTTTTCATGACTCACATTGACTATAGATAAAATAGAATATTGCCAGAAGGCAAACAAATTAGTTCTTGTTCTAGACGTTATGGTCAGGTTATAACGTTGTTGTTTATTGCTAAGCTGACAACCAGACAGGCGGTTTATCTCATGGAAAGTAGCTTCCGTCGCCTTTAGACGTTTGCAACACCAGCGGCGAGGCTTTGCTAAACCTTGCTAATATTTAGCATACTGGGATGAGATGATATATGGGAAAGAAATAAGTGGGCTTTTTTGTGTTTTTTTAATTCTTCCTCTCCTGACGTAATTTTAGGTTTCGTGTTATTTATTTTTTGGTATTTATTTGTCTTTTTTGGGGGGGGGGGTTGGGGTGGGGGGGGGGGGTAGCTTCGGGTTAATAGAGGTTATTGCTTAAATCTCAGTACACGACAACAACCCCCCAGGGGGTGCCGCCCTGTACTTCTCCCCCCCGTCCAGGTAGCGGCACAAGGGGATGCGTCCCCGGGGCCCCGAGCGGCCACTGTCACATTCCCCTTTTCACTCCGTGATAGTGGTGTCCCACCTTTCCGCCTCCAAATCCCAATGCCTGCCCTTCCTTACCAAACCCCCTCCCCAAATACCCCTCCTTTCCGATGCGACCGCCAGCGTCGAGGTGTTCTCCGCTGGCTGTCAAGGACGGCGGTGGTGATATCCACCCCACCACCGCCCTCCTGACAGGCGACCTATCCTCCCCGACCCCGTCTGCCAACGCTGCTGTGTGCGCGAGGCGACGGGAAAAGGGGAGGAAGGAGAGGGGGGAGGGGTGTTGGCGCAGGAGCAATCCTTCGCAGCCTCCCCCTCCCCCTATCGCGAAGCCCCCCCCCGCCGCTGACGCTGCTTAGAGCGCGAGGCGGCGGAGGGAGAGAAAGGAGAGGGAGGGGTGATGGCGCAGGAGAAATCCTTCGCGGCCTCCCCCTCCCTCCTATCGCGAGGCCCCCTCCGCCGCTGACGCTGCCGATTGCGCGAGGCGGTGGGGGGGGGGGTGGAAGAAGAGGGGGGAGGGGTGTTGGCGCAGGAGCAATCCTTCGCAGCCTCCCCCTCCCCCCGCCGCGAAGCCCCCCCCCGCCGCTGACGCTGCTACGAGCGCGAGGCGGCGGAGGGGGAGAAAGGAGAGGGAGGGGTGATGGCGCAGGAGAAATCCTCCACAGCCTCCCCCTCCCCCCCCCATCGCGAAGACACTCCCCCCGCCGCTGACGCTGCTGAGTGCGCGAGGCGGCGGGGGAGGAGGAAGGAGAGGGAGGGGTGATGGCGCAGGAGTATTCCTTGCAGCCTCCCCCTCCCGGCGGCAGCGGGCGTCGAGGTCTGGGGGATCAACATAGACCTCCGCCCGCACTAATGCCGCGAGAGGGCGCGAGAGGTAGCCGCGCGTCCCTCTCAGGGCCGGGGACCACCATCTCCCCCGGCCCGCACACAGGAGAGGCCGCCTCTGTTTACGAGGCGGCCGGCCGCTGCCGGGGTTGCGGGTTAAGCTCACGCATGTACCGCGACCCCGGCGCTAGGCGGAAGGAAGGCTCCCATGGGGTTTTAGTGGGTATACCGGCAGCCGGTCGTATTGAACCGGCGTCGGGGAGCCCCACACACCGGCCGCGCATGATCCCCCGCGCGGCTGACGGTGCGGCAACGCATTTCCCCATGTAAAAAAAAAAAAAAAAAAAAAAAAAAAAAAGTACACGACAACAAACAAACTGACTATAATTGATACATTTATATATTAGTATGTCTTTTTGACAACAACGTAACCTTTCCTCACACATTAAAGTAGGTTATAAGAAACTTGAAACATCCATGGTCAACGTGTTTAAAAATATGTCACCAAAAGCGCAAGCCACACGGAGAAGACGTTGAGCGAAGATTTTAAAAAAAAGTATAAATTACCTACTTTGAAATGAAATATAATTAATAATAGTATAATATAAACTGACGGACTCATAAACTGTATCAAAGTTCAGGATTACTTTGAAATGATTTTTTTAAATAAGTATGCAAACTTTTTAGATTAAATTATATAAATATGGAGAGACTGGCTCTTAATCTCAAAAAAAAGGAAAATTTAAAAATAGAACTGCAGTAAAACAAATGAATATAGCCGGGAAAAGAAAATTTACTCGTAGTATCAGATTTGCGTGTTGTTTATAGCAAAGTTTTAAATTGATTCTCATTGATTTTTTATTATTTTGTCAATTGAATTATTGTTACCAGCAGAATTGTTGGCTTAGTTTTTTAACTCATCGAGAGTTTTTGAACCATAATATGGATACTTCATCCGAACAAGCGGCTCAAATTGTAGCATTGGTGCGGGAGGGCTTGGATTAAGGAACGATTGGTAGAAATTTAAATTTAAACCAGTCTACGGTTGCTAGAATATACAGAAGGTTTGTGGAGACAGGTTCTTACAGAAGGAGACGTGGTACAGGCAGGACTCGAGCAACCACCGGTCGTGATGACCGATTTATTGTTACAACTTCCCTGCGAAATCGTTTCCTCACGTCTGTTAACATCAAAACAGAGCTTAATGAAGTGCGTGGAGTAAACGTGTGTGCACGAACAATAAGAAGAAGCAGGAAGCGAATAACACCCCTTTTAGACCAGCAAATGGTCCAAAGTTGTCTGTAGCTCACAGACAAGCTCGCTTAAGATTTGCGCGTGATCACCTGAATTGGACAGAAGAGCAATGGACCTCCGTATTGTTCACTGACGAGTGTAGGACATGTTTATATGGTGCAGATGGTCGCAGAAGAGTCTATCGTCGACGTGGAGAGCGATATGCTCAAAGATGCATTGAGGAGCGTGTTCCTTTTGGAGGCGGTTCGTGTATGGTCTGGGGTGGCATATCGATGAACGGACGAACAGAACTTGTGTTCATAGACATGGTCCGTCAAAACGGTAATAGAGGGGGTTTGACTGCACATCGCTACATAACAGAGATCTTAGAAGATCACGTGGTGCCTTACATGGGATTCATAGGCGAAAATTTTACTTTAATGCAGGATAATGCCCGGCCGCACGCTGCTGCACAAGTTCGACAATATTGCGAAGAGGTTGGGATACGTACAATGAACTGGCCAGCACGCAGCCCGGATCTTAATCCCATTGAGCATGTTTGGGACAATTTAAAAAGAGAAAAAAGATATATGCGAGAAACCCTTTGCCCACGACAGTGGCAGCACTAAGAACAGCACTTTCAGAAGAATGGCACAATATTCCGCAAGATCTTTTAATAACCCTAATAAAATCTATGCGGAACCGATTAGGATCCGTAATAAGGGCACGTGGAGGTAATACACCTTATTAAAACATAAATAAACCCTTGCATAAAGTTTGTGTCTATTGTTAAAACCAATTTTTTAATTAAACCAATTTTCCTTAATTTTTCTGTTTTTTCTTCAAAAAAAGTCTTAAGGTCCTTTCCAGTACACAAACTTAAACTTAAGGATATGACCCTACGCTGCTTTAAAGTTCACGAACCAATCTAGAGGTTTCAATTTAAATCTGTATAGAAAGTTTTCATACTTGGTTAAAATATTTATTTCAAAGTCGTCTATTACTTTGATGCAGTTTATGAGTCCGTCAGTGTAATAACATCCCATAAATCCCATATCTGTGCAGGAACGGAGAAAGAATACAATTTCCTGCGGCCGGGCGGCCTGTCGTAAGAGGCGACTAAGCAACCCACAGCCAGGTGGTAGTGCATCTTGGTAATGCATTGCAATTTAATCGGCACATTTTTTAATAATATAGGGATAGGCTGAAATTCGTTTTACATTTGACTTGACCGAATTTCGGCAGCTTGAGCCGAACTTCGGCATTCAGCCGAAATTCGGTATAAATGCCGAACAATCGGTGCAAGAAAAAAGTAAAATACCTACTTGCACTATTTGGCTGAAATTAATAAAATCATATCTATCATAAGTGTATTTTAGTTAGGCATATGTAAACTTTTACGTGCAATATGATAACAAATGAATAAAATTAGTTCTTGATTGAGTCTTTGCCTAATTAAAAAGTCATAAAATTAAAATAAAATAAAGTTATTATTCCTCTAAGAAACATCAGTAAGTAGTGGAATTGCTTAATTTTAATGCATAACTTAAATAAATAAAAAAACACGTCTAATGCAACACGTGCTGATGTCCCAGCAATTAAAACTTTAATTTTGATTGAAATCACTGTCTACGAATTAAACCTTATGAATTTAGAATTATGAAAATTTTTGTGCACAACTTGTATATTTAGATAAATATGTATGTTTATATTATAATGTAGTAACGTTTTCCGTATATTCACGTATTTATATTATTTCTATTGCATACCTACCCCCCTATCCATACTGAGTTTCTGTCCATCCAAAGGTTGTCTGGAAGAAATCGCTCCCAGCGATAAGACCGCCCATTGTACTTATCATTATGATTGTATGTTTTGAATTTATTTTGTAACATTGTGTGCAATAAAGTATATTCTATTCTATTCTATGAAAATGTTCTATTTTATCCATCTCCTCATACTTAAAATTTATGGCGTTATCAAGTCACGACGTCAACAGATCACTATATGTTTGCTCTTGAGAAAGCGTGGCGAAATCAAACCGAAGTTCGGCCGAATCTTTTGTTTTGACCGAATGTTCGGCCGAAGTTCGTATTCGGTTCAAACCACATTCGGCCCATCTCTAGTAATAATAATGCATTTTTATGAGAAATGTGAATTTTGTTGTCAACTCTGATCTTTAGAATAAACACAATAGCTCCGTCCATTGGCGTCAGTCGATGACCTATAATTTCACTGAGCTATATTGAACATTGATTTAATACATGGTTTAATACATGTATATGGTTTTAGTTCCTTTGCCTGCCATTATGACATAGAAAACAACAACAAGAATATTCGGTATATAAGAGTAGGTAGATAAGAATTAATTAGGTTTCGCATCGTTTATTTAATTTCAAATAAATTACTTAAATATTTATTGTATTACTTAAATATTATTATGCTACGTGGTTATTCTAAATAACAGCCTATGAAGTGTCACTGCTGGAGCTCCGTAGGTAGGCGGAACGGACAGTATATAAATATTCAGAAGACAAACACACATTGCTAGCTACTCTAAGTTACGCTTGTATTATATTATATCATAATAATATTGTTATATACCGACAAAGAAATGCGCACACTTGACTAAACCGACTGACTAAACTGACTAACTAAACTAAACGCAGTTTATTATTTTTTTACTTCGTGTTTAAAATTTGCAATTAAGAAAAACTTCATGGCCGTCATTAGTGTCGAACTAATCCTTGTTGTTATTGCATTACGTCGAAGCTTGCCAGCTGAGCGGATTAACTCAGTGAACGCGGTCCCTTTGTTGTATTGTACAATTTAGTATAAAACAATGCCCGAACGGAAGGGTCAAGCGCAAGGCAGTCAAGCGACGATTACAATACTAGCAAGACGTGTGTAGTACATTCGAAGAGCGATATAGCGACGGACTTTGCGCGTGTTATTGAATCATGTACTGTTACTACTTGTATGCAGTCATATTTGTGCCTGTTTAATACGTGTTTCTACAGTTCTAGTAAACTCTATAGTAATTCCAACAGCTTTTTAATTCGAGTCCTGTGTAGCTCGTAACAATATTGACACCCACCACAGTAAATAACGAAAAACCCTTCCAAGTAACAAGCTTAAAGGTGGATAAGCGGGTTTGACACTTTAGTCATCTCGACGTGCAGGTTTCATCAGGATGTATTCCTTCACCGTTAGCACTTGGTAATTGTGACAATTTGCACATTAGTCAAGAAAACTGCCTAAATGCTGCATGCTTTCCGCCAGGATTCATATCATATCATTCATTATTTAGTAAAGTTTATTTATTTAGTTGAACAAGACTAGATGAGGTGATAATGACTAAATGAGTACTAAAGGAGATCCTTGAAAGTTACAATTGAGACTGAAAAATTGAGAGGAAGAAGACCAAAGTGGGTACTTCTTTGTAAGGTGGAAAGATGAAGGACGAGTGACAAGAACATTGTTAAACCAAAGATTGATGGGTACAAATGTAAAAGTGGACCAAAACAGATTTTTTTTATTGTTTGAGTTCGGCAGACTGGCAGACCTGGTGGTAAGCGATTACCATCGCCTATAAACATTTGTGACACCAAAATGACTGGAACTTGCCCACTAAAGTCGGAACACAATATGGCGGCATACTTTAGATCAGGGGTGGTAGCCATCCAGGCGGGTAAATACCCTACCACTTGGCTTTGGGGTGTTTTTCGTCGAAATTGTATTCTTACTTCCTTCCCGCACGGATAAAAAATATTGTTACGAGCTAGACGCCGACAAAAACTAATTCACACTTGCATACCTGTAAAAACACTTTTAATTACCTTTTGGCATTTGGACTTTTTTTTGTTTACTTATTTATTGGCATGCGTTTACTAATTATTCTAGAGAAATACATTGTTTTATTGTACTCATTTATGGCCGTTGTGGTCGACTCATTAGCCAGGTGTTTCGGATTTGAAGTTCAAACTGGTTCTAGGAAATTCGATCCACGCGGCCGGGCAGACATTGCATCTGAGCAATGCCCCGATTGAGGGCCGAGACAGTCGAGCGATAACCACGAGCGAAGCAAGACGTGTACAATAGAATCAGGAATCTATTAAGTGACGAACTTTGCGCGTGTTATTGAATTACGACCTTCTGCATTACGTTTGGAATTGTCGTGTCCGGTTATATTTGTACCTGTGTTACACGTGTTTGTATAGTTCTTATAAACTCTATAGTAATTGTAACGGCATTTTAATTCAAGCCTCGCGACTCGTAATTATTACTTAATGACATCATACGCCAGTAGATTTACAATTCAAACATACAATATTTAACTCTATCAATTCACTGTGTTTATTTGTTTGTGGTATACATACATGAACTAGTTTAAATGTTAATTAATAATATGAATAAATACTAATTAAAATGTTGTTTTTTGAACAGTATTTAGGTGGATACACAAGAATTCGCTCGCAGGAAATGTGACTGGTATAATATACACAAAATATAACTGGTTAAATTTGGACGCAAGATGGCGCTGTCTCCGTTTCTCAAACAGGTACCTGAATATTTTATTTTATCAATAGAGCTGTTTTACTACCATACTCAGAATTAAGTAAAATTAATTTAAAATAATGCAAATTTTGAACATTGAATGAGTGAATTAAAACACTTTATTGTTCACCATAAATATATTTTTAAACGTATATCTTGTTTTCTTAATTTATGAATTATAATAATTCATAAATGTAAAGAAAATTTATTTTATGTTCTTTTTTACAAACTTTTGTTTAACTTGCAATGGATGTAACTATGCATGTATGTAAGTTCGGGTGGAATCTTGCAATTAAATTTGACAACTTCCCAGTTTCCGATTGAGCTGAAATTTTGCACGCATATGTATATCGCGTGACAATGCAATATTATTATTAAAACTTATCTTCTTCCTACCATCTCTATGCAGACGATTTGCAGATTTATACTCAGGCGCCTAAAGACAACTTACATAACGCTATTAAGCTTATTAATGATGATCTGAATCGCAGATACAACTGGAGTACTTCCCATGGACTTAGAGTCAATCCCAATAAAACTCAGGCCATCATCATTGGTAGCTCGCGAGCCATAGCAAAAACAGATTTTTCATTGCTTCCCGATGTGATGTTTCATGATACGCCTATTCCTATAAGCGATCAAGTAAAGAATCTTGGCGTAATAATGGACAAGGAATTGTGTTGGCGACCCCACATTACTGAACTAAGCTGCAAGATTTTTGCATCCTATGCATCCCTTAGGAGACTGAAAAATTTCCTTCCGACTGCCATTAGGATTTCGCTTGCTCAATCAGTACTGCTACCCATCCTCGACTATGCTGATGCTTGCTATCTTAATCTCACTCAAGAGCAACTTATACCTTACACCCCTCCTTACCTTAAGGAATGTTTCAACTTCCTTCATACGTCACATACACTCAGTTTGCGCTCCACTAATAATCTCCTGTTAATGGCACCTGCACACTCTTCAACATTTTATTCCAACTCCTTCGCTATGCAGGCTGTCTTCCTTTGGAACTCTTTGCCCACTGACGTCAGAAAGGCCAAGTCTTTTGCCATATTTAAAAATTTACTTTGGAATCATTATGTAAGTCTTACACAATAATGTATGTGCTATAGTTTATTATACTTTTGACTGTAATCTGCTGTCCATGTATGTCATTTTTATTTATTTTTTCTTTTATTGTATAAAATAATAATTATAGATAATTTAAGAATCCCTTTTAAGTCAGGTTGCCTGGAAGAAATCGCTTTTAGCGATAAGCCCGCCTTTTGTTTTACCAAGTAACTATTGTCTTGTAGTGCATTTTTTCGTAATTTTTGTTATGGTGAACAATAAAGTGTTGTATATGTCTATGTCTATTATGGTACCACGGAGCTGAGCTGATGATGGAGTCGGAAGGTGGTCATAGGAACTCCTGTACAAATAAGATAGACCCGTCGTGTTTGGGCTCGTTTTACTTATCTTGGCTAGCACTCTGCTGCTACATGATATCCAGGATTTCAAAAGCTTGTATTTAAATTCCTTTTTAAAAAACAAGCTTCGATTCCTCCGAATTCAGACAACTTGGTTCAGTACTAGATTGTGAAATAGAGAAGGATATGAGGAGAAGAATAAATGTAGCATGGCTAAAGTAGAGACAGGTAACCGGTGTGAGGTGCGACAAAGCGAAATGTGTCCTCGCTCCCGGCCATGCTACGCACCATGGTCAGGAGCTCCATCGGATGGGACGCCGTGTCCTCCTTCTGCGAGCAAGTCATGTTTGCGAAGGAGGAGGCGGAACGGGAGCATGAGCGTAATTCCCTGCTCCGCTCCCGACAAAGGAGGACGCGTCGACGCCGGAGGTCTGATTTAGACCTCCGGCCACCGTGAGCCGGCGGCGCGGGTTGGGGCCTCTAGGAGTATAGAGGTTCTCACTCACCCGCACATGCCGTCGAGATGAGAGCGCGAGTTTTCCGCGCGCGCTCATCTCTCTTCCCGTGGGGCGAGTTACAGACCGCCCCACGCCGAAAAGACCCAGTCGTGGCCGGGGGCCGTTAGGTGGCCCAGTGAGCGGAGCCCACGCCTGCCAGGGTAGCGGAGTTGGGAAAACCGCATACACGTAGCCCTGGCATAAGGCGCAGGACGGAACACCTAGGAGTTTTAGTGGGTATCCCTAAGTGGGGAGTGGCAATAGCGTGGCACCGGTTCTGACCGGGCACGCTAGTGCCACCCCCGATCTGGCGAATCCCACACTATCTCACCGGGTCGCGAGCATCCTCCAGGCTTCTGTGCCTGTCGCGGCTTAGTCCTCAAACGAATTTCCCCTGGCCAAAAAAAAAAAGGGGCGAAATGTGTGGAACATGCGTCTATTATTGTCGAGAACAGATTGTAACTGCCTGGCGACGGTACACTATGCCAGTCGTTATAGGGCGGATGCCGCCATCCTTGTTTACTAGAGCAAATAGATTAGTACCAAATAGCTTTGGTACGAATTCGCTTGTCACAGAGCCTGAGAGCATTGAATTCATTAATCTGTTGAATCCTTCAAGAGCGTCTCAGCTGCGCCTCCGATACACCCACCCAGCAGATGTTGCCGCTAGCTGAATCACTTCTAAAAGAGATAACAGACTAGAGAACAGCCCTCGGCTCGGTGACCATGTTTTCATCCTGCGATTGCCTGCTTGGGACAGTAATTGAAGGTAGATCTTTGTCAAGCAAGTTGTCCAGTGTGGTCTCATTGTTGGGAGCAACCGTGTCACTGGAGAACAAAATTTGTGTTGGTCCTTTAATATCTTCGTCCGAGATTAAATCAATGTAACTTATCCATACAGTTTTGCTAAAAATACTATATTCATTCGAGGATTCTGAGACCATCTTTGAATTACCGACAAAGACTGCCTACACACTACACAGTTTTATCACAAATGGTTTCTTCGCAAGTTGTAAGACTTTGGAACTCAATACCTCAAAACATAAAGCAAGCCAAATCTGTGCTAATTATCATTATCTTAGTTCATTGACCTCGTGAAACAACACTATCTCAATTTATTAACTAAATAATAATATTAATTAGTTGTATGTTTGGGATGGTGTTTTTTGACTACACACAAGCTGTATATACGTATGTATGTAGATATGAATGTTTATATTGTAATTTCTGTAACATTTTCCTTTATATTTCTGTATATATTAGTATAATATCTATTGCATACCTACCCCATTCCATACCAAGTTTCTGTCCATCCAAAGGTTGTCTGGAAGAAATTGCCAGCGATAAGACTGCCCATTGTAGTTAAAGGAGGGCTTGTGTGGCGTGGCGTGGCCAACGGGGCTGCAGGTTTACCGAAGCTACTTCTGACGTGACGCCATTTATCATTTCTACCCCTGGAGCTTGATTCTTAGCTCTAGCGATGCTCCATGCTGGCTGGTGATGGGGGCCTTGCCTTGGCCCCCAGAGTCGGGTCCGACGTGTTGCTACTCACCTAAGGCTTCGCCACAAAGCCCTCATGCGGGTTCGTTGTGTTAGGTTTTAATCTAAATTGCATTTTGTTTATGAAAAACTAATAATGAAATTGTCACTCAAAATATTAAATGGCTTAAACCAAGATTGTGATCTCGTATTATTTGCTATAACAGGTTATGGGCTTACGACACGCGCCATAATATACTCATAATTAATTATTTATTTTACTATAAAAATAAAATACAACAAAAAATAAATAAGTTTCACAATGGCGAGTTCTTCCGGAAACGGAGCAAATGTTGGTGCGTCTTCATTTAATTTTGATAAACTAAATGGAATGTCAAATTATGGCACGTGGAAGTTTATGATGCGTATGTATTTAATTCACGAGGACTTATGGGACTGTATTGAAGAATCGAGTGTTAATACGCCAATCGTAACAGATGAGCGCAAACAACAAAAAGCATTGGCAAAGATATGCTTGATGATACTGCCTTCGTCCCTTTCACATGTTCGTGATGCAAAAACAGGACACGATGCTTGGAGACGTCTCCAGAAGGCATACGAGGATCGAGGGTTATGCAGAAGACTTGGATTACTGCGGAACTTGTTTGGTTTGAAATTAGAGCAGTTTAAAAGCATGGAAAATTACTTGATGCAGGTATGTGATATAAATCAACAACTATGCGATATAAATTATGCAATAGAAGACGATTTCTTAGCTGTTTTGATGTTGAGTGGCTTACCTACTGATTATGATCCATTAATTATGGCACTGGAACATTCAAATATAAAGCTTACGTCTGAAATTGTAAAAACGAAACTTCTTCAAGAAAACATGCGACGTGATTTCGAAAACAGCGGAGAAAATGCGCTATACACAAATTTTAACAAAAATCGCAAACTTAAATGTTTTCACTGCAAAAAGACAGGCCATACTATAAAACAATGCATGAAAAGAAATCAACTTAAAGTCAATGAAATGGGTAAGTGTAATTTGGTAACAGAAATTGATAATATATGGGACGGCACATTGTTGACAGCTTTAGCCACAAATATAAGCGGTTCAGCATGGTATATTGATTCGGGGGCAACTAGTCACATGACAAACAATAAACAATATTTACAACATTATGTAATGGATTCACCTAAATATATATCCATTGCGAACAATCAAAAAATGTTAAGTTGCGGCTATGGTGAAATTGAAGTCATGGCCACTCAGTTCCCACTATGATCAAAGAAGTAATTTATGTACCAGATTTGGCCACTAATCTGTTATCTGTCAGTAAATTAACAGCTAAGGGTCTCAAAGTTCAGTTTAGTAGAAGACAATGTGAAATTATTTACAACAATGAACTTGTAGCTACTGGTAAGGAGATAAATGGAGTTTATATGCTTGATATTGAAGTCTACGATAATATAAATAAAGAATCTGCCTATATAAGTCAACTACAAGCCAAAAACATATCGGATGTTGAATTGTGGCACCGGCGACTTGGTCATCTCAATATAAGAAGCATGAAGCTATTACAACAAGGACTGGCAAATGGTATAAGTTTCACAACCAGTGACTTTTTACCTTGTATTGCATGTTTGGAAGGAAAACAGTCCCGGTTATCATTTCCAAAAAGATCTTATACAAGAGCGACTGAAAAGTTAGGTTTAATACATTCCGACCTTTGCGGTCCAATGTCAGTTTGTTCCTTCAGTGGTGCTAAATATCTTTTGACTTTATAGATGATTTTAGCAGGATGACATTTGGCTATTTTATCAAAAGCAAAACTGAAGTGCTACCTGCATTTAAAAGATTTAAAGCTGTGGTAGAAAATGAGACCAGACTGAAAATTAAAATGATTAGAACTGACAATGGCGGTGAATATACTAGTAACGTTTTTCAGACATATCTTGAAGAACATGGCATAAAACACCAGACGACAATTCCATATACCCCACAACAAAATGGTGTGGCGGAGAGGGCAAACCGCACCATTATGGAAGCTGCAAGGTGCATGTTACAGGATTCAGGTCTAAGTAAAGAATTTTGGGCTGAAGCAGTGAATACTGCAATTTACATCAAAAACAAATGCCCGTCGAAAGCAGTTAGAGGTAGCACACCAGAAGAGGTGTGGACAGGTAACAAAGTTGATTTATCTAACTTGAAAGTATTTGGATGTGTTGCATATGCTATGGTACCGGAAGAAAATCGCAAGAAACTAGACGCTAAAAGTAAGGAATACATATTTGTTGGCTATTGTTCCGAATCTAAAGGATATCGTTTAGTTGATCTAAACAATCCTGCTAAATGTCTTAAGTCAAGAGACGTATGTTTCCTAGAGAATAAATATGTAAAGGATTTGAGTTTGAATTTGGAGAAAAATAAATCAAATACAGACAGTTGCTCATTAAATTTTACTGATAATATATTTGAAACAAGTGACCAAATTAATATTTCAGACTCCTCTGAAATTCAGTCACAATCGAGTACAGAGTCGATCTCGACTCCTGATGATTCCTCAGATCCAACTTGGACACCGAATATGGCTTCTGACTCGTACTCGGATGAATTTGAAGATACTGTTGAACGGGCAGCAACTGCAACAACAATTATTAACTGCAGCGATGAGCCCTTAACAATTCAAGAAGCATTATCGGGACCCGAAAGTGATCATTGGAAAGCTGCCATAAATGATGAATATCAATCCTTTGAACAGAATAATGCTTGGACACTATCTGAACTTCCTGTTGGAAAGAAAGCAATAAAGTGCAAATGGATATTTAAAAAGAATCGTGGCCCTGATGGAGAATTGCTGCGGTATAAAGCTCGTTTAGTAGCCAAGGGATTCACTCAAAAATTTGGAATAGGTTATGAGGAAACATATTCACCTGTTGTAAGATATTCCACTGTACGCATTTTACTTGCTTTGGCAGCCAATTTGGACATGCAAGTTGAACACATGGATGTTAAAACTGCTATCTTAAATGGAGATATAAAGGAGACAGTTTATATGGAACAGCCAGAAGGGTACAAAGTAAGAGGAAAGGAGAATTTAGTATTTAAATTGAATAAGGCCATTTATGGACTAAAACAAGCGTCTAAAGCTTGGTATGATAAAATTGATACAACTTTATTGAGTCTACAGTTTAAGAAATCTAACAATGAACCATGTGTTTATATGAGATATTTTGATAAAGAGAATTTCATTATATTGGCCTTGTACGTTGATGATATATTGATGTTTAGCAAGGACAGTGAAATAAAAAATAAAGTTAAGGCGGATTTAATGAAAACATTCGAAATGAGGGATCTTGGTATAGCCACGCATGTATTGGGAATGAGGATAAGGCAAGAGAGAGGAAAAATTATATTGGATCAAGAAAATTACATAAGGAAGGTTTTAGAACAATTTAAAATGACAGACTGTAAACCAATGCAAACGCCTTTTGAACCTGGATTAAAATTAGAGAAAGGTAATAATGGTGACATGATTTCCCATTACAGGAGCTTAATTGGAAGTATAATGTACATTGCAGTATGCTCAAGGCCAGATATTGCATATGCAGCCAGCATGTTAAGCCAATTCAATAACTGTAATACAGAACAGCACTGGAAAGCAGCAAAACGAGTATTGCATTATTTGAAGGGTACAATTAATTTTAGTCTAGTTTACGAAAAGTCTAATTTAACTGTTACAGGCTACGTAGATGCAGACTGGGCGTCTAATCACTTTGATAGACGTTCTTATACTGGCTTTGTTTTCAACGTTGGCAGTTCAGCTGTGTCTTGGGAGAGCAGAAAGCAACGAACAGTTGCGCTCTCGACCACTGAAGCTGAATACATGGCTTTGTCTGATGGAGCCAAAGAAGCCAAATTTATAAGAAGTTTTTTGTTTGAATGTTTGCAGAAACATTTTTTGATTGTTATGTATAACGATAATCAATCAGCTCAGAAGTTGTGCAACAATCAAATTCAGCATAGCAGAAGCAAACATATTGATATCAGGCATCATTTTATAAGACAGGTGGTTAATGAGGGAATAGTTAACTTAAACTATTTGTCATCGGATTTGATGCCTGCGGATATCTTGACGAAGCCTTTGTGTAAAGATAAAAATCTCATTTGCATTTCTTATTTTGGACTCAAACCAATTTAGATTAAGGGGTGGTGTTAGGTTTTAATCTAAATTGCATTTTGTTTATGAAAAACTAATAATGAAATTGTCACTCAAAATATTAAATGGCTTAAACCAAGATTGTGATCTCGTATTATTTGCTATAACACATTGTACTTATTATTACGACTGTAATTATAAACTTTACTTTGTAACATTTTTATTTTAAAATTAATTACTTTCGATTTATTTACGTATAACCATTTACGGTTTAATAGTCTTCACGTTACATGATTCAGAAAACATCACTATTGCGTCACCCACAACAATGAAGGACAACAATTATGTCATTTGTTTCATGTGGGCTTTAATGTCAGTTAATATGTAACTTGATAGAACGTCAAAAGTAAACTAAACGCTGGGAAAGTAAGATAATCATGACAATAGTATGTGTGTAAACACTTTTTGTTTACATATTAGTAACGTGTCCTGGAGATTGATGTATAATCGATAAGTTTCAACATATATCCAAATTTTCTAAATTTTAATGACAGAAACATGCAACGAAATTGATTTTAATTGGTTCGGTAATCTGTGACTCTCTATAATTATCGATATTTCACGTAACTACTAAAATTAGTTTGATAGATGCCAAATTTGGCTTTATAGAAAGGCCTAATTGTAGTAATTTAAAATATTTAAATAAAACATATTTTTGTTAGATTCTTTTGATGACTATATCTATTGTAAACTGCAAACTTTATAAAATATAATAGAATAGAAAACACTTTATTGTTCACCACATTCACATAAAAAGTAAAAACTTACTTAGTTTTTGAAGTCGGTTTTTTTAAACGAAGTTTATACTTTTATTCGTTACTTTTTAGCGTCTAGCTTTGTATGGGTGGACCTACGAATGGTGCCACGCTTCTTAAAAAATATAGGTCCCAAGAAACCGGAACAAAAAAATGTTCGTAAAAAACTACTGGGCCAAACTATGTCAAATTTTTAGGGGACCACGTGTCAGCTATTCCGTGTCGAACAAAAAAAGAATCACGTAAATCGAATCATAAATCTCAGAGTAATCGGTGTACATATGGAACGAAAAGGAAATATTTTTCATAAAAAATGATCATAAAATGAAAACTACTTGGCCAAACTATGTAAAATTTTTAGGGGACCAATCGGAAGCTATTCCGCGTCGAAAAAAAAGAATCATGTAAATCGGATCATAAATCACGGAGTAATCGGCGAACATATATAAAAAAAAGGAAAAAAAAATACCCCGACGATTTGAGAACCGGTTAAAAATAAACAATTTACGATAGTCACATTAAACAGTAAAAGTAGGAGCAATGGGTGGCCTTATCACTTTAGATTTAGAACTTTAGAGCGATCTCTCAAAGACCACCCGGCCTCTGGATTTCATGAACAGGACAGGCGCAAGTGTATGATGGTGGTATGCAAATTAAATACATATATAAATAGGATATATAAATATCATACACATATCTTAACTGACATTTTGTTCCAATTAAAATTTTGATTATGTAATAATTCAACATCTCCTTAGACCAAAGTTACCCATGGGAATGTTGATTGTTTTTAAATTCCTTAATAATCTATTCCAGTGTTTCGTAGTCCTGGGGGTATCATTGAACCTGTCCCAATTTGGTTTGGTGATTGGATTCGCTGCACTACTCTTGCCCCAGCTGAAGGCATCTGAATCCACCATACCCATCACTGATGCAGCTGGATCATGGATAGGTAAATAATGTCCTCCCCATTTTACTCCTCTATCTCCCCTGTCCAATGCTAAATGTTGGCAACGCGTTGGATTCGCACCAGATGTTGCAAACGTAGAATAAATTATTATTTGTTAATAAGATGCTTTAACTATGACTCTCTTTTGATTAAACTGTCAAACAACGTTAATATCTATAAGATGTCATATATTTTCAGCCTCTATGCCAACTCTGGCTCTACTCATCGGCAACGTCACTGTGCCAACAATCATGGCCAAATACGGTCGTCGAACCAGCAACCTGATCAGCATTATCATCATGGGCATTGGCTGGATCTGCACTGTCACTGCCAAATCCCTTGCATTACTCCTCATAGCCAGATTTCTGCAAGGAACCTCCTTAGGCATGACTACCTCACTTTCATCAATTTCTATAGGAGAATACACGAGCCCTGCAAATCGCGGAGCGTTCCTAACTACCCTATCGTTAATGATATCTGCTGGAACGCTATTAGTACATACAGCCGGATCATTTCTACCATGGAAGTCAGCTGCATTAGTATGTACATGTATAACATTAGCAGATTTTATAATAGTTTCCCTATCACCAGAATCACCAAGTTGGCTTGCTGAACAGGGCAGATATGAAGAGTGTCGTGTAGCTTTCAGATGGTTACGAGGTGATCAGGAAGACGATGAAGTAAATAAAATGATCGAAGCTAACATTGTATCTAGAAAGAGTGGTGATCAAAGATCAAATGATAGATTTGGAAGAATGAGAAATATAGTAACACTCATAAAAACTGTGAAGAAGAAAGAATTTTTTAAACCTATTATAATTGTTATTCATATGTACATTTTGGGTGCTGCCTCTGGTGTGAATATTCTAGCAGCGTATACGACTGATGTTATTGCTGACGTCACTACAGACATTAACATGTCCATTGCAGTTGTTACTTTAGATATACAAAGATTAGTGTCTAATACTATAGCAATATTCTTAATAAGACGATTCAAAAGACGGGTTGTATTATTTATATCATCAGCTTTAGACATACTTATTATATTTGCTATAGCTATTTATTCGTTTTTAAAATCAATTGAAGGTTATACAAATACGCTATTAGGTATAATACTTATAAATTTACAAATGTTTGCAATAACTATGGGACCTTTACCACTACCGTTTATAATATCAGGAGAACTTTTTACATTAGAACATAGAAGTTTATCAGGAGGTATAAGCAGTGCATTTTTGTCAGTGACTTTATTTACAACTATGAAGACATTTCCATTTTTGACACAAACGATAGGTTTGTATGGTGCTTATGTTATATATGGTGCTATAATAATATATTGTCTTGCTGTTGTTTGGTTTTTACTACCAGAAACCAAAGGGAAGACCTTGCAAGAAATTGAAGACGAATTCAAGGGTACAAGGTTTAATACAGAAGATATTAATACTGTGAAAAGTTTAATGCCGAAGAAATACTAATATATGAGCATGTAGACAGAATGACTGGAAGTAGAATCACAAAACCAGCATATGACACCAGTGTGACTGGTAGAGTCGGCGCCAGTAGGCCGCGATATACTTACCATGATCAAAGGTCAGATAAAAAGTACTGTGTATTGAGGAAGAGATTAATAAAAATTGATGAAGCGGAAAGCGTTTGTCAGAATCGTAGCAAATATAGATCCATAATCTCTGTCTGGGAAACAGGCATGACAATATGTATGTATGGTCAAGGTAGCAAAGTCCATGTATGGGGTAAGTTCATACACCGCTCGTTTTATACCTTTTTTGAACGGATTTTACGCCTACTACAATTCGAAGTCAATTCAATGATGTCTTAGCTTCACTAACTGATTGATTGTTCTCGTAACTATTCAAACACGGAAAATTTAGAGGTGCATGGAGGTTTCCTACTGATGGACAATGACCTTGACAATCAAATAAAACCATTAGAAAACGATATGTTATTTAATGTTCACATGTGATTGCTCCACATGTGATTGCTCTTTCAGGCACGCAAATAGTTTCAAAAGTTGAAAATCAACTCATTAGAAAATACAGAATGCAAGCCACTCAATCCAAAGGCATTAATTTGTTTTCTAGAATTATACAGTAATAGATTATATGTCAAGTGCAGAGTTATTCCATATAGAACACAATGTCAAAAATGTAAAAATGAAATATTAGAATAATAAAGTTTATCAAAGTATATAATATGTATTGTATTCTTTTTAAGTCTAGTTGTATTTATATTTTAGTTTAATTATATGTATTGTCAAATTTAATTTAGAATTGGTCATCAAGAAAAAAATTTAACGTCGTAATAGCATTCTTCGAATAATATCTTTTGTAGCCTCTTTTAAAAAAAAATATGTTATCATCCCTAATAGATATCACTGACGCCATGCATAATACACTTTTCCCCATTAAAACTATTCTATGGGCAGCATACAATGCTTGTACACATTATTCTTCTTCAGCCAATCTGCCGCCGATCTTGCGCAGGTGACGTGGTCTCCACTCCAGGATTCGTTTGCTCCATTGGCCGTCGGTCCTGTGACAGACGTGACCGGCCCACTGCCACTTCAACTTGCTTATTTTGCGAGCTATGACGGTTACCTTCGTTCTCGGTCAGTCGGTTCAGTATGGATGTCCTTATTTCTGATTTAATCCATATGAGAAACATCTAACATAGCTCGCTCCATAGCTCGTTGAGCGAATTTGAATTGTGGACCAGTACCACTGTCAGTGTCCATGTCTCGGCACCGCACGTCATGAAGGGTAGGACGCACTGCTCGAAAACTTTCGTTTTCAAACATTGCGGAATGCTCGACGAAAAGACCTGTCGAAGCTTACCGAATTCTGCCCAACCTAACTGGATCCTCCTATTGGATTCTCTTTCGAAGCCATGTCTGCCTACCTGGATCTTTTGTCCAAGGTAGACATATGCCTGCACAACCTCAAAAGGGGAATCATCGACGTTTACCGGTCTCGAGATGACAAGTTCGTTGAATATGACTTTCATTTGTCCAAATTCATGCCGAGACGACAAGTCGGGACGATTCATTCAGGCCGTTCAACATGTCGGCAAGTTCTTCCAACGGCCAATGTTCATACACCTTAATTCAAAACAATAGTAAAATTGTTCATTATTACAACTTTTTTTTCTAAAGAGATAAGTCGACTGCGGCCTTTGGTAATAATTTTAATTTATGTGTAATAAAAGAATATTTGAATGTGTGGGAAAATGTTTTTATAGATTATTATCATATTTCCTGTTATAATCCTTGCTATTTACTATAGTCAGTTGTCAAAATTCGACCCTATAACCTGGACGTAGCGTCTAAAATACAACTAATTGTTTTGCCCCCTGAAAATAATCTTGAATCAGTGAATAAACAGAGTTTGATTTATCCATGTCATTTTCATTTTAAGAGTCTTAAATCCACTAAAAGGACTAAATACGGATATAACAATACTAAGTTCCACATGAGCAGTGTCTTTTGAAGTTTACTAAGAACGACTAGCGGGATTTGAAGAAAAATCTTTTCGTTATAGTTCGTGATAGGTATGGAATTATAGCGTTTGGCCTTTGTAAACCAAATTATTGAACTTTTAATCAGTTACAAGGTGCTACAAAGTTCTGGCTTACTAAATTAATAGCCATTATTAAAGTAATAATAGGTTATGTTGATAACATGGTATATCTTATACCAATATATTATAAACATGAAGAATTTGTTTGTTTGATTGAACGCTCTAATCTCAGGAATCACTGGTCTGATTTGAAAAATTATTTTGTAGATAGATAGCCCATTTATCGAGGAAGGCTATAGGCTATATGTCATCACGTTGAGATCAATAGGAGCGGAGCACCAATAAGAATGTTTCAAAATCAGGAGGTTTTGAAAACTAATTCCACGCGGACGACGGCGCGGGCACAGCTAGTCGTAAATAAACCACTTGATACTTGCATGTGCCTTAAGAACAGACGAGCGTGCATGACAAGAGCTATGAATGTCAAAGAAGCAAGTGAGGTGTGTAAGAATAAGCCTGAATGGCGCTCTATTGTTCGTGCCTACCCAGCAACGGACCTGGCGTGAAGTTATGTATGTATATGATACTTGCATGATGCAAGGAAAGAGTAGAAATTGCATCACGAGATATATTTGATGTATTTATTAAAAATTGCACCATTACATGTTGGAAGGATTTTTTATAAAAAAATCAAGTTTGTTGGTGTTGTTAACAGTCATTAATAGTTTAAACAGTAGTAAGACAGCTTTCAACTCTTGTGGGGACAGTTGACAGCGTGTTTTAATTTTTTTTTTTAACACAAAGCTATTGTTGTTTTTTTTAAAATTAAAGGTTGATTTCTTTTAAATAAACTGTTTCTTCTTTCTATGACCTTTATTTCAACTGCACTCATTAAAGCTGAATTAGAGGGTCGAGCTAAATTAAGTTGGCTGGCTGGCTGCGTGAAGGCACAAGCAAGGAGGCGGGGGCCTTAAAAAGTTATTATTATTAAGTTATATATTATATTGTTTTATTTAATATTACAATTTATTAATAATACATATTACATTATTTTCATTACAATAATAAGTGATATATATTACGTAGATATTACATTTTAAATATTTTCTTTTATCGCTTCGCTTCGATTCGCTGCACTACTCTTGCCCCAGCTGAAGGCATCTTAATCCACCATACCCATCACTGATGCAGTTGGATCATGGATAGGTAAATAATGTCCTCCCCATTTTACTCCTCTATCTCCCCTGTCCAATGCTAAATGTTGGCAACGCGTTGGATTCGCACCTGGTGTTGCAAACGTAGAATAAATGATTATTTGTTAATGAGATGCTTTGACTATGATTCTCCTTTGATTAAACTGTCAAACAACGTTAATATCTATAAGATTTCATATATTTTCAGCCTCTATTCCAACTCTGGCTCTACTCATCGGCAACGTCACTGTGCCAACAATCATGGCCAAATACGGTCGTCGAACCAGCAACCTGATCAGCATTATCATCATGGGCATTGGCTGGATCTGCACTGTCACTGCCAAATCCCTTGCATTACTCCTCATAGCCAGATTTCTGCAAGGAACCTCCTTAGGCATGACTACCTCACTTTCATCAATTTCTATAGGAGAATACACGAGCCCTGCAAATCGCGGAGCGTTCCTAACTACCCTATCGTTAATGATATCTGCTGGAACGCTATTAGTACATACAGCCGGATCATTTCTACCATGGAAGTCAGCTGCATTAGTATGTACATGTATAACATTAGCAGATTTTATAATAGTTTCCCTATCACCAGAATTACCAAGTTGGCTTGCTGAACAGGGCAGATATGAAGAGTGTCGTGTAGCTTTCAGATGGTTACGAGGTGATCAGGAAGACGATGAAGTAAATAAAATGATCGAAGCTAACATTGTATCTAGAAAGAGTGGTGATCAAAGATCAAATGATAGATTTGGAATAATGAGAAATATAGTAACACTCATAAAAACTGTGAAGAAGAAAGAATTTTTTAAACCTATTATAATTGTTATTCATATGTACATTTTGGGTGCTGCCTCTGGTGTGAATATTCTAGCAGCGTATACGACTGATGTTATTGCTGACGTCACTACAGACATTAATATGTCCATTGCAGTTGTTACTTTAGATATACAAAGATTAGTGTCTAATACTATAGCAATATTCGTAATAAGACGATTCAAAAGACGGGCTGTATTATTTATATCATCAGCTTTAGACATACTTATTATATTTGCTATAGCTATTTATTCGTTTTTAAAATCAATTGAAGGTTATACAAATACGCTATTAGGTATAATACTTATAAATTTACAAATGTTTGCAATAACTATGGGACCTTTACCTCTACTGTTTATAATATCAGGAGAACTTTTTACATTAGAACATAGAAGTTTATCAGGAGGTATAAGCAGTGCATTTTTGTCAGTGACTTTATTTACAACTATGAAGACATTTCCATTTTTGACACAAACGATAGGTTTGTATGGTGCTTAGTCATATATGGTGCTATAATAATATATTGTCTTGCTGTTGTTTGGTTTTTACTACCAGAAACCAAAGGGAAGACCTTGCAAGAAATTGAAGACGAATTCAAGGGTACAAGGTTTAATGCAGATGATATTAATACTGTGAAAAGTTTAATGCCGAAGAAATACTAATATATGGGCATGTAGACAGAATGAATGGAAGAAGAATCACAAAACCAGCATATGACACCAGTGTGACTGGTAGAGTCGGCGCCAGTAGGCCGCGATATACTTACCTTGATCAAAGGTCAGATAAAAAGTACTGTGTATTAAGGAAGAGATCAACCAACCTAACTGGATCCTCCTATTGGATTCTCTTTCGAAGCCGTGTCTGCCTACCTGGATCTTTTGTCCAAGGTAGACATATGCCTGCACAACCTCAAGAGGGGAATTATCGACGTTTACCGGTCTCGAGATGACAAGTTCGTTGAATATGACTTTCATTAAAAATTTGTCCAAATTCATGCCGAGACGACAAATCGGGACGATTCATTCAGGCCGTTCAACATGTCGGCAAGTTCTTCCAACGTCCAATGATTGTACACCTTAATTGAAAACAATAGTAAAATTGTTCATTATTACAACTTTTTTTCTAAAGGCCTTTGGTAATAATTTTAATTTATGTGTAATAAAAGAATATTTGAATGTGTGGGAAAATGTTTTTATAGTTTATTATCATATTTCCTGTTATAATCCTTGCTATTTGCTATAGTTAGTTGTCAAAATTCGACCCTATAACCTGGACGTAGCGTCTAAAATACAACAAATTATTTGCCCCCTGAAAATAATCTTGAATCAGTGAATAAACAGAGTTTGATTTATACATGTTATTTTCATTTTAAGAGTCTAAAAACCACTAAAATGACTAAATACGGATATAACAATACTAAGTTTCACATGAGCAGTGTCTTTTGAAGTTTACTAAGAACGACTAGCGGGATTTGAAGCATAAATCTTTTCGTTCTAGTTCGATAATATTTACCAAAGTACCGCTGACATGATAGGTATGGAATTATAGCGTTTGGCTTTTGTAAACCAAATTATTGAACTTTTAATCAGTTACAAGGTGCTATAAAGTTCTGGCTTACTAAATTAATAGCCATTATTAAAGTAATAATAGGTTATGTTGATAACATGGTATATCTTATACGAATATATTATAAAGATGAAGAGTTTGTTTGTTTGATTGAACGCTCTAATCTCAGGAATTACTGGTCTGATTTGAAAAATTATTTTATAGATAGATAGCCCATTTATCGAGGAAGGCTATAGGCTATATATATGATATATATATATATATATATATATATATATATATATATATATATATATATATATATATATATATATATATATATCATCACGTTGAGATCAATAGGAGCGGAGCACCAATGAAGAATGTTTCAAAATCAGGGGGTTTTGAAAACTAATTCCACGCGGACGACGGCGCGGGCACAGCTAGTCGTAAATAAACCACTTGATACTTGCATGTGCCTTAAGAACAGACGAGCGTGCATGACAAGAGCTATGAATGTCAAAGAAGCAAGTGAGGTGTGTAAGAATAAGCCTGAATGGCGCTCTGTTGTTCGTGCCTACCCCGCAACGGACCTGGCGTGAAGTTATGTATGTATGTATGTATATGATACTTGCATGATGCAAGGAAAGAGTAGAAATTGCATCACGAGACATATTTGATGTATTTATTAAAAATTGCACCATTACATGTTGGAAGAATTTTTTTAATAAAAAAATCAAGTTTGTTGGAGTTGTTAACAGCCATTAATAGTTTAAACAGTAGTAAGACAGCTTGTAACTCTTGTGGGGACAGTTGACAGCGTGTTTTAATTTTTTTATTAACACAAAGCTATTGTTGTTTTTTTTTAAATTAAAGGTTGATTTCTTTTAAATAAACTGTTTCTTCTTTCTATGACTTTTATTTCAACTGCACTCATTAAAGCTGAATTAGAGGGTCGAGCTAAATTAAGCTGGCTGGCTGGCCGCGTGAAGGCAAAAGCAAGGAGGCGGGGGCCTTCAAAAGTTATTATTATTAAGTTATATATTATATTGTTTTATTTTATGTTACAATTTATTAATAATACATATTACATTATTATCATTACAATAATAAGTGATATGTTTTACATAGATATTATATTTTAAATGCTTTCCTTTATCAAATTAACTCGGAGTAGAAGCTATTTAACTTCAATCGAGTTTTTCAAAAACTAACAAATTTCATGAAAATCGGTAAGTTACAATGGCTGGTAAATATGACTTTAGAAAAACAGTATTCACAATATTATCTTGTAATAAAAATAGACAATGCCATCTAGTGGTGAGTCACGGTTACTTTCATAAAGTAGGTTATACACTATCAAGTAGAATTTTGTATAGCTTGAAGTTAAAAAATACAGATGGTACTTTATTATATATTACTAGCTGATACCCGCAACTTCGTCCGCGTGGTATTTATTATTCCTACAATTACAATTTTATAGATCGTAGTACCTTATAATATCAACACTTAATTGTGCATAATTTGGTTAATTACTTAAACAGCTTTTTAAGAGATTAAAGTTTTTTTTTACTATCCCACGGGAAATCTTTAATTTTTCTGGATCAAGATTATCCTATATGTCGACAAGGGATATTAGCTACCAACATACAAAATTTCATTTAGATCGCTCCAGTTGTTTCGTAGATTGGCCCGTACAAGCCCAAAGACAAAAAGGGAAACAAAGAATTAGTTCTGTTTCACTTCTTACATCCTCCTGACTCGGTTTTAAGCTTTTATTTCATTGTACAGAATTTTTTTCCGTGCAGGAACGGAGAAAGAATACAATTTCCTGCGGCCGGGCGGCCTGTCGTAAGAGGCGACAAAACAACCCACAGCCAGGGGTAGGGTATTTGCTCGACTACATGGCGACCACCGTCTAGAGTATGCCGCTATAACCTTGTGTTGTGTTCCGGCATAAGTGACCAGGTTCCAGTCTCCCTTAAGAGAGCAGCAGTGCATTTGAAGCACCTTTGGTGTTGCAAATGTCCATAGGCGATGGTAAAAGCTTACCATCAAGTGGACGGTCTGAATGTCTACTGAACTTCTGCAATAAAAGAATAAAAAACTACTGGTCACTATATAGTCTTTGTGAGGACTCCCACACGGTTCGGTTCGGGTTTGATTTCCCCGCCAGTCGCCCGCCGTGGCGAGGCGCTGGAGGTCGTTGTGGACGACTCTCCAGCGTCGCCGGCTCTGGCGGGAGGGAAGCGTAGCGGACGGCTCCCTCTCCCGCCCCGACGCCTCTTTCGCGGATATATCGGTCTTGCAGTAGGAGGCTGCGTTCCACTTCATCTGTATAGCACTGAACTCCTCTTTATCCCTCCTAAACCGCTAGCCCGATGCTGGTAATTTTTTTTCGTGTTGAAGTATTTTCGAGAATGGTTTCAATTCCCAATTGGACCCGATAGATGGCGCTGCAATCGGATCTTTGATTTTTACTTTTCAGAACAGTGCAACGTCTTATGGGCTCGCTAATACATACATATAAAAAACCATTCCTGTTTGTTGGTCTGGCTGAGACTCAAAAATGGCTTGAACGACTTTTATGGAATTTTATGCGTGTTTTTAAGTAGGTGCCGGGATGGCTAAAATTCACAATTGGAACCGGTAGGTAGCTTTGAAATCGGATTTCCGTTTTTTTTTCAGTGCAGCACACCGACTGCCAGGTCCGCTAGTTTTATTATAAAATAATAAAAAATACATAAATAGGTACTTAATAATTCAAGAATCTAACAAAACAAAACAAGTATATGACAGCAATGTGACTTGTAGAGTCGGTGCCGGTAGACCGAGACGTACTCACCATGATCAAATTGAAGATATTTTGAAGAAACGTCAGATAAAAAGTAGTTTAAACAGACGTGAAGATATGTATGTATATATTAATTCAAAAATCTATTATATATGCATATTTTCACCTACCTTGCGAAATATGAGTGTGAAGTGATTATATCAGGTTATTGTGTAACATTGTAATTATTCAGTAACTCGGTCAATTAAAATATTTGTTAAGATCATCTTTTATTATACTAGCTGATATTTAACAAATGTAATGCAATTTTAAAGATAATAATGTACTTAATACCATTTAAGCAACAAACTGTGCAAATGAAATTTTGCCTTTCATGCAGATCATCTTTCATATCTATACTAATATTATTATATAAAGAAGAAAAAATTGATTATTTGTTTGCAATGAATAGGCTCCGAAACTACTGAACCGATTTTTAAAAAAAATTCGCTGTTGGCAAGCTACACTATCCCCGGTTAATATAGGCTATATTATATTTTCATTTCTTATCACATCTAAATGTCTTTGCACACGAAAATGCGGGCAAATACGGGAAATGTATAACGTTATAAAATATATTAACCAATCAAACCATCTGAAGAAATATTACAACTAACACGAACAGCTCTATCTTCGACCACGTCATTGGCCGGCATTGGACGTGATCGTGGTCAAACGCAAGCCTATTTAATATATAAAAAAGCTTTCATTTACACAAAAATTAACCCATCGCTGGTGATCTTTCTACTGGTCTGTGAGACCCGGTTTTGTATGTTTTTAATTTCTGCGAGGCTATTGCCCTACGAATATGTATAAGAGCAGGTCAGTACGTCAGGAATGACATAATCGAGTGATCATCATCATCGAGAGAGATGAAATTAGTATCAGGGGTGTACCTGCCGCTGTATCAATGATACGGGAACCCAAGGCTACAGGGGCCCCGAAAGTAAGTTACTAAATGTTCCCAAAATGTCACCAATCGTTCTTGTATTAATAAAACTTTTGAGAACAACTGCTGGGCCAACAGGAACGCCTATCAGACTTGTCATTATTGTCGATAGAGACAGAAAAACTAGAAAAACTGAAATCGTCTTCAGCTATGCATGATTTCATAAATATTGCCTAAAAACGCGAGGAAAGTGTCTTTTAACTTAGCTCCTAAGAGCATTAAGTATTATAAGTAATAACTTATCAACTAGCTGTCCCGTGCCCACTTCACTGCTCATCAGGAGAAAATAATAATCACAATCAAATATGTCACTCAGGAATAATGTAGCTTTCCACTGGTGAAAGAATATTCAAAATCGGTTTCGTAGATCCAGAGATTACAGCCTACAACGTCACAAACTTACAAACTTTACCTCTTTATAATAATAGTACAGATATATAATAATTATTTTAATTTCCTCCGTGTAGGAACGGAGAAAGAATATAATTTCCTGCGGCCGGGCGGCCTGTCGTAAGAGGCGACAAAACAACCCACAGCCAGGTGGTAGGGCATTTGCCCGACTGGATGGCTACCACCCCTGGTCTAAAGTATGTCGCCATAACAACCTTGAGTTGTGTTCCGGCATTAGTGGACCAGGTTCCAGTCTCCTTTAAGAGGGCAGCAGCGCATTTGTAGCATCTTTGGTGTTGCAAATGTCCATAGGCGATGGTAACCGCTCTTCATCAAGTGGGCCGTCTGCCTGTCTGTTGACCTCCTGCAATAAAAAATAATAATAATTCAATGCGAGATTTTTTTGTGTCTTTTATAAAAAAAAAACGTGTGCATCTTGGAACGCCCGACAGAAGTGATAACTTGCGTGAGAAAAAGGGAAGCCAGACGGACTTGCGCCGTAACGCGTTACATAACGAAGCAGTTTACTGTCCCATAAGAAGTTGTCACTTCAAAAACTTTGTTTCCTTTGGATCCCCAACACATTTTGATACCCATCTAAGGCAAGCTACAAATAGTCGAGTAGCAGCTTAACGTTTTATTGAAAATTTATTGGCATGCGTTTCCTAATTGTTCTGGAGAACAGCCCATTATTCTATTGTAATCGTTTACAGCCGTTTGCGGCTGTGGTCTTTAGCCAGGTGTTACAGTTTAGGTCGACTACAATACGGGCACATTTATATTTGTTAGGTATAAAACCAGGGCCGATGGAGAGAAGAGGCAGTCGAGCTAGAACCACGATCGAAGCGAGAAGTATGTACTACTATCGGTAATCTATTAGTGACGAGCTTCGCGCGTTCTACGGAATAACGACCTTCTGCATTACGTTTGGACTTATTGCGTTCGGTTAAATTTGTACCTGTGTTATACGTGTTTGTATAGTTCTAATAAACTCTATAATACTTCCAACGGCATTTTAATTCGAGTCCCGCTAAACTTGTAACAATATTAAACGTTTTCTTTACTAAAACCCTTAACAATATGTCAGCTATAGATTTTAGAAAAAAATAATACAATAAACAACGGGTCTCTCAGACCACGTCATCAGCTGCGGGTTAATCACGAGCAAAAACTATCTTCTATTAAATAAAAACTGTACCAACACATTCAAAGTGGGGATATTGTACTTGAAATGTTTCAATCGACATCAGTCAAGTATTGATGGCAGTACCGAATGGTACATTTACAAACAGTTTCTATATCTCTATATCCACTAATTTACCTTACTACAGTTAGACATGAATTCTATACAAGTAATAAAAAAAAAATCTATCAATGGTGAAGTGTAATAATGGATAGTAAGATATAAAAACTGCATTAGATAATTTAAAATCGTATTTGCAAATGAAAGCTTTCGTTTATCTGTTGTGGTAAAGTGTAATCCCATAGACATACTAGGAGACGGGAGACTGTATAGTGCTCATGTTTCTGTGTAAAACGTTTTATTTAAAAGCGAAGAGACGTGACACTCTGAGATGTCTAAAAGAAAGGAATGGATTACTCCTTTCACTAAGCAGGTACGTGGTTTTCACTTTTTTTGTAGTTTTTGAATATTTTATATTAGAGATTCCCAAAGTGGTCGATATCGACCCCTTTCCCAGGAATCGACATATATGAAGACAGATTTTGCGGGTCGACGGGGTCTAAAAATCGATCCCTATTTATTTAACACGAGTCATTATTTGTAAGGTGACCAACTGTACTCATTTACTGAGTTTTGTACTCTTTTTTCGCAAACCGTACTCTTTTCAAATCCTGTACTCTGAAAGTACTCATTTGTATATTAATTAAATATTTATATAAATAAATAATAAAATAAATATTAAAATAGAATTAATAGAAATTTCCTTATGTTGTCCAGGCACTAATGCTGCTGTTGAAAGGGTATTTTCACTAGGGAATGATTATTGGAGAAGAGAGAAGTCGCAACTTTCTGTAAAAACATTATCTTAACAGTCAAAAATATGCAAAATGAAAGTTGTTCGGATGTGGCTACATTATTAGACGAACATCCTCATTTAGCAAAAAAAAATCCACTCCGAAGAAAAGTATATTTTTAAAAGAAAAAAGTTTTTATTATTTTTTTTTGTTTTTTTTCACCTATGAAATACTTGCAAAGTGTACTCTGTTTGAACAAAAAATAGTTGGTCACCTTATTATTTGAAACTTTCAAGATACTGTAGAAGTTGTGTTACGTGTACCAACTTGTTATATGAATGACTAATATTTTAGTTAGAAGTATCAATGTTATACTTTTAAAAACTTTTTTAGTTTTTATAAACTTATTATAAATGGATTGATAAACGTGCAGTAGTTCACTCAACCAACCGTAAAGTTTTGAAATTGGTAGATAAGTATTTTGTATCAGTACAAAAAAAAACTAAAGACTTAAAATAATTTGGGTCTCTTGCCCTAAACAGTTTGGGAATCATTGCTTTATACTGATCGTTGACCGAGGTAGGCACCAGCCTTCTGGTCACTTGACCGTTTCAACAGCAAACGATACAAACTCTCACTGAGAGTTAAATATTAACGCAGCTTGACTGATTCAGCTGTTTCTGTCGTCGAACCGACTGATTTTGATTAAAAGGAGATATAGGTAAGATTGGAGAAGTCGTAAAACTAACATATATTAGCCAATTTACATAATTACGTACATAGAAAGAAAGATTGTAAAATTCATACACTATATGAGAAAAAAGTGTATATTGTTTACAAACTATACCAGCCGATTCGTTCCGGGTCTCTTACGCATATTAGAAATAATTACCATAAAGTTATTTAATTCTTTCAACTCTTCACTTTTCTACAAGAAAATCTTTTGATAAAGGCCAACCAAACCAAAAAAAATAAAAAATAAGTTTAAGATATATAAATGGAATAAGATATATTAATATAAAACAATTTATAGCTCGACGTGGTGCTGGGGAGTTTCATGCCGCTTCTTCTCCTTAACAGCAAAACAAGTTGCTGTGTACATAGAATAGAAAGTAAAATTAAATTTTAACCTCTATGTATGACCTTCAAAAAGTGTTCTACGGTGGATGTTTCAAATTTGGATTCAACTACAGTAGTCCAGAACAGTGCTTTTCAATCTTTTTGAAAACACGACCCGTTTACAGGTTGAAAAATTTTGGTGACCCCCTTGGGCCATAGACAAATAAAAAGTTAGTAATTTAAATGAATACGTTTATATCTTTCCCTTTTTCGTTACCTATATTCATTAATACGACATATACTCTGCAAAAAGCTGCTGAGCTTAGAAAGTAAGTCAGTATGAGGTATAAACTTAAATTGCCTTTTCCCTTTTGCCGGTGACCCCCCGAAGAAGGCTCAGCGACCCCCTAGGGGTCGCGACCTACAGCTTGAATAACACTGGTCTAGAACTAAAATAAACACGTCTTATATTGGCGAAGCGAAGTACATCTTCATTTAACGCAAAAATCATTATAAAATGTGACATTACTTCTTCATACATCCATGTCTTCAAATGTTTCAGTGTTTTGTGACGTCGGGCGTATCCCTGAATATGGCTGCGGCGGGACTGGTGATGGGTTTCACCACTGGTCTCCTGCAGCAGCTTCGCGCTCCTGACTCCAGCATAACTGTAGATGACTCCTCTGGTTCTTGGATAGGTGGGTAGAAAATTTCCTTACTAAACTATCGCATTTTAATACTTAAGGGGAATTTACATGCTGAGAGATTATCGCACGTTTTGGGGCGAGAAATCAATACGATTTTCGTAGGTAGGCGTATTTTTTGTATTCTAGATAGATAGATAACACTTTATTGTACACCACTACAGAAACTTACGAACTGGTAATATTCTAATTGTATACAAAGGGTGATCTTGTCGCTAAAAAGCGATCTCTTCCAGACAACCAGTGGCCAGACTATTGCTGATTAGGAGTGGCGATGGTGGTATACATAATTATTGTACGATTACTTACATTTTAATAATGAATATATAACTATACTATATATACAAATATACACATAAGTTACATACATGTACAAGATATGCAACTATTTAAACATAATAAATATATAACTATAACGGCCTTACTTATAATAATCTCGTTAAGAAACGATTAGGCATCTCTTAAGTAAGAGAATCAGAATCGGCCCCAAATCAATGAATGTCAATTTTTTCACTTATAAACGTGTATTACTTGTTGTGTGCCTATGAGGAGCACAGATAAACGAAATTTGAATGATTAACTTAGGTTGTACCTAAAAATATTCGACTAAAGAGGAGTTTATGGGTGAGATTTATATTAATCAGTTGCTGAGCAGTTTCTTTAAATTTAAGAACCGATTATAAGTTAGGCCCTAAATGTATAATTTCATTAACTCTTGAAGTCGATTTGCTAGATATTTTTATCTTTCACTTAGTATGGTACAAATTGAGAACTTCCTTCTTTTTTAAGTCGGTGAGTAATAATTGAATTCCGACTATAAATATCATTATAACGATTTCTATTATGAACTAGTTTATTTCAGATGTTTTATGAAGTAATTCTAATTGGAGCAATTAAAGTTGAAATATTTCAAAAACTTATTAAGAGTTGCGAGAACCTCAACGTCCTTTCTCTTTCGATACAGATAATAATTCCAATAATAGATTGAACCTTGCTCAACTCCGTTGATATTCTAAGACCTTTCAAATAATTGCTAAACAAATGAAATCCCATTTCCTTGTATTTGTTGATGATTTATGACTTATTTAACATCCGGCTTTGTTTGAACACTTACAGTAATGAATATAACGCTAATACGCCATAAATGCTAATTCATCAAAATGTGTTATAATTACAATAGAATATTTGCACTACATTGATAGATACAGTTCAAGAAGTTTAAGTGCAGAAAATAATAGATATAGTATAACAGATACACAATAATATACTCAATAAATACAGTTCAGGAAGTGCAAGTGCAAAAAATAATAGATATAGTATAACAGATACACAATAATATACTCAATAAATACAGTTCAGGAAGTGCAAGTGCAGATAATAATAGATATAGTATAACAGATACACAATAATATACTCAATAAATACAGTTCAAGATGTTTAAGTGCAGAAAATAATAGATATAGTATAACAGATACACAATAATATACTCAATAAATACAGTTCAAGATGTTTAAGTGCAGAAAATAATAGATATAGTATGACAGATACACAATAATATACTCAATAAATACAGTTCAAGATGTTTAAGTGCAGAAAATAATAGATATAGTATGACAGATACACAATAATATACTCAATAAATACAGTTCAAGAAGTTTAAGTGCAGAAAATAATAGATATAGTATAACAGATACACAATAATATACTCAATAAATACAGTTCAGGAAGTGCAAGTGCAAAAAATAATAGATATAGTATAACACAATAATATACTCAATAAATACAGTTAAGGAAGTGCAAGTGCAGAAAATAATAGATATAGTATAACAGATACACAATAATATACTCAATAAATATAGTTCAAGAAGTGCAAGTGCAGAAAATAATAGATAAAGTATAACAGATACACAATAATATATTCAATAAATACAGTTCAAGAAGTTAGTATAAGTGCAGAAAACAATAAGCTGTCTTATTACTAAAAGTAATTGGGTCCAGACAACTTTAGGATGGATTAGAAAAGTTAGTGCAACATGTAGTAATATAACTAGTATGTAGAAATAATACAGAAATTATATATGTATCTTTAATTGAGAAGTAAAATAAATATAGACATAAAACAAAAATGTACATATATTTATATAGGTATATAAAAAAATCGCACTGTGATTTTCTAGACGTTAACACGCTTAGAATAAGACGTGTCTGCATTCGTCTAGGGGCGGCCTATGTTGTCCTACACCGCTGTCGGTGTGGAGATAAGATGGAACTCCTCGGTGACCATGGTTCCTCGTTTATCAGAATTGTCAGTAGAATCCATGTCATGCAACATTTAATGATATAATCTTTATCGAAACAGCCAAACGTATTGTTACATACCGACAAAGAACGCACACCTGCACGTCGTAAAAACGCAGTTTATTGCCTTCTATGATTTAGTAATTCTTTTGTTTACTTTGTGTCTAGAATTTGTAATTCAGAAAAACGTGCTTTGTTATCGTACTTGTTTAATGGCTGTCATTAGTGTTGTTATTGAATTGCGTCGAAGCTTGCCAGATGTACGGATTAACTTTTTGTCGGTATTATACAGTTTAGTATAAAACAATACCCGATTGGAGGCGTGGGGCACTCAAGCGACGATTACGATACTAGCAAGAGGTGTGTAGTACTTTCGATTAGCGATATGGTGACGGAATTTGCGCGTGTTGAATTACATTGACTCGTGCAGTGTGAACTGGTTGCATCCAGTTTTATACGTGTTTGTACAGTTCTAATAGACTCTATAGTAATTCCAACGGTAATTTTAATTCGAGTCATGTAGCTCGTAACAGTATGGTGGAAGCCTCACGTGTCCAAAAGACTCCTATACCATGAGCAACGCATTAACGTTGCCATTCAGCGAGGTAATGTAACCAGTCCTTTGGACACGTCTCCAACTGTAATATACTGTATCTTTATACGTAAGTACTTTAATTTATAAAATTAGGATTTATTAAAAACTTTAATTTTAAAATTTTAATATCTAATTTCAGCGGCTCTTCCGGGATTAACTCTGTTGGCGGGCAATTTCATCGCGCCAAGCATAATCGCAAGATACGGCAGGAAATCAGCAAACCTCATCAGCATCATTCCCCTCATAATTGGGTGGATAATCATCGTAACCGCCACGAACGTCATCGCTCTATTAATCGCTAGATTTATCCAAGGACTATGTATGGGCATGGCTACATCACTAGGATCTGCTTTAATTGGAGAATATTCTAGTCCTAATAACAGAGGAGCATTTTTAATGACCATCTCTGCGTCTATTGCAATTTCTGTATTGGCTGTGCATACTATGGGATCGTATTTATCTTGGAAAATAACAGCATTGATTTGTGGGTTGATCGCTTTAGTTGATTTGGTAATTGTTTTCCTATCCCCTGAATCACCGGGTTGGTTAGCTGAACAAGGAAGATATGAAGAATGTAGAAAGATTTATAGATGGTTAAGAGGTAACAACGAAGAAGAAGAGTTGAAGAGAATGATTGAAGCTAGTATTATTATCAAAGAAGCCCAAGCAGACATTAATGTTCCTAAATCTATAATTAAGAAAGTAAAATTAAATTTAGTGTATTTTATTGCAACTGTCAAGAAGAAGGAATTTATAAAACCGATTATTATAATGTTACATATTTATACTATAGCACAATGGAGTGGTGTTAATTTGATGGTGCCTTATGCCATAGATTTGTTTCATAAAGTTGTTGGTAAAGATGTAAATATACCTTTAAATATAATGGCATTAGATAGTCATAGAATAATCGCTAACATCTTAGCTGTATATATAATTAAAAAGATGAAACGCCGGACAATGTTGATTGCTACGACAACTCTTAATATTATTGCATTAATATCGACAGCTGGCTACACTTTTGCAAAAGAGAACCATGTTTTACCATTCGATAGTCCTATTATAGGTACTTTGTTGATTCATATAATGATGTTTGCTATAGCTACTGGTACATTACCTTTATGTTTCATCATTGCTGGGGAAATATTTCCTTTGGAATTCAGAAGTTTAGCTGGAGGTATAAGTGTATTGTTTTATTCAACACATCTCTTCGTTTCTGTAAAAACGATACCTAATTTTTTAACAACTTTAGGAATTCATGGAACATATTTATTATATTCTATAATTTTAGTATATTGCTTAATAGTTTCCGCTTATTTCTTACCGGAGACTAAAGATAGGACTCTGCAGGATATAGAAGATGAATTTAGGGGAAGAAAGTTGACGATTGAAGAGTTAAAATCAGTCCAGTCATTGACTTCTTGGAAAAATTTGAACCATGACCGAAGATGCAGTACTCCAGTAGTTGTATAATAATGTTATTTGTTTATTTAACTAATATTCATACCATAAGTTTAAGTAGGCGAATCAACAAGCGGCACAAATTTTCAAGTTATATGTTTGTGCTGTTTGCTATTAAAACGCTTGGACTCTGGGGTCCTGAGGCCATGAGTAACTAATTGACTCTTTGAATGTTCAGAAAGCTGGTTCCTTCCTCCGTCAATAGATCAGTATGGTGATCCAGCGAGGCAACGTAACCAGCCTATTGTGAAACATACCCATTAACTTGGATGACCTTAGGCTCAGTATTCTACTTATAGTCTTAAGGGATTGTAGGTAAAATACAAAGTTAAGTTTCCTTCAATGTAATAGATCGTTTTAGTTATTATTTTTTATATATAGTAAACCATGTTCCTATTTATCAATAAAAACAACTTTTATTTCTTCTTTGAATCAGTATTTGGGAAACTTTATTTAATTCATTAAATAAGTATAGTAATTTCATGAATCGTATCGTATGTAATATTACTTTTAAAACAATAATTTCGCCTTATGTTTTGATTAACACTTGGTTGAGCCGAGGAACACCTTCTAAATTCTTCCTCCCCATCCTCGCCATCAAGAATAGAATCTTTTAAATGAAGAATGCGCAAAACAAGAGACAGGTTCTGTTACTGCTGTCACCGCAATAAACTATATGAAGTGTTGGAGCACAAAATAAAGAAAATAAATCAAAATTGCATTTAATGATAAGACCCAGATCCTAGTGAGTTTGTGATCCCCCGGGGGACGAGCGCAGTGTGGCGGCGGAATGGTGGCGAGGTAAGTCCTTCCTTGCTTGTTCTTCCCGTCCCTTTGCCTTATTCCGGCCATCGCATCGCGCCCGCAACACTGTTAGGTTCATAGTTTAGTTGAAATCTTGAAATACATAATGAACCTAAGTCTAATTGGGGCGATAATAATTATAAACTCCCCAGGGATCACCTTGACGCGGTGGGAGAGGCTTAGGTACTTAAATATGTCGACGCCACCTTGACTAATATTGTATATACACGACCCTTCCCAAACTAACGATCCCAAGCCTAATTCAAATTTCATGATAATGAGTAAAAAGAGATACAACTTGCGGCCGCTATCCGGGGGTGGCCGGGGTACATCTGGAGCTTTTGCTGGATGTATAAGTATGCGGAACATCAGCGACGGGGAGCTGACCCAGTGGGCTCCCCTCGAAGAATATGCGACAGCTGAAAATTATCAAACTATTTTCTTAAACGTCCCATCTAGCAGAAACTCTTATGTCGCCTCAACAGCTTCTCCGACCCAATCAACAGTAACATCTGTCAGTCACACCCAAGATTTTGTACAGGAGTTTATCTTAGCCAATGCATCTGTACCCACCTAGGGTAAACCTAGTACGCGAAAGAAATGGACTTCGGATATTAATAAATTCATTCTGCGTACGTATTTACTGCTTACAAACTGATTGTAATTTTTATCTAGAATCACTACATATAAAATTTATCGAAAGATGTGGACGTACGCCGAAAGTTAATTATCAAAATTTACTAAGCCTGGAATCGAACCCGGAGTCTCTGCATCCAACGAGTTCGGCCGGCTAAGACTTAGCGCGCTCAATCACAGAGGTGATTTAATAATAATGGCTGATTAGACCCTGTATAAAGCTGAGGCCTCATTAGTGCGCTGCATTGCGACGTCGCAGCGTCAACGCTGCGTTTGCATAATATATTTTTAGTGACAAGTCACATTATACGTGGCGTCGTCGCACGCGATGTTTCAACAAATCGGTGGACGAAAGACGAAACGGAGGCAAGTGATGCATTGCGCAGTCGGAGCATCGCGCCAGTGCGATAATGCAAACAAGGGAGATATCCAGCTTTTATTTTTATTGTTTTTACGTTTGTGTCGGTGGTGGCGTAATAAAAGCAACAACAGAACAGGTTTGTCCCGATGCATTGTCGAAAGACGCCTGAAATCGATACTCCACATTGAGACGCTGCGTTGCAACGACGCTACGCAAGGTAATAATGATGCCTCATCCTAAGACGTGTAAATAGTGGCTGCAATTTTTATTGTTGACAATTTAGGTCAATGCTCAGTGAGATATGCGTTTCTAAATTCATAAGGTCTATTATAATTAAATAAATCAAGGCTACAGAACTCCAAAAACTCTTAACTAAAAATTTGTTTGATCATAATTATTTGGGTTCTGTATTTCAAGCGTCCGGGGATAACGGATACGATCTTAGGTCCTCTATATCAGCAGCTTGGACTAAGAGGCGTGAGATGAAGGTGTTAAGGTTTTGTTAAAGGGATAGGGCTACAAATATATCATTAGACCTGTCCTATCCTGTTGTTAGGCAGTAAAGCGTAACTTGTAGTTGAGCGACACAAGCAAGAGCTGCGTGTCACAGAAATGAATATGTTGCGGTGGAAGTGTGGAGTTACATGAAATGACCGAACTCCCGTATCCAGACTAGTCTTCATATCTGTGACATAGCAGATTAAATGCAAGAGAGTCGCTTACGATGGTGCAGACACGTTTTACGGAAACCAGCTAGTTATCTGGGGAACAAATGTTTGTTGTAGCCATGCTATATACACCAAGTAATAACAGAAATACTGACTGGACGTCGTGGAAGATGACATGCGTACCAATGATCTAACAACAAGGGATTCCGAAGATCGTGTGAAGTAGGAAAGCGAACCTCGGGCTTTAAACCAATCGCTCCGAACGCAACCAGGACTGGCCGCTGGGATGATGGTAGCACCATCTGCACCTTTTAGGAAAGGTTCCTCTGCGTGGCCCAACATGCACTTAACCTTTTTTTACAAGCTTTTATTTAACTTGCAATGGATGTAACTATGTATGTATGTAAGTTCGGGTGGAATCTTGCAAGTTAAATTTGACCAACTTCCCGGTTTCCGATTGAGCTGAAATTTTGCACGCATATGTATATCGCGTGACAATGTAATAATATACTACCATGGAGCTAATCTGATGATGAAGTCGGCAGGTGACCATAGGCACTCCTGTACTAAACAAGATAGACCCGTCGTGTTTGGTCTCGTTTTACTTGTCTTGGCTAGCGCTCTGCTGCTACATGATATCCAGAATCTCAAAAGCTTGTATTAAAAAAAGTTTTTAAAAAACATTTTTTTTACCTTTAAGTATCGAACAATCAAAATAGGATTTTTATTTCAGAAATTGAGCAGAAAGGCAGACGGTCCACTTTTTTAAGAGCGGTTACCATCGCCTATAGACATTTGCAACACCAAAGGTGCTACAAATGCGCTGCTGCTCTCTTAAGGGAGACTGGAGGCTGGCCACTAATGCCGGAACACAACTCAAGGTTGTTTTGGCGACATACTCGAGACCAGGAGTAGTCGCCATCCAGTCAAGCAAATATCTTACCACCTGGCTGTGGGTTGTTTTGTCGCCTCTTACGACAGGCCGCCCGGTGGCAGGAAATTGTATTCTTTCGCCGTTCCTGCACGGATAAAAGTAGGTAGGTAACAGAAACAAACAAATGAATAGATACAATAACTTATAATTATTGTACAATGGCGTCATATGACCTTGTTTGTTGCGATTTCAAACATGTGGCATTATTGAGAACAATTAAACTTTGGCTTGCAGAGTGATAATAACCTAGTCAGGTCAATTGGTTTGATAACAGTATGTTTGTGCGTATGTATATTATAATAATCATTATTTTTATACGTGAAGCAAAAACGTTGTACCTATTTTTACGAAAATTGCGCTGACGGAGGAGTATGAAATTTCGCACACTTATCTATAGGTACATATAATAAAATTGTAGAGGTCGAATTTCTGTACAATAAAAAAAATTGCTAAAAACCGAGTCAAGGGGATGTAAGAAGTGAAATAGAACTAATTTAGATTTTTTTTGTAGTTTTTGTTTCTCTGTTTGTCTGTCTGTTTGTCCGGTACAAATCTCCGAAACGACTGGACCGATTTAAATGAAAATGTTTATGGCGGTAGCTTATATCCCTTGTCAACATATAGGATACTCTTGATCTGGAAAAAATAAAGAGTTCCCTTGGTATAGTTAAAAAACCGCACCACGCGGACGAAGTCGCGGACAGAAGCTAGTAGTTTTTATAGAGAAGAGAGTGCAGAATGCTGTTTTTTTTTAATTATGTATAAAAAATACATTAAATCAACAAAAAAACATTAAACATACTGCCATGTATTTGAGACACATAGCATATATTATACTCTTTTGTTTATTATTTACTAGCGACCCGCCCCGGCTTCGCACGGGTGCAATGCTGATACAAAATTAAATACACTACAGAAAAACTTGTATTATACACATAAACCTTCCTCTTGAATCACTCTATCTATTGGAAAAAACCACATCAAAATTCGTTGGGTAGTTTTAAAGATTTAAGCGCACATAGGGATATAGGGACAGAAAAGGCGACTTTGTTTTATACTATGTAGTGATTATAAAGTTAAATTAACAGTGTGGCCTTTTACGAAATCTGTGATTATAGAAGTATATAATAGTCTTTGTCAACAGAACCTTAATAATGTTCAAACTTATAATTTAAATTACTTATGGTCGAATTTCGACCACTAATTTATATTAATATGTGCCAGTCTTACAGCGCACGCGAGGAATGCGTACCAGAAAAATCGCGGCGTATAGCAACGTAAGATGAAATAACAACAAAAAAATTAATTAAAATGCTTTTATTACAAAAATGAAACAGAATCAACTTATTCATGATTACAGATTTTTATATATTTATTTAATGCTTAGAATTACATGAGAAAAAGTTAACTAATATAATTTCTTGCAAAATTCTTTCGTAATAAATAACATTGTTTTCTATCGCTTGCGAACACTTTGTAATAATATTAATTGAATTTTTATAAACTGAGAATCGTGCTGTTATTGGCTGAATCACGCTACGATGCGAGTGAATGGACCAATCAATGGAGCGGGTTAAATTGGCGCGAATTTTAAAGATACATACATAACTTCACGCCAGGTCCCTTGCGGGGTAGGCACGAACAACAGAGAGCCATTTAGGCCTATTCTTACACACCTCACTTGCTTCTTCGACATTCATAGTTCTTGTCATGCACGCTCGTCTGTTCTTAAGGCTCCTGACATCACCTTCTGCTAGTACACGATCAATTTGATCATGGAAGGTGTGTCGTGGCCTTCCGCGACTTCTGCATCCATCCACTTTTGCATTGTATATCTGTTTAGTCATTCTTTCATCATACATTCTTTCCACATGCCCGAACCACCGGAGCATTCCTTTCCTTACCTTCACCCCGCCACTCTCTTTCAGACCAACTCTCTTTCTTACTTCGGTATTACGAACGCGGTCCGCGAGAGTCACTCAGATTTTGCGGAGTGCTCGCATCTCGACCGCGTTTACTCTACTTTCATGCTCTCTACTCCATACCCAACTCTCGCTTCCATACGTGAGCGTAGGTACCAGCACCGCGTTGTGTATGGCAAGCTGGGCCTTCTGGCTGAGATTCTTAGCGCCTAGAAGTTTACCTAACGCTCCATTCACACATTCACAATGTTAAAGATCTTGCGTTATTAACGAATCCGCGCCAAAAACTGTAATAAATCTTCACGATTTGATACATAACGTAGTGTTTTCGTAATTTTTCTATTGTTATTGTATTCGAGAAAAAAAATTACCGAGTCACCTCCAAATTATTCACATGAAAGCATTACTCCTTCAATTTTTATCAAAACAGGACAAAAATTTATCTACAAATTTATAAATGTGAGATAAACTATGTTATTTTTGAATTGATAACTTCTTATGGGAGGGTAATCGTTCGTCGCTTCGTAACGCGTTACGGCGCCAGTCTGTCTGGCTTCTCTTTCTCGTTCATTTCGTCATTTAAATACTACTTTATTTTATTCAAAATAAAATAATAGTGCATCTGAAAAACGAACGCGTCTATGGAATCCTCGCTATTAGGTATGAATTGCCGGTTCTACATCTCCAGTTATCCATACAAAATGTATGGGGAAATGAGTTTACGAACCGCAAAAAGCGAGTTAATTTTGTAAAAATTGATATGAAAAAATGCATTCGCTATACAATTTTTTATAAATTTTGGCCAAAAAATCTTCGAGGATGTTACCGTTGCTAGCTTAAACTAGCCCTATAAAGTTATCTACTATTCTCGACGATATAAAGAACACGTGACAAAACGAATTGCAACGGACACCCACTTGTCCGTTGCATTTCGTTTTTCCACTTGTCCGTTGAAATTTCACTTCTAATGTGTTCCAACACACATTTTGATGTTATTTCTAAAGACGTTAAATATTGACAGATAACATATGTCGGAGAAGGCCTCGTTCTCATGACATCTTTAGTTATTGCAGGTTCAGTGGGCGTCATCAAGGTAAAATGCGAGTATAAAACACGATGGCCACGGTTTATACACTTTTAACTTAGATTTACACGATATTTTGACATAGTTTAGACCGAGCAGCGGGTTCAGGGCACCGCTCATACTTCCAACTTCAATACTTTCTTTAGAATTCTCAAAGGTCCAACTCGACCTATTGCCATCAACCAAATATGCCACAAAAACTCCTCCGTCTACCGAAGTAGATACTACTAAAGTATAGAGGGCGTCTGACCCCGCTCCGAGCCATATGCTCTGCTCTAATTGGTCGTTTATTAAATTACAATATTCATAACTTTTATTAGGTTAGAACGATCTTTAAGTTATAGAAACATTTAAGACATCAAATTAAATTAAATTAAAAATTTTAGAAGTAATTAAAATGTAAACAAATAATATTGTGCGCGTTAGCACTGCACAATTCACTATACACAGGGATAGAAACTCAAACACTCGCACTTGAAATGCAATCACGTAAGAACTCTTTATTGGCAAAATCAAATAATACAAGTAACTACACGATACATAAACCATATCGCGATGCAGAACGACGGTGGCGCCATCTCTTAGTAAATTATCAGAACTAAACACATTAATTCTTCCACATATATTGACAAAACAGAAACAAACTGAAATATTGATAAATAAATACAATTTAGACAGTGCGTTATACATCCAAACAATAATCCATCCAATTATAGCTTCCCTCCGACATATATATGTTATAGTCTATATAACTATATATTTTAGATATGTAGTCTCTTCCCGGAATGACTGGTTTATCGTAGGTTTGACCAAGGCCTTAAAGGCCGAAATAGATTTCAGTTTCGGCCTTTGACTAAAGTATTTTTAGAGAAACCTAGAAGTACCGAACTTTTCAGCACACTTGAGGTCCTTTTTACGAGTGCAAAGGTAATAAGGAAAAACCATTACGCACAATACATTATACTTATACACACCATATCTATTATTAGTCACATAGAAATACCAAAGACAAACGCGTTCAATAGCGTACGTCGCGTTCTGCTGGCGCCACATTGACTAGCCATTTGTAACCATGTATAGAATAGAATATATTTATTGCGTAATGCATGTGTTACGGTTGTTACAGTATCAATGCATTCGGCCCATAATTATTGGGCGTGCAAAATTAAAATTACAATATTGGTTTATAAACATATTTTAACAATCAATTAATCAGTACAATTAAAATTAATAATAATAATCTATAATTAATGTAAATAATAAAATGTCTACTATTAAAGTATATCAATTATATTTATGTCGTTTCATGTAGTAACACCAGAGATGAACCCAACGCGTTTACAACCTATAAGATGGGACAGAAGGAAAGGGTAATCGGATAAAGGGTAATGGAATAAAGGGTATTGGGATAAAGGGTAATGGGATACAAGGTAATGGGATAAAGTGTAATAGGATTTAGGTTAATAGAATAAAGAGTTAATGGAATAAAGATTAAATAATATATACAAAGAAATTTAAAATATAACTTTAAAGTTCTGTAAATATACGAATACTACCACAAATGCAAAAACGTCTCGAAGCTAATTTACGTGTATATAATTCCGATTCGGGGTTAGGGTGGTGGACCCATTAACTCATTTTTAGACATTTTCCCCCTTTTTTATTTACTTTTAGTTTTTATTTATTTAATTCCGATTAAAAAAAAATTATGGTTTCGTAGCCAAATGCCAAAAACAGTATGTTTGTCAGTTCTACGGAACCATTCGTAAAACGTGGATTGCAACCTACTTCGCCCATTTATTATATAATAACTGATATCGGAGCTCTAAAAGAAGTAGAGCCATCATAAAATAATCAAACACGTTCATAAATAAATTGTTACAGATAACAGCATAAAAATTCAGACTTCCTCCTCGCATATTTAACTAGACAGACGTACGCCCGGTATAACATTAATAGTATACAGACAGAAACAAAAACAGTCTGACCTTCACCTCGCAAACATAGCACGTGTCTAGCTAGTATTTAGGGAAAAAAATGACAAGCAATTTGAAAATAGTGTCAAATATTTCAGTTTTAAGAAGAAGCAGTTTAAAAAGTGTAATATAAAGACAGTAACCGTTCTTGATAAGAAATAAAGCTTAAAAATTTAAGAAATTTTGCTAAAGTTGATCTAAAAGTCAATGATTAGTGAAAAGAACTGGTTTTAAAGGAGGAAATATGCCTATAAGTTGGAAAATGGTGCCAGAAGTTTCAGTGTTTAAATTTATTATATACTTATAGTGAAATATTTTGCAAAAAAAGTGACAATTGATAGAATTATGTCGCCATTTTATAGACAGGTCAGTTCCTTTACGTAAGTTATACAAAAAGAGTTGCATGCAATGCATAATTAAATTATGCCCCTGCTTCACTTTGGATGGTGTTAGTGTTACTAAATGTGTCACGCAGACATAACGAAGTATTTTTTGAGATGATATATTGTTAACGACGTTAAACATTGACAGATAGCATATACACTGATATAGCTTATTATTAACGGCGTTATTTTTTAACGCTATAAAGTAAGTGCGCACCAAATGTCGGTGACAGTCATTAACATAAACGCAGGTGAAGCAATGACATTTATGCACGTCTAATTAATGTTGTTTGTGTTACTTCTGGTAAACCTTGTACTCGTTCAAAATTCATATGAAAAGAGGACTACGAATGATTATACATAATATACAAAACACAATTTTTAGTACAGAAAATAGTTATGTAGCTGGAGAATTTGTTACGGAGAAGGAGCAATCCTCTCCTGTAACAGATATGATGCATGGTGATCCATGGAGGCATAATAATGACCTTAATTAACATTTTGTCATAGCATTCAGTTGTTATGTGTATAGTTGCTCAGACCATAATGGCAGGCACTAATTTAAAATTATTAAATTATTATTATAGTGAACTGCAGAAAAAACAAAATTATTGTGTTAATAGCATGGAAGAAGAATAGTCAAGCTATACCAGTCACCCACTAAAAAAAAGAAAATTGCAAACGCACTCAGGAATTACCGTTGCTACCACCAATCCCTCCTTCTTTTTGCGAAAATCACAATGAAAACTTTCTATCAACGTTAATTAAAACTTTCTAAATTTATAGTAATCCTAAATTCTAATCAGTCCTGAGTCCTAATTAGTTATTTCTAATTTCATTAAATACGATAAAGGACATTGCTCGTTTTATTAGGAGAGTTAGACTTCGTATAAAATTGCCCAAGCCATTAAGATTTTGTCACTGTTTTATAGTAAAAACAATTATTTGAATCCTTAGACCAGGTTCATGAGAAACCTTAACTTTTCAAGAGCAGTATTTCTTAGAAACACTAACTTAAAACTTTATATAAAGACCAGAACCGTTTGTTGGCTACAACTGTAACTAACTTTTTATTGGCTGATTATCAGTTAATAGCATTCATCGATGTCTGTATACTCATTCATAAGATTCTTCCAAGGCTCTATATTCATAGTAGGCACTCATAAGATTCTTCTATGCCTGTATCCTCGAAGTACTCATAAGAGTTTTCTATGCTTCTACACTCATAATACTCATAAGAGTGCTGTGTCACATATTATATAGGTAAATAGTACAATCCGTATTACATAACCTAATGCATTTATTTCTGTTATCAGTGTCCGACCCGTCAAACCTTAAGCCTTTTATTAACAAGCTATCAACGCGTTTAACAAATTTATCTGATTATTTATAGCTGTTTTGGGATATACATAGTTTTATATTATCGCGGTTGAGGTATTATACCAAATACCTGTAAATCTTTCGAGGGGAACCTTTTACGGATTCCGCTATGCTTATCACTATTTTATTTCTTAAAAAAATATATTATTAAATAAATAATTTTATCCGTGCCGGAACGGAGAAAGAATACAATTTCCTGCGGCCAGGTGGCCTGTCCTAAGAGGCGACAATACAAACCGTAACCAGGTGGTAGGGCATTTTCCCGACTGGATGGCTACCACCCCTGGTCTAAAGTTTGTCGCCATAACAACCTTAAGTCTTCTGAATTATTGACCAGGTTCCAGTCTCCCTTAAGATAGAAGCAATGCATTTGTAGCACCTTTGGTGTTGCAAATGTCCATAGGCGATGGTAACCGCTTTCTATCAAGTGGGCCGTCTGCCTGTCTGCTGAACTCCTGCCATAAAAAAATAAAAAACAAGATACGTGGCGTCGTCGCACGCGATGTTTCCACGGATCAGTGGACGAAAGACGAAACGGAGGAAGGCGATGCACTGCGCTGTCGGAACGTTGCACCGATGCGACATTGCAAACAAGGGAGATATCCAGAATCTTTTATTGTTTCAACGTTTGTTTCGATGGTTGCGTAATGAAAGCAACAACAAAACACATTTGCTGATATACAGATAGACAGCTACTTTGCTTTTTACTATCTAAAGACGTATAGAAATATACCTAAGCATAGCATAATAGCACAAGCACAGGCTAAATTAAATACAAAAAAATACTGGACCGATTTTAAAAAATCACCTTTCCAATACTGCACTACTTAATAGAAACTATATAAAAATTAGAGACCCCTACTGAGAATTCTACCCATCAATCTAAACCAAATACTTGGCGCTGTAATCGGGTTCCATGATTTTAATGAAATTTATGTGTGTTTGGGTTACTGCGTTTAGGTTCACAATTAGACCACGTAGGTGGCACTGGAATCGGGTTCTAGCATTGTTCCTTCGGCGGACTTCGGCGGGGGAGTGTGAGACTCGCCGGTTAGAGGAGCCGGAATACCCACTAAAACCCCTTGGTGCCACCTGACGCCATGTGCCAGGGTCACGGGATATGCGCGAGCTTTACTTCCGCGACCCCGACTGGCGTGGGCCCACCCCTGTTGTTGAGCAGGCCTCCCATACTCAGTTGAGAAGGGCGCGCGCGGGCACCCACGCGCCCCCTCGTCGGCGGCTTTGAGTGCGGGTGGCGGTCTTATAGTCTCCCCTGGCCGTCACCCGCTGCCGCCCGCCCGTGGCTGCCAGGAGTCACGGGCGCTATCCTCCTTCGGTGGGGGAGGGGGAGGCTGTGTGGATTGCTCCTGCGCCTTCACCCCTCCCTCTCCTTCCTCCCCTTTTCCCCGCCGCCTCGTGCTTACAGCAGGGTCAGCGGTCGGAGTCGGGGGAGGCCACCTAACTTCGGAAGGGAAAAGTGTTTTGGGAGGAGGTTTGGAAGGAAGGGAAGGCTTTTAGGATGAGGAGGCGGAAAGGTGGGACACCACTGTCACAGAGTGAAGGGGGGAATGTGACAGTGGCCGCTCGGGGCCCCGGGGACGCATCCCCTTGTACCGCTTCCTGGACGGAGGGGAGTCCAGGGCGGCACCCCCTGGGGGGACTAGCATTTTTCCTATTTTAGGGCAGGACAACGTCTGCCGAGAATCGCTAGTCTGATAAGTCTAATACAATGAACCTTACTTTAAAATCAATATTATCTAGTGAATTAAAATTAAATACCTAAAAATAAACTAAGTTATAAATAAATTACGCAGATCGCTGCCGGTAGGGAGTGTTCCCAAAAAGCTGGCTGCATTCCGGCGTTGTATGGCAACGCTAATCCGTTGCCTTAAATATATATAGCCCTTTGGTCACGCGAGACTTCTGTTTATATAATAGTTTAATTTCTTCTTCCAGTGTTTCGTGACTTTGGGAGTTACCAGCAATGTGGCTCAATTCGGCATGGTGATGGCATTTACTGCAGTACTTTTGCCACAACTCAGGACTGCTGATTCAACTATACCTGTGAACATGTCCACGGGATCATGGATAGGTATTTTTATTAATTGATATTTTAATAAAGGATATGTTCCATACTACGTGACTCATTGTTAACTCCCTTATTTTGAAGACCTCCCTCCCCCTCGTAGGACACCTAGAACACATACGTTCCCTAAGGCTTCGGCCTCATCGCAAGTAGCAAGCTTAGCGGCAAGAGGTTATTTGATCTCTTACACGACTCATCCTAGTGAATGAACACATTGAACGTTATTAACTTTTGTTGCATTTATGCGTGCAAGAACGGAGAAAGAATACAATTTCCTGCGGCCGATCGTCCTGTCGTGGCGACAAAACATCTACAGAGTAGTGGTAGGGTATTTGTCCGTCTCGATGGTACCACCCCTTGTCTAGAGTATGCCGCCATAACAACCTTGAATTGTGTAAGAGCTGCAGCTCATTGGTAGCGTCTTTGCATCTGCTGAAACCATGCAATAAAAATACAATAAGATACTTGGTGCCTCGATAGTAGCACAGAAGTTCTTGCCTCGCAAACGGACTCGACGGCTATTTGCTTGGATCACTGGGATGCAACGCAAATTCTCCTTCAATGATCCTCAGCAGACTAATATCATGTAGCCTACATTTTTCTTCCATAGTTGCAATATAGCTAATATAATTTTCTTTCATTTACAGCTTCTGTACCTGGCTTCGCTCTAGTCATCGGCAACTTCACTATCCCTACACTCATGAGTAAGTTTGGGAGGAAAATAGCAAATATCATTAGTATTGTTATTATGATAATTGGATGGGGTTGCATTGTTCTTGCTACCAACATCAGCATGTTAATCATCGCAAGACTACTTCAAGGATTATCAATGGGTATGAGCACTTCTTTAGGTCCCATTCTGATTGGAGAATATACCAGCCCAAAGAACAGAGGAGCGTTTTTAACAACCATGGGACTCTCTATGTCTACCGGCACTTTAATAGTGCATACTGTTGGATCATATATGACATGGCAATGGACAGCATTGATATGCACCATATTAACATTCGCTGATTTACTTATCGTTATGTTTTCACCTGAATCACCAAGTTGGTTAGCTGATACAGGGAGATATGACCAGTGTAGGAGAGTCTTTAAATGGTTAAGAGGTGATGAAGAAGATGATGAGTTAAACAAAATGATTGAAGCTAATAAACGTGATAATGAACTTGCAAATGGTATTGCGGTTGGGAAATCTTTTGGTAAAAGATTTAGAGCTAACATTACTTATATTAGAAAGACAATAGTCTTGAAGGAATTTTATAAACCTATATTTATAATGGCACATATGTATATAATAGCTCATTGGGCTGGTATTAATTTACTATCAACATATACGTTGGATACTTTTCATTATGTTATAGGACAAGATACAAATGATGCTCTTCTAATAATTACTTTAGATGTACAAAGAATATTTTCGAATATAGCTGCTATATTTGTTATAAGGCATTTAAAAAGGCGTACAATGTTATTTTCTACAATGACTATTAATATATTAGCTTTATTAGTGACATCTCTTTATACATATATGAAAATGAAATCACTTTTATCTTTTGATTATCAAATAATAGGTATTTTATTAATACATTTACACACTTTTGCTGTAGTAACAGGATCACTGCCTTTACCAATGGTGATATCGGGTGAAATATTCCCATTGAAATTTAGAAGTTTAGCCGGTGGTTTGAGTGCTTTATTCTATTCTTTAAATTTCTTCATAACAGTTAAAACAGTGCCGTTTCTTTTTGTGAATATTGGTGTGTATGGAGCTTATTTACTTTATGGAGTTGTGTTGATATACTGTGTAGTTGTGTTGTGGTTTGTTTTACCTGAGACTAAGGATAGGACTTTGCAAGATATCGAAAATGAATTCAAAGGAAAGACTGACGATGATTTGAAGTCAGCTGAGCCGTTGACGCTTTTAAAATCTGTTGATTGATTCAATTCGATCAATTCACTATCACGATCAGAACTTAATTAATTTGGACCTACTTATGCAAAATGGAACCAACCCACACACTGAAAGTTTTGAGAAAAAGCCGTTTTTATTAAAATTTTGCATACAAAAAAATGTTTGTAAAACAAAAATATTTTTAGAATATTGTACATTAAAATATACAATATTTTAAATATTTTTTTACAAAATTTCAATAAAAACTGCTTTTTCCCAAAACTGTCAGTATGTGTGTTGGTTGGTGGTCCATTTATAGAGTAATCTTAATACAATAGTAGAAAAGTGCCATTTTCATTTTCATAGTTAATTATAAGTAAAGTTTTTGTTTTTTCGTTGACGTGAAATGTAGATTTAAATGCTGGAATAATTTCTCGACTACTTTAGTACATTATAGTTAAATGATATTGTTTTATAATCACTATAAAAAATGTGTTAAATAGTTAGGTAGACAACACTACTGTTCACTAAATAAACAATACAAAAAATGTACGAATACAATATTGTCATGGTAAAAACAATAGGCAGCCTCTTGCTTAAAGCAATGTCTTTCAAGCAACCTGAATATTTTAAACTCTAATCTGACGATGTGATGGTGCAGTGAATTACTTAAATACATATACTTAAAGTAATCTGTAAATTAAATACATATTTATAAGATACTAGCTGTCCCGACAGACGTCGTCCTGCTCGGTAAAAATAGGGGTTTGTCGCAGAGGGTTAATAATTTAGGGTTGTATGTATTTTTGTATGTTGTATCATAAAAAAATAGAAATTAAAAATTTTGTCTAAAAAATAAATAAAAAAATTTAGGGGTGGACTACCCCTAACATTTAGGGGGATGAAAAATAGATGTTGGCCGATTCTCATAGATACCGGATAAGCACAAAAAATTTCATCAAATCGGTCAAGCCGTTTCGGAGGAGTATGGCAACGAAACCTGTGACACGAGAATTTTATATATTAGATAAGATATTTTATTAGTTAACAGTATAAGAAGAATTAGACATTTAAGAAAAGAAAACTTTTATGAACGAGTTCTTAAATATGGCTAAAGGCTTAATGTCTGTTGGATAAATGTTTTATATGTATTTACTCCGTAAACGATATTTAGGGTAATTTTTTGACAAATTGCATATAATTGACATTAATATAAATACATATTTTTTTTGTAATAATTGAAGACATGAGTGGATGAAGGCGATGAATCGCATAATTCTAATTCTGAGTAAATCGAGATAAAATTTTTACTTTCATTTGAAACTGAACTCAACTTAACACCTTTTTCAACTTTTAATTTTTTAAATATGCCTTATATCTATGGTCTAGTCTGTAGTCATTTGGTATCGACTTATAACATTCATCTACGCAAAAAACATATCACCTTCATCCACTCACGTCTTCAATTGTGATAATGTGATTTGATAATCTTAAAGAAAATAAAAAAACCAACTTCAAAAACTAAAAAGAATAAAATAACTTATTTCTAAAGCTATGTATTATTATTAATATAAATTATCTAAAACATCGTAAAGTCGGTGCTTAGTAATTTTCAAAATATAGTCATTTATATGTTTTACTTTGAACCGACTTCGAGATGTTTTAGATAATTTATACTAATAATAATACATAGCTTTAGAAATGAGTTATTTTATACTTTTTAGTTTTTGAAGTTGGTTTTTTAAAAGAAGTTTTTTTTATTCGTTACATTTTAGTGCCTAGCTATGTATGGGAAGACCTAAGAAAGGTGCCGCGCTTCTTAAAAAATATAGGTCCCAAGAAACGGGAACATAAAAATGTTCGTAAAATATAAACTACTAGGCCAAAGTATGTTAAATTTTTAGGGGACCAAATGGCAACTATTCCGCGTCGAACAAAAAAGAATCACGTAAATCGGATCATAAATCTCAGAGTAATCGATGTACATATGCAAAGGAATGGATATTTTTCATAAAAAATGTTCATAAAATAAAAACTATGTCAAATTTTTAGGGGACCAATTGGAAGCTATTCCGCGTCGAACAAAAAAAATAATCACGTAAATCGTATCATAAATCTCGGAGTAATCGGTGAACATACATAAAAAAAAACAAAAAAAAAGGATCCCGACGAATTGAGAACCTCCTCCTTTTTTTGAAGTTGATTAAATAAATCTTAAAGAAGACACGAGGCAAAATATGTGAAATCTTGTATTGTTATGTCAACTTAAATTAAGTGCCATGTTTTAAGCAAATAAATGAATTTGAAAAAATAATTTTAATTGAATTGTATATAGGCAACGTTTTGGCGACTGACAGGAAGAGGCTAAGAGGTAAGAGGTGTGTTGGTTTTTTTTTTACTTATTTATGTATAGATGTTGCAAACCATGTTAAAAACAAAATTAAATGATTTTTTATTTTAATATTTAATTGTATGTTTAAGTTAATAAAACTACGTTTTGCCGGTTTTAAGCGCGGTAATTTATTTGTTTTTTATTATTCCGACGTTACGGCCGCTTTTTAGTAGCCGTGATCACGGAAGACAACGATGTCAAGAGTCAATGAGTATTGTTAAAGTTTTATTTAGCTTACCGCCAACTTGGTTATTTTAATTATTTCGTTTTAATTTTTGTTTATTGTTATTATTTACACTATGGGAGCCTAATCCAATTTACCACCGCTTCAGCAAATATGCCTAACTCTAGTAATTTTATATAATATTAAAAATCAAATAAGTTACTGCGCTTAAAACCGTCTAAACGTAGTTTGATTATGTGTATACTAGTCGCGAAAACTTAAGATTTTTATTTAAAGTTAGTTTAGTTTATCTTGATTTGCCATCTAGGTTAACTATGCAAGATACATACATACATACATAACTTCACGCCAGGTCCCTTGCGGGGTAGGCACGAATATATATGCAAGATATATTGGTTATATCAGTTAAATGTAAACTAGACTTTTTGAATATACAATCTATGTATTGTGGAATATTTATATATACCAATTTATAATATTTCAAAGCACTAAAGTAATAAATAATCATTTCTAGCTAGGATTCGAACATTATCAAATAAAGTAGTTATTTGATACTTCATTTGTCTACGGTTTTAGACTTACTGTATTAGTATGTATTTTTTTTAAGAAGAATTTTTAGGCACTTTTAGATTATAAGAAGAAATTTAATGTCACTTTTAATTCAAGTTGAAATGTATATATCTGTTTGATGCCAAAATAAATAAATAAAATATTTTGTAGAAAAATATATTTTTTTCATTTTTCTGCCACGAAAAAGCGTTACGGTCTTAGTGAAAGGCGGTATAATGTTAGAGTAGACATGGTGAGAGGCGGCATAATGTTACAGTGCACTATCGATGTTTTTATTGGTTCCAGATCAAATTCAGTTTAGTTTGATTAAATAAAATGTTTAAATCAAAAAATGCATTCATTAAAATTTACCTAACCTAAGCAAATACGTCATTGGCAGTAAGCCTGCGAAAAATCGAAATGGGTGCTGGGACACAGCAGAAGTGAAACTTTAACGGATAAGTGGAAAAATGTAACATAAAATTATGGTAAGTACATTATAGAGAACTACTCTTACAAAACAGTCGCTTATCGCAGGATAAATAAAAATATAACAATAGTTGTTAGTTTAATTAATCAATTTTATTTACTTTCCTCATATTCGAAATGAAAAGCGGAGTATCAACCTTAGGTGAAAGGCCTATTTAGGCACTATTAACCAAACTATCTTGTGCTTAAATAGGTCACTTTCACCCCTCGTGTAACAATCTACTGTTAACTTAGTTACATTCTGTCTATAATCCCTTAAGACGTTGCCTCGCTGGATATACCTTATATGCGTTTTTTATTGCAAATAACCTGATCTTTTTAACCCAATTAACCAAAATTTTATAGCTCTTTTAATGACAATGCGTATTCAAATACTGATATAAAAGTGTCGTAGAAGCTTGAATATAAAATTCGGAGATAATTACAGGTATTAAAGAATAAATACATTCGTACGTATCCTTTGAGCAAATGTAGTGTAGGATGCCCTTCAGTTCAGTGGACCTACGACCTACGCCATGGAAATCAGGCAAATCTACGATTGAGACGATAGTGTCAGGCGATTTTGACTAGGTATTAATAGCAGAATGGGACCTCTGGAAGTCATCCAACGCAGGTGGCGCACGCTTCTTCATTCCATAGGTTGCGTACCTCTGGAAGTCATCCAATGCAGGTGGCGCACGCTCCTTCATGCCATAGGTTACGTACCTCTGGAAGTCGTCCAATGCAGGTGGCGTACCTCTGGAATTTCCAATGCAGGTGGCGCACGCTCCTTCATGCCATAGGTTGCGTACCTCTGGAAGTCATCCAATGCAGGTGGCGCACGCTCCTTCATGCCATAGGTTGCGTACCTCTGGAAGTCATCCAATGCAGGTGGCGCACGCTCCTTCATGCCATAGGTTGCGTACCTCTGGAAGTCATCCAATGCAGGTGGCACACGCTCCTTCATGCCATAAGTTGCGTACCTCTGGAAGTCATCCAATGCAGGTGGCGCACGCTCCTTCATGCCATAGGTGGCGTACCTCTGGAAGTCATCCAATGCAGGTGGCGCACGCTCCTTCATGCCATAGGTTGCGTACCTATGTGTGCAAGGTATGCAACGAAGTTCAACGAACACCTTCCCGCGGTATTCCCAGAGCGGTACAATATGTGGCTCTTCAAAAAGGGCGTAAACAAATACCTAGTCTCAACGAAGTTGGCAACGCATCGGCTCCCTTAGTGTTTTTTTTTCTTTTTTAACAACTCTACGGGCTCGAGTTCAGTACCCTTTTTTACAACTTAATTACTAGATTTAATTTTTTGAATTTAACACGCTTATTAGATTTTTTGGTTGTGTGTGATATTAATTTAATGATTTTTTGTTGAGGTGTATATATCTTACGAATAACTTATAATATTAATTATTCTAATTTTAATACTAAACTTGTACTAATGTAGAGTGTATCTGTTACATGTTGGTGTTGTGAGGAAGTGCATATGCAGTGTGGGCCTTGTCTATACTTATATATATCCTATCTAGTGCCATCCCTTAGTGTTTGCAGATGTCCATGGGGGACGGTACCACCTACCTAGGGTTGCCAACCGTACTATAATATAGAGTATAGTACGACATGTCTTATATATAATTATCGTTAATTCAATTGTCGCGCTTTTTGTTATATTGTTTTGTTACATAATTATGTCTCTGTTTTATAATAATTATGATTATTTTAAAAATAATGTATGTTTGCTTGCCAAACCAAAAAAGTTACAATAAATATACATGGAAAATGCAATGAATGAAATGAAATAAATAAAATCCTATATCCTATAAATATTATAAACGCGAAAGTTTGTTATATATTGTATGTATGGATTGTTATATTTGTAACTCTTTCACGCAAAAACTACTGAATGGATTTTGATGAAATTTAACTGTAATATAGTTTACACATCGGAATAACACTTAGGCTATAATTTATTAATATATAGGTGATTTATCCAAAATATAACGATTTTCCATCACTACGTGGGTGAAACCGCAGACGCAGCTAGTATGTAATAAACAATGAAAAAATAAATGTGTACTTTTTCAACTAAATTTCCCTAAAGTACTATATTTTTCTATCTTAAAAACACAATATTATTACGAGTTACGCAGGACTCGAATTAAAATGCCGTTGCAATTACTATAGAATTTATTAGAACTGTACAAACACGTACAAAACAGGTACAAATATAACTGGACACAGCCAGTACAAACTGCACGATTCAATGACACGCGCAAAGTCCGTCACTATATCACTAGTTGAATCTACGTCTTGCTCGTATCGTAATCCTCGCTTATCTGCCCCACTCCTCCGTTCGGGCATTGTTTTATACTAACTATACAGTACAAAAAATCGACCGCGTGCACTGGAGTTTCCGAGAAAGAGTTATTTGCACACCTGGCTAATTATTCCTGCGAACGGCCAACAAAGTTGAAAACAATGACAATAAACCATTGTCTAATTGCAATTTTTAAATACGAAGTAAACAAAAGAACAACGAATGCGGGAGGGGCAATAAACCAGGTGCGCGTTTCTTTGTCGGTATGTAACAGTATTATATTTTCTTCAAAAGTATGGCAACCCTACATTTAATACCAAGAGGAAACTTTGCCAGTTGGCCTACAAGGAAACATAAAAAAACATTCAATACCACAAACCCTTCACTCTGCATCACTTACACGCGCTTAGCCTTTTTTACGATAAAGATATTTGAGATTCTTTTCCTGTTGTTTCAAAATGCAATTTTGAACCTTATTTTTAACCTTCTTTTAAACCTTGACCAATTAACATGGGATCAATAAAATATTTGATTTTTACCAGATGCCCTCGACACCATCATCTCATACCGGACCTAAAGATGAAACATCCTATTTCTGCGTATCCAATAAGGGTTTTTACACACGTGCGATTTATAAGCAATATAGTTTTAAAGAAAACATGACGTTTAAAAAACGCTAGTCATTATATCACGCTATCATGTAAGAAGATAAAAACCACACTCGCCAAAAAAACCTGCGATAGTTCGCCGTAATGCCTCGACGCAACGACACAGGGGTGCTCTTGGTGGTGGGGGTACCCTCTAAGAGGGCTAAAACTGGGGCCCAAATCTGCTATTTCGATATCTAGGCGTCGCGAACATATTTAAAGTACGATTCACTTGCGATATTGTCATAAAATCATATTCTACTAAATACAAAATGTCGTCTCGATGACGTCACAGCGGCTTAATAATAGAAAAAAAATTATATTACCATTAGCAGAAATGGCATTAGCCGAAATGGATACTAAAAAATCGGTTGTCTGTAAAGTCGGTTTGCTGACGATAGTTGAACGTGACAACGTTCAACACTCAAGTAGGAGTAGACAGATGTCGAACGCTTCCGAACGCGGAGGCCGATTGTGCCTCTTTGTCGCTCGTTCCGCACTCTCACTTACACTTCAAGCCTTAAATGGAACGCCTCAGAGCGAGGTAACGCCGCATGAGTCATGTTTTTTCGTGCGTGCAGCCGGCTCCATCGAATTATAAGACGTTGTCACGTCAAAACTTTAAACATTGCTTATAAAGATAGAATAGCGTGACCCTGGCACTGGCATTTGGGCAAAATTGGGTCCCTGATCAAATATGAACAGAGGGCATTAGGGATCGTCCACAAACTACGTTCGGATATAATGAGATATCACTTCGTGTAACAAAATTTTACAGAGGAAACGGGGGAACCAAGACATTTGCAATTCACATCGGCGTAAAACAAAAGTGGGTGTGTTGTAGTATCTATGACGTGACATTTATAGGTCTCGGAAAGTGTAATGTGTGTGGGAAATAAACTATATTAAACACTTCTCTATACAGTAAAATATCACATTGGATATAAGGCCCACACTGCACATGCACTTCCTCACAACACCAGCATGTAACAGATTCGCTCTACACTAGTATATGTTTAGCATTAAAATTAGGATAAATTAATATAATAAGTTACTCGTAACATGCATACACTTCAACACAAATTAATTAATGCACACAAGAATTAAAATAATAAGGGTGTAAAATTTTAAAAATTAAATCTAGAAATAAAGCTTTAAAAAATGGTACGGAACTAGAGACCTTAGAGTAGTTAAAAAAAACACATTAAATATTTATAGGTTATGAAGTAAAATATTATTATTTATTTATTTAGGTTTATGGCTTGGCAACTAGGCATATAGTTTCTTAATTTTCTTAAGCCTATGTGTAGCACAGCTGAACTGTTGGTGATCAGCTAGTGCCATTCAACGGAGTTCTTGTGACAACTCAAAAGGCCACATTTGACAATACAGTTCACATTTCTCACAAAACACATAACTACTACTCAAACACTATCAATATCCTACAACTATTGTTCATTTTAGAGTAATTTTACACATTTTTAGAAAATAAAACTGCACAGCACAACGTCTCCTTTCAGTTCCCGCCAAAAGCTCCGAAGTAAAATATCAGTCGTTGTCTTATGTAAGTGACGTGGCACACAGAATGTGGTAATAATACTCGGCAAGCACTCTATCGAATTGTATTCGAATAGATGATTCGATACAAGTTTTACACGGGTATTTATTTTAACACACAAGAAAGGTTTGCACTGAAAATCAGCGTTGTGTCGGATATAATATCGGCACATCAATATGCTGAGCGCAAACCTTGTTTGCTATGCGTATTGGACTTAAATAGTATTACGGGAAGGCACAAGTAAAACCATAGTAATTCTATTAATACTTTATTTCGTATATAGAGATCGTGCATATCACAACGACACAGCGGAGAAGAGACAGGGGCGAACGCAGCGCCACGGGCAAAATGTGTAACATACATTTAATCAGGCTGGAGTGTGAAATTCATAATACCAACAATGCGGCGTACAAATTATTAAAATGTACTTGGTATATAATAATGTTTAAGGAATGTAATTACCTCGCTATTTCTTCAAATAAAGTCTTTCTTTCTTTAACGTGATTGTAACGTTTATTGAGAGGGGGGGGGGGCGGTGTCCAAAAAGGTATGCATGATGTACTTTATGTACCGATCAATTTACATCTTACTCAAAATTTGAAGCAAAAAAACATATCAAAAAGAGAACCTAGCGGCAAGAAGTTAAGTCAAAGCGTTTTTCTTAAGAAACAAAACCGCAGCGTTTGAAACAACCGTTATTTGCATTATCATCATATCGGGATTTACATGAATGATCCATATGTAAACAACAATTATTTCTTTGAACTGCTTTACGGATGCGCGGGCGCATATATTATGTACAATAACAACGATCTTGTAGTAACACGCACGGATTTCTGCCACACGCTTGTATAAATACAAGAATATTTCGCTCAGTTAATTTGTGTGAAATGTCGTATATCTTATGCGGTTAATATCAGTTTATGTGATCAGTTACACTGGAAGCTACTGTAGTAAAGATCATATTGTCTGTACAAAATCCAAATTGGTTTTTAAGGAAGTAATCTAGTAAAATACAAGTTGAAGAAGTTAAATATCAGTAAGTACATCTTGTGTGTTAATTATAGTACTTATTACGAGAAAATTAATGAATATAAAATCAAGCAATTGATTACTTACGCCGTAACCATCAGCCGATTAGCGAGTCACCTCATTATGCACCTATTAGCCAAATAGCAGCTGGTTTTTGAAGTTTATTCCTAATGAAGCGATTTTCATACCAGGCCTCCGATATGGAAATTTATTAGCAGTGAAATAAAAAAAGGTAACTCAAAAGCTTTATGATATTTTTGTTTTAGACCACCCCTGTGTATTAGAATGAACAAAATAAAAAAAAACTCAACTCGTTCAGGCCGTTTTCGTAAATTAAAGTAATTGAGGTGTTAGTCTGTATGTCATGTCTCCTACACTAATTTGCACACTAATATGAGTTTTAGCGAAACTACTATTATATTTCTATCAGGCGCTCTGATATTACTTACATGATTTTATATTAAAGGGCTATTAAAGAAGCATATGAACTAACAATGAAATAAGCCGTTAAAGACAGCCGCTAATGCGGGAAGTCCTGACGCGGTCTTTCCGCGTGACTCCACACATTCATTGCAACATGTTCATCTCCGTGACAGAGAGCAATCTCTCCGCGCCCCGTATACCGCCGACACCCACAGCTGGCATAAATAACGTGGGATATAGAACTTTGAAGGCCGGAAACACTTGCTCATTCGCTTCACATTGCTCACATACATATGGTACCAATACGCACTCTCTGTATTTCTTCTATTTTCACACACTTCGAGTATTATGTGGAAGAAGCAACTGCCAACAAGTCAGATTTTTTAGTTTGATTTAATAGCAGTCCTATATTCCGATCAAATATGTACTGTGACGGATGCATTCATTACATCATTGTTTATCTTTATTGTGTTTTTTTTTCAAACTGGCTTTTAAGTACAAACTATAAAACGTTAACCAACTTTCACTTAAAACCAGTCATTCGATACGTAAGCCAGTCGCTCTTGTACCGAGAGAGAAAAGGGTAATCATTTTATTCGATTAATATTTTGCTAATAAAGTCTTAGTGGCTTAGTGGCGAAGAATACGTGGCTTAATGACGTGAGTTCTAATGTGCATTTTGTATTTCTATCAAGTGCTGACTGTGAAGGGATACATCATAAGTTAAACATTAAAATACTGCTCTATATATTAATTCGTGAAGCAAAAACTTTGTATCCCTTTTTACAATAATTCCACGGACGGAGGAGTATGAAATTTCGCACACTTATAGTTTACTAGCGGCCCCGGTAGACGTTGTCCTGCTCTAAAATATAAAATTCTAAGACCCAATCCCAGCACCACCAACCGGTTCCAATTGTGGGTTTAAACCATCCGGGGAACCCACCCGCTCAAACACACAGAAACAAAATCACCAAAATCGCTCCAGGTGATTAGGAGGATTCTAGGACCCGGTCTCCGCGCCACCTACCGATTCCAACGGGATAAAAAGTATCCTATATCTGTCTCCTGGTTCTAAGCTATCTCCCCACCAATATTCAGCCAAATTGGTACAGCCGTTCTTGAGTTATAAATAGTGTAACTAACATGACTTTCTTTTATATATAGATATAGAGAAGAAGCAACGAATGCTTATTTTTTTTAATTATGCATAACAAATACATTAAATCAATAAAAAATATTAAGTACACATATTATTTGACACACACAAATTAACAGTGTAGCCTTAGCGATATTTGTGATTATAGATACTCTTTGACATTAATTATTATAGTCGAATTTCGTTCTCGGGTGATTGATAAATATAAAATTTGTGTATTGTTTAAAAAGAGAATGAATTTTTAACAAAAACATAATTTATTAAACTCCTGGATTCAGACCTGCTAGCTTTTTAGGCAGCGAACCCCCGCCATACTTGTGCAAATAACTGCCAAAGTGGTGCATGTTTCCCGGTGATTATTTACACCTACATGACTAGAATGAAATGGTAGTGCGTTGGCCACTAAGTTGCCACGCATACAATGTTAAAACATAGAAAATAGAATGTCAATTTTTTTTATTATACAATAATTTCTAAACATGTTGTCTGTGTATTGCTATTTAAAAAAACAACTGTGATAGATTATATAAACAATGGAGAACACGATGCAATTTCTTTAGATTTCTTGTCTGTCTGTCATTTTGTCGGTTTGCTTGGGATTCACGTAAGAACTACTGGGCCGATTTTGATTCGGTTTCGCTGATCGATAGCTAATTTTTAAGCTTAAGCTCTGCGCTACTTTCTATCCCGGGAATCCCGCAGGAATTTCCCCGGGAGCAGTTTGAAGTTGTTCGGGTGCATAAAAATTACCTTAATCTTCCGACACCTTTTGCACTAACAACATAGCATACATTATTTTCTAAATGCTACTCAATCTCAAGCCAAGCATGGAAGAAATCACGGGCACATTCTAGTTTTATATATAAAGAAGATATGAGTACCAGATCGCTTGCGCTTAAGAACGTTCCCAAAATACTGCCAACGCTTATACACTGCCATGTATACGGGTCAGCATTTAAAAAAATATTTGAAGCAATTCACATCAAACTGATGTTTGTTTCTTGCTTTGTTACAGGCAACAAAAATGAATTTCGGAAATCTCATACAAATGTTCCTGATGATCCTGGCTGCTGTATTCTTCGCGGAAGCGCACAACCAGACCAACAAAGCAGACCCAAGACCACCTGTTATGAAACCTGAAACGCTGAAATTCTTTGAAGACTACTTTAAAGACAAAAATTAACAAATTGGAAATGTTAGATTAAACAAATAGCATAATATTTAGATAGTTTTCACAATTTGTTTTCATGAAACTGTATTTTATTATTAAATTTTAACTGTATGTTCCAATGCATGGAATGCTTTAGACCTCAAAAAGCTTATTATGTAAAGTCTGTTTCATTTAGGACGGTGAAGGAGAAATTATAAATAAAGAAATAATCATCCTGATTCCATTATAAGACTACACTGACCCATAAAAATCTAAATCTACGGTCAGTTTGGTCCATACTCCGTTAGAGTTTTGGGAGTTTATAGACCAAAAGACCGAAACTGAGGTCAGTTTGCTTCATACACTCTTAAAATTTTGAGCGCTTATGGATCAAACGACCGAATCTGGGGATAGTTTGGTGCTATAATACACCTGAAAAAAATTTGAGGACTTATGGACCCAAAGACAGAATGAATTATCGTCAGTTTGGTCCATAGACCTTTAAAATTTTGAGGGTGTGTATAGAGCAAACTGATTCCAGATCCAGATTCAGCGCATCGAAATATGTAAAAATATATGGGTATTATCAAAAGTACAAACCACCTTTTATTTTTTGTGGGTCGGTGTTATTAACTCGTGTTTGAATGTATATTTACATAATTAAAACCAATATTAATTTCGTAGAAAAGTTTACGATAATGCAAAAAATGAAGTCTTATGAATGTGTCAGCCATACCCTACCGTCCTATCCGAAATAGACTTCAGTTTGTATTTTAAATAAATAAAAAACAGTTTTTTCAAGATTTTGTTTCAATAACTTAAACTTATATTTACCTACACAAAATTAATATAGCCCGAGTAATTCATTAAAATCCTTAGCTCGAAGACACGTTTTGAAACAAATATACATTTAGTCATACACGGTCATAATTGTCCTTAAATTTTAATTCTTAAATTTAGTAAGGAATAACGGGACTGCTACATCTTCTTACAGACATTTTTCGTTTGTATACTTCTACGGGATTAGAATGCAAGGACATTCTAGCTTCCACCTCCTCTGGCTTCAGTGGTCTACCTCTAAATTCGTCTTCTATTTGTTGCAACGTTTTCCCTTTAGTTTCCGGCAAGAACAACCATATAATAAACAAACAATAAATCAATATTCCATTATATAATATGAACGTTCCGTGTAGCCCGAGAGAGCCTACTAATCCAGGAAATGTTTTTAGCACTAAGAAAAACGTAATGGATAGAGTTGCTAAACTAATGCTTCCACCAATACTCTTGTATTCTAATGGAAATACTTCACCTCCAATTACATTTGGTAAAGGAAGCATACCTGTGGCCACTGTGAAGAATTGTAAATTAATCAATAACGCTGGTAACCAAATAGCGTCATAAGTAAATACGCCTTGATTCTTGAAGTAGACGTATGCTGCGATCGCAAACTGGCTGAATACTGACAAAGCGCCTGTAGTAAACATCATAGTACGACGTTTAAACTTGTTAATCACAAAAACGGCGATAGTATTTGAAATTAGCCTCTGTGAATCCAAGAATATCATCCAGAAATTCACATTAGCATCAGGTCCCATAATTAAAAGTAAAATCATTGTTGCATATGTTGACATGGTAGTGCCACCGGAGAAGTTAATCATAACGTAAGCATGCATCATCAAAGTAATTGGTTTATAAAATTCTTTCTTCTGCACTGTTTCTATAGCATCTTTGACCCGATTGGTCCTATTACCAACTTTGTGACTTATCATTTCTTTTTCGAATACTATTCTGGCTTCAATCATTTCTTCTAGTTCCTCATCTTCATCATTACCCCTTAACCATCTAAATACTACTCTACATTCGTCGTACCTTCCTTTTGATGCTAGCCAACTTGGTGATTCAGGTGAGTACATAGTCATGATGAGACTTAAGAATGAGAAGAAAACGCAAACTAAAGCTGTTTGCTGCCAGCTCAGAAATGATCCTATGAGATGAACGAAAAATATCCCGAAAGACTGCGTGAGAGATACTGTAGTTAGGAAAGCTCCTCGATTTTTTGGACTGGTGTATTCTCCAATTAAAACTGATCTCAACGGTGCAAGCATTCCTATTGAGACGCCTTTTAATATTCTTCCTATGAGAAGTGCCTGAAATAAATATATGAACGGTTAATTTACAGCGGTTTTTTTATTGCAGGAGTTCAGAAGACAGACGGCTCACTTGATGGAAAGCACATCGCCTACGGACATTTGCAACACCAAAGGTGCTACAAATGCACTGCTGCTCTCTTAAGGGAGACTGGAACCTGGTCACTTATGCCGAAACACAACTCAGGGTACTTATAGCGGAGTACTCTAGACCAGGGGTTGTAGCAATCCAGTCAGGCAAATACTCTACTACCTGGCTGTAGATTGTTGCCGCTTGCGATAGGCCATCCGGCCGCAGAAAATTGTATATAATACAACGCCGTCCTTGCACGGACATTTAAAAAAAAAATCAAATATATTATCTATAGTATAATTATAATAGTATGTTATATATACCATTTTATTATAATCAGTATACGTTAAATCTAGTGCAATTGAAATCAAGACTTTAACCTCTTTATGAATTTGAAATGTTTAGTCCAAACTGCAAAACGTTTCTGTTCCTAACAAATCTCTTTACTACTAAAGCATCTATTTCAAATGGTCTAAGCGTCTGAATAGTTTAATCAAGGTAATGGTATATCATGGACCTTAGAAGATCTTTGGGTATAATGCTTCTTATCAAGGTACTAACGATTATGGACAATCTATATGACACGAATACCTTATAGCCTGATTCTTATTGAGTTAGAGTAATTTTGTGGGTTTTTTCCAGAGACATCAAGAAGCCTACATACTTGCTTTAACTCATTATGATTAAAACAGTAGATAACAATAAAATTAACACAATTATGACCAAATTCTTTGCTGTGACTTTATAATTGAATCCTGTTAGAATTATTGTATATTGTATGAATGTGGCGTACAGACAAAAGTGCAGTTTTACACAACGGACAAAATTGTGAATAAAACAAAACTAGTTGATTATATAAGGCTGAAATTTAGAATATCCTTCTTTTTAGGCACATCTTGCATACTGGTAAGACTTTCTAAATTGTAACATGTGTAGTTTTAGTAAAAAACAAAAAAATGACATTTTTGTTTTTACGCCTATATGTTAGGAAGCAATCGATATGGTGTATAAAATATATGTTTAATATTTTAAAAGTACTTTCTAGGGCTTACCTCGAACCCTGTCGCTAAAATAGTGGACAGCCACCCCACTATTACTGGCAGAAGCACTGCGTAGTGTGCTATCTTGCGTCCGTAACGGCTCATTATAGGGGGGCTGATAAAGCTTCCAAAAAGCTGTGTTATACCCAGGATTGATGCTGTAAAGTAAAATTAATTTATTGTTATTTAAATACGTATAGGACTCTACTATACTCAACAATTTTTATGTGAGTAACTCATAACATAAGTTTGAGTTAGGCTTGTGGTTACTTGCTCATCATCCAAGTGAGCGCTCTTGTCTATTTCAATTAGGTCACTGAACTAGTACTATTAGTTCAGTTCGGTCATAGCACCTTTTCAATGTACTAACAGCTACTAATTTTGACTGGTAGAAAGATGTATTGTTGAATTATTAACGAATGAACGAAAACATGTTCACCAAATATTAAAACTACGTAAATGTGAAACAAAGGGTGGCCTTGTCGCTCAAAGCGATCACTTCCAGGCTTACCCTAGACTAAGGGAAATATAAAAAGACGACAGAGGTGGTGTAGACAATAAATAATATGAAACATAGTTTTATAATTTAATTATCTAAAATAGCATCTGAGACAATATATTATAATAAGATAATTAGATTACTGGTATTTTTTATATAATACACCTCATTTCAACTTAAGCCTTCCTATCTATTAAAGCGGAGCGAGGCTGCAAAACGGAGAAGCGGAGAAATATTAACCAATAGGATTACGTAAAAATTGCTTCAATGAACAGGCAGCATTTACTGTCACATTTTTCTCATCATTTTACCTGTTATTTTTTTTGTTAGTCTTACCTTTGACTGTATCTATTTATTGCTACGTGTATATATACCTATATTTAGTTTATTGCTTTTTATTTCCATTATTTTTGCTCCTATTTTTATACATTAATTTAAAAACTCATCTCGAATTGTCAGCAATTGAATCACGGTTCCCAATAGTCCCATCGTTCGTGAATTACACAAGACTTGCGGTTCGCTGACTAGCGCACTAAGTGCTAACCGTGTGAACTAATTAGGAGTTAGAAATGTAAAACGTCTCTTTTAGTTCAATTTAATGAACTAGTTCTTAATAGTTCATATACATGAACTACACAAAACTACTTTGAATAGATAATAACTGCGTTGTTTCTGTTCGCCCTGCATTAGCTCTTAGTAAAAGATAACTTTAAATATTTTGTTATGAGTTTAAGGGCCTCATGCATAAGGCCCAATAACAAAAAACAAAAAAACACTAAGGGCCGCTTGCATAACGATTGTCTTTAAACGAAATTAGTTAATCATATTAAACTATGTGTTATACAAAACGTATTAACAATTCTTTAAACATATTTAGCGGCAAATTTTGAATTGTGCAAGACGCTAATTGTATTTTAGGGTCACTGGCATAACGGCCGCCTTGAAATAAAGATAGTTAATCATAATTATTAAACTACCTAAATGCGTTTTACACAAAATGTATTGACAGTTCTTTAAACATATTTAGCAACAAATTTTGCGTTGTGCAAGACGCTAATTGTTTTTACGGGTGTTTAATACGTTTTATGTTTCTTAAATAAATTTAATGAACGCTATGCAAATGTATTAGCTTAAACATAAGACATCGATTTGTGTTCAAACTTACCAACCCATGTAGTTTCTTCAGCACCTAATTTGATTTCGGAGTCCGGCAAGGCAATTTGGGGCAGAAGAACAGCAGGATAGCCGATAGCACATCCATGGCCTATGATGTTTAGTCCAACGGTTGCTGTCACGAAGGTCTGAGGAATATGAAACCATTATATAATATAATTTCAGCCCATATATGTCCCACTGCTGGGCTAGGGCCTCCCATTATAGGGGAAACGGACAGTATACCCGCCACGCTTGTCCAATGCGGCTTGGCAGATTTGACACATCGGTTATCTCGATGTGCAGGTTGCACCACGATGTTTTCCTTCACCGTTTTTAGCACGTGGTAATTGTAACAAAATGCATATTAGATCAGAAAACTGACTAAGAGGTGCATGCGTTCCGGTCAGGATCGAACCCGCGCCCTTCGATTTAGGGGGCGCGGGCGGTAACCATTACGTACCACTACTTATGGTAGTTATATGAAACCATTATGGGTGGTATATTAGATTAATACACATACCTATTTGTTTCAGGCTATACTAAAATGTAATAAAAATTATAAAACACGCATTACGGCTTCCACACACCAAAAACCTCGACGTGTTTATTCCGATTTAACATGTTTAAATATACATGTTTTGTCAAAAAACTGGTTCCCTCTAGCATTTGAATACATGTTTTTGCTATAAAGACGCAAGCTGCGCAGGGGCCCAATACTGTTAATTCTATCTCATCAAAATCGTCGGACACTATCGTCTCAATTGTAGGTTTGCCTTATTTCGGTATTCTGTTAATGTCAATGGCGTCTCAGTGGCACGCCACTCTATCTTCATGAATAGTCATAAGCGAAAACCCGCAAAATAAATCTATACCTAATATATAAAGCTGAAGAGTTTGTTTGTTTGGTTGAACGCTCTAATTTCGGGAACTACTGGTCTGATTTGAAAAATTCTTTCATCGTAGTTTCTGCGTTCAAGCAAACAAACTCTTCAGCTTTTTATATTAGTATAAGATATGCAGCAGACAACTAACTCTGAGGCCGATTTCAGGCACCCCAATCACAGTACATAACAGACAATTCCTTCAAGAACTTTACCATGCCAGGAATCGAACCCGAAGACTCTGCACCGTGAGGCATGTTAGCCAAACCTAAGTCCTAACCGCAGAGGCTATATGAGATAGCTTTATTTTCAAAATTAAAATATTTAAATTTTGAAAAATGTACACTTCACCATATGCATTATTGCACTACAAAAATTACAGTCACATTATTTATTCATCATACACATACTTACTTGTTTTAAGAACGGAGTAAACCAACTCTTTGATTTTCTATTTTTTTCCATTATTATATTACTTACACAAAACCCGATTTTTTAAACAATATACTTGAACAGTCTTTTTTAATTACAATTACTATTTAATCACATGGCTTAATTAATATCACTCATTTCAATATCATATATATTAGACCACTTATAAAAATTTTTTCGACAAAACATAGATCAATGAGTTTCATAACATTTTTAAACACATATTATTATAATCACTCACGATGGGCTTCCAAATTGAAGTAATTAACTCAATATAATAATTTTGATAAAAGCACCTAATAGATGAGTCATAAAAATGAAGGACATGCAATAATCAATATCTCTTTTATTTTATAGGACAGAAGATTATATTATCGAATAAGCAAATTACAGCGTGTAGCTTCTTATGACTTTGGTTTAAAAATGGTCTCTGAAATGTTTTGAAACTGTAAAATTCTTATATCAACTCGGGGTTGAGTAACTTAAGGACGACTCGTCACGTATGCGCAATGGTTCTGTACCTTTTTTTTTGACCAGGGGAAATCCGATTGAGGACTAAGTCGCGACAAGGGCAGCACCTTGGGGGGATAATTCGCGACCTAGTGTGGGATTCGCCAGATCCGGGGTGGCACTAGCATGCCCAGTCAGAACTGGTGCCATGCTATTGCCACTCCCCAGTTAGGGATACCCATTAAAACCCCTGGGTGTTCCGTCCTTAGCCTTATGCCAGGGCTACGGGTATATGACCTAGCCTCTCCGCAACCCTGCAAGGAAACTGCCGAGGGATTACTTTTCTCCCCCAGCATCGTCAAGCTCTCTAGGCGTGGGGCGGTCTGTAACTCGCCCCACGGGAGGAGAGGTGAGCGCGCGCGGAACACGCCGCGCCCCCATCTCGACGGCATGTGCAGGTGAGTGAGAACCTCTATACCCCAAGAGACCCCACCCGCGAATGGTTCTGTACCTAGTCCAGCCATAAATTCTGTTACAAATGAAAATGCATTTTTTATGAAGTAATGTAATATTTTTAATTAAATTTATACTTACATATTTATTAAAGTCTCAGTAAAAAAATAAAAAAATATTCTATTCGAAATGCCCATTTTATAGAGGCCTTTAATCTTCTAATAATGAATTGTCGCACTGGTTCCACTTGTTCGCGCCATCGCGCGACGTGTGCGTATGTGTATGTGCCCATGGCAAGCACCCCCGCGAGCCACCCATAAACTATACTCATTCAATTACGCTACAAGTTTCCTGAACTATGACTCTCTGGACTATGTAAACAAGTGATATGTGAATGTTAATCCATTATTATAACAAAACACCAGCACACACTAAATCCGCCCTCATCACAATTCCGCCCCTAATGCATATACACCACATCAGCTCAAAATATCATCAACCCATCAATTGCTACAAGTTATAAGAAGAGGATTCACCGCATCTCATCATTATCACGTCATCTCGGCACCATCTACGTGCATCATACATATCATCAGTCCTCATTAAACCACAACTAAGCAAACTTTTCCCTTGTCCATTTTGCCCTTCCATCTGGCCTCGGCCAGAACACCACTGTTTAGAAGTGTCTGGAATATGACCGACGGCTCCATACCCACTTCGTGCAAGGCGATCACAGCAATCCTATTTTCTTTAACAACCCATTCCATATTGTAATTTGATAATGAACACGAAAAAATAGTGTAAAGGCGCAAAATCGAAAGAAGTTTTTAAAATAATATAAGTGTTCCAAATTCAAAACAATTAAAAAGTTGAAAAAAAGAAAGTTTTATGTAACAGGATTTATGGCCAGACTAATTTAATTATTTTGTCATTTTTCAATAAATGACTCTCTCATTGCTTGGAACCTCGATATTTGTATATTTGAAACGATGCTTTATGATGTTATTTTTATTCTGACGTTTTTATTCATTTTTATTAGCTGCCTTAAAGTGACTCAGATGGAATATGGCAACGTAATTTTAGTGTTTTTTTCCCATATTTATCAGACAAGTCAGCAAACGGAACAAACATACGAGGGATTCATAACATATGGGCGCGTAGAGACAAAAGTGCAGTTTTACACAAATTGATTTTATAGGGCTAAAATTTGGAATACTCTTCTTTTTAGGTGGACTTGCATACTCTTAAGGCTTTCTAAATTGTAACATGCACAGTTTTTATTAACAACTAAAAAATGGCATTTTTGCGTATACGCCTATATGTTATGAAGCCCTCGATATAACTCTCAATGAGGGTTGCATATTTGCGCCGCTTGAGTGATTCAGCTGTTTCCGCCGCCGAACCGGCTGATCTAGGCGTGTTTACTAAATAGGATGCGGCCAACGTGTCTACGCAGGTCGCATCCTACACCAAAGGTTTGTCACGCTGCCAGGAATGAGAGTCATTCCGTCAGGACGCCTACCGTCACGTGCAATACCGTTCGGCTCCAATAAAGCCTATACGTTAGTAATAATAATAAATATTTACAAACATGAAGTGGCTTACCACGAGCACGTCATTGGAATTAATAGAATACCGAAATCTGTTAAATCTACGATTGAGACAATAATAGCATAAATTGGGTCCCTGGTCGCCTTCGTATATATATAATATATATATATATATATATATATATATATATATATATATATATATATATATACACATATATATATATACATATATATATATATATATATACATATATATATAATGTCAGCCCATAAATGTCCCACTGCTGGGCTCGGGCCTCCCAGTATAGGGGTAACGGACAGTATACCCGCCACGCTTGTCCAAGGCGGCTTGGCAGGTTTGACACATCGGTTATCTCGATGTGCAGGTTGCATCACGATGATTTCCTTCACCGTTTTTAGCACGTGGTAATTGTAACAATATACACATTAGATCAGAAAACTGACCAAGAGGTGCATGCGTTCCGATCAGGATCGAAGCCGCGCCCTTCGATTTAGGGGCGCGTGTGCTAACCATTACGCTACCACGACTTACTAGTATATATATTAACTCTAGACGGAACTCCAAAACCTTGATTATTGCAAATAATATATTTTAAACTAAAAGTCACGACTATTAAACTTATAAACGACGTTCCAATGTCACGAAGATCCGTGATTATCGAGGTATTATGAAAATAATCTGTGTTCGGTTTACTTCGCAGTATTTGTATTGTGTGATGTATAGTAGCATGGGTCAGTTGGTCAATAGATATTGAGGAACACACATGTAGCTTTCTTTAAAACTGAATCAGAAGTACAGTCCGGACCTCCAAGCTCGTATGCTTTGTCCCAGTCCCGTCTACACTTTTATTCGCTCGTCTAAGGATGGAGTATATGAATTCAAGTCACATGGACGAATTTGTGTACAATCGTCATTTACGACATATCATTAGGTCAATAAATACGTGATATCGTATCACGTGTGATATTACCGCCCTACGTTGTAAGTCGTAACTTTAGATTAAATTAATAATCTTTTATTACAAATTTAAATTGCATTCACCGGATAATACTAGATCAAGGGCTCTAACTTATCTGGCGCCTTGGTACGAACATTTTCAAAGGGTCATAGGTGGTCCACATTCTCGTGAGAACGCGAACTCCGAGAAATGAAAATGTTTTACCAGTACTCGAAAAGATCCGGGAAGGCCTCGTGAGTGTGGAGCGTCTACCAGACCTGAGAAGTCCAAAATCAATAGCTTTATTTGGTATAATGTTTATCTATAATAATCTTCTATCTACTTATATACAACTCTTCTATAGGGTTATTCACAAAAGCCTGGTAAGTTTCTGATTCCCGAATGAATCAATTCGCGATCTGACAGAACGTGAAACGAACACATTCGAGAATGTGTTTCCGAAAGAATTTGTTAATACCGTTTCACGGTCCGTCGGATTGCAAAACACGGAAACCTGCTTTCCCGATGATTGCGAAGATTCCCGATGTTTGTTAATGTAAGTATATGTCACTTAACTTCTCCTAAAAGATTGTATCGATTTTGAGGACTTTTGTGTCTGTTGTTCAAGTGCACTCGAGAATTGTTTAAGTTCACAATTGGACCTTTTGAAGATATTTTTGATTTTGAATGGATTCCTCAAAGATTTAAATCCACAATTGGACCCGGTAGATGACAGTGCAATTAGGGCCTAGATTTCAGAGCAGGACAACGTACTGTAGAACATGTACAAATTAAATGCGTGTTTCAGTACAAAATATTTATTCTATACCGAACCATGAACACGATTCCAGTCCAGTATTCAACAACCAATACAAATAAAATGTAAGCGCGATTGAATTTAGTACAGCGCCATCTAGTTTTGTACAAAGAAACTTATACACTTACAGTATTTTATAAATTTAATACATATATACATATAATAGTAATATATATACGTATATACAAAACAATCTAGATAAATATATTTGTTAACATTATATGAGACAAGCACTTTATATTAATTAACGTAATATTAGAATAGATAAATAAGTAAATGTATTATATGTTAGACATATTTCTTTAAGGACAGATAGTGCTTAAAACTGAACTTAGCATATTGAAGTCATTGATAAACTATTTTAACTAAATGCAACTAATTCATGACAAGAATTTAATACATTATTGTTTGTAAATTTTATATAACATATTGTATGAAATATTATACTCAAAGTTTCACATGTAATAAATCAAAGCGAACACAGCATAAATCCGCGTCTGCCAACATAAATATGAAATGTCATGAATACCGTGTATATACAATTGAGATATTTTGAATTATAATCTACGCAATGATCACAGTATACAAAGGATACATATTGTAACAAAATTATTGTAAATTATAGACAACTATACAACCAGGGCCGGATTTAAATTTGTGCCACCCTGGGGCACTGAAGAAAATGCCGCCATATGACGTAAATTTTATTTTAATAGTTTTGATATCTTATTTATTTAGAATTAGAATAACTAATTGATTGCAGGAAATTTATTATGTATTATATATAATACATAATAAATAATTATATATTATATTTATAATAATATATTATTGGATAATTCTCCAATTTTAGAAAAAAAACATTAATCAATGACAGCTTGTGTTATCAAAAAGACATACATAATTTGAAAATATTTTTAATTCTTCAATAAAACTACATAAATTTATCAATTCCAGAAAATAAAAATATCAACTATATTTTTTTTAAACCTCTATGGAAATAAATTAATAAAACTATTTGAATAGTTTTTACTTAAATTTCCTATATTATAATATACAAAAATTTTATTTGATAGATAATAATTAAATTATATTTTTTGAAAAATGTTTATTTAAAAGAATTAGTTAATTATATATTGTATAGAATTTGTTTTCTCACTTTCCAAATTTTGCCGCCTTAGAAAATTGGCCGCCCTGGGCACTAGCCCCGACTGCACCTAGTGTAAATCCACCACCGTATACAGCACAGGCGCTAATCACGGGATAAATAAAAATATAACATTATTATTCAATTAAGGAAATAGTTGATTGTATCGTTTAGAAATAAGAGGGTACATAACAAAATTAATTATTAAATTTAAAAAGAAACATGACAAGAACAACTATGCAACTAAATAACTGTAACACATGCGGTAAAAACTAGCAAAATTAGAATTATAGTCAACGTATACGTAATAGGAATAATAACAAGGAAAAACAGAAAACAATAATAAGATAATTAATTTAAAAAGTAAAGATAAGTACCTAAACAATAAATAAAATTCAGAGTGCTGAGAAACTGTGTGGCTTTTAAGGCTTTATTCATTCAATACATTTATTAAACGTGGTACGAAAAATGATCTTCCTGTTACGAGTTAAGGGACTCGAATTAAAATGCCGTTGGTATTACCATAGAATTTATTAGAACTATACAAACACGTATAACACAGGTACAAATATAACTGAACACAATCAGTTCAAACGTAATGCGCGATTCAATAACACCCGCGAAGTCCCTCACTATACCTTATCGAATGTACACACGTCTTGTCCCGCTTATGCCTATCGCTTGACTGCCTCATCTCTCAGTTGGCGCATTGTTTTATACTGCACCAATACAATATGTCTCGAAAACAATACTCGACCGCGTAAACAATAATTAACAAGAATCACACCTGGTTAATGACTATCTGTTCTTCTAATTACAAATTTTAAAAACAAAGTAAACAAAAGAAGTCCAAATGCGGAAAAGTAATAAAGTGTGCTTTAAGGCAGGCAGGTGTGCATTCATTCACTTTTGTTGGCGTGTAACATTACAATTAGAAAAATCTAAGCCTATGTTGAAGCATTTATACAGGTATTCGTATAGCGTTCTTAACTATAATTAGGGCCGCTTTCATAAGTTTCTTAAATTTATTTAAGAAACACAAATCGTATTTAACACCCTTAAATACAATTAGCGTCTTGCACAACGCATTACTTGCCGCTAAATATGTTTAAAGAACTGTCAATATGTTTTGTGTAAAACGTATTTAGGCAGTTTAATATGATTAACTAATTTTATTTAGAGGCGATCGTTATGCATGCGGCAGTGTTTTTTTATGTTATTTGGCCAAAGAATCCAAAAAAGTACATACAAACATACATAACTTCACGCCAGGTCCCTTGCGGGGTAGGCACGAACAACAGAGCGCCACACAGGCCCATTCTTACACACCTCACTTGCTTCTTTGACATTCATAGCTCTTGTCATGCACGCTCGTCTGTTCTTAAGGCTCCTAACATCACCTTCTGCTAACACATGATCAATTTGATCATGGAAGGTGTGTCGTGGCCTTCCGCGACTTCTGCATCCATCCACTTTTGCATTGTATATCTGTTTAGTCATTCTTTCATCATACATTCTTTCCACATGCCCGAACCACCGGAGCATTCCTTTCCTTACCTTCACCCCGACACTCTCTTTCAGACCAACTCTCTTTCTTACTTCGGTATTACGAACGCGGTCCGCGAGCGCGCGAATCCAAAAAAGTGATTCGTCATTATATGTGTATACAATAAGTAATAATAAATTGAATTTCACCTTGTCAAAAAAAAATTGTTAATCCCGGGAGGTTAGCAAACACAGAAAAAAACCGTCACTATCTTATCAGGAATATTGTTAAAGTAGTGAATAGCACTTCCGATACGATAAGAATATTTTATTTAATAACAAGGAACTAAAATAATTAGGTGATAAAAATTTTATTTGCATTCAGATATATTCCATTTCTCATACTCGGAAACTACGCTTGAAGTTATAGTAGAAGATTCGAACCTACATCGACCTTCACCGAGCTGTGATAGAATAACACTTATTTTATAATAAATTTGGTATATTAGAAAATAAATTAAAAAGTTATCCTGACTTAAAGTAAGCGCTTATGTTGCCTCATGCGCAAGACCCTGACGAGGGTTTGCGACGCTGCGATGCCACGCGTCTCCAAACGACAGCCTTCGTGCAGGCAGGCGGTCCACTGGTGGACCGAGGAGCTCGGCGAGATGCGAAAGGCAGTTCGCATCATCAGCCGCAGGCTCAAACGCTGCAGGGCGCGCCGTCCTCCGGACTATGTCGCGGAAAATGGACTCGTGGGAGAGTTTAGGGAGGCCAGAAAGGCCCTTTCGATTGCGATATTGCGGTCGAAAGCCCGAGCTCGGGCCGAGCTCCTCGAGACGCTCGATCGGGACCCTTGGGGGCGTCCGTACCGTGGGGCCCGCAACAAGTTGCGGCCTTGCACTTCCACGGCTACGGAAACGCTCGAACCCGAGGTGCTCCGTTCGGTGATCGATGGGCTCTTCCCGGATCCGGGGAACTTCACTCCCCCCAGTATGGGTCCACCCATTCCCGACACCCCCACGGACGAGGAGCCTCACTCCATCTCCGAGGGGGAACTCGACGTTGCCCTGGACCGGCTCCGGGGCAGGAAGACGGCTCCGGGACCCGACGGGGTCCCCGGTCGCCTCCTCTTCCTGGCTGCAAAACATCTACGCAGCCAGCTGCGGGACCTCTTCGAAGCCTGTATTCGCGCAGGTAGGTTCCCGTCGCAATGGAAGGAGGGGCGTCTGTGCCTTCTTCCCAAGGGAGGTCGTAAGCCTCCCGACGATCCGTCCGCCTACAGGCCCATAGTGCTGCTGAACGAGGTCGCCAAGGTCTTCGAGAAGATCTTGGCGGAGCGGCTCGTGAAGCATCTAGACACCATGGAGCCGGGGCTATCAGATACGCAGTTCGGGTTTCGGAGGAGGCGGTCCACGATGGACGCCTTCGAGACGCTGCGAACGGTGACGGACGAAGCCGTCCAGGCGAAGGACGTCGTTCTTGCGGTGTCGCTAGACATAGCGAACGCCTTTAACAGCCTCCCTCATGAGACGATCAGGGAGGGGCTCCGTGCACACGGAGTCCCCCCGTACCTCACGAGGCTGTTAGGCGAGTACCTGCGGGATCGACACATCCTTTGGGAGGGCGGTGCGTCCGTCAATCACGAGTTAGGTCGGCGACGTGTCGCGTGCGGCGTTCCACAGGGGTCGGTCCTCGGGCCGATCCTTTGGAACGTAGGCTATGACTGGATCCTTCGGGTGACGGTCAGGCCCGGGGTAGGGCTGATCTGCTTTGCGGACGACACCCTACTCACGGCACGCGCCGCGTCATTCGCGGAGTCCGTGGACGTCGCCAACGACGGGTTGGCGATAGTCGTAGACAGAATAGCTAGGCTGGGCTTGAGGGTCTCCCCCGCGAAAACGGAGGCCATCATGTTCCATAGGAAGTTTCGCAATCCACCCCCGGATCTGTCCGTTACAGTCCAGGGGGTGGCGATCAGAGTAGGGCCCACGATGAAATATCTTGGGCTAGTCTTAGACGGGAAATGGCTGTTCAAAGCGCATTTTGAGCAGTTAGTTCCCAAACTCGTGAGTTCCGCGGGCGCACTCTCAAGGCTTCTTCCCAACGTGGGGGGGCCGGGGGGTGCGACGCGGAAACTATATTCTGGCATCCTGAGGAGTATGGCCCTTTACGGTGCCCCCGTCTGGTTCGAGTCGCTTCACCGCCACAATCGAACCCTGCTGCACCGGGCGCAGCGGGTTCTGGCCGTGAGAACCATACGTGGGTATCGTACAGTGTCTTGGACGGCGGCGACACTCTTGGCAGGCGAGCTGCCCTGGCCTCTCCAAGCAGACGTCCTGTCCAGGGTTCGTCGTACCCAGCAGGATGCCCTAGCTAGAGGACTGACCTTCTGTCAAGTCGAGATAGAGACGGTCAGGAAGCGGGAAACCGCTTCCTGCCTCGTCGACTGGTCTCGTGACCTCGAACACCCTGCGGCCGGCGGCTTTACGGTGGACGCAATCAGGCCACAACTGGAGGAATGGGTTAACCGCACTAGCGGCACCCTCACCTTCAGGACGACGCAGATACTGACCGGACACGGTTGCTTCGACCAGTATCTGTTTCGCATTGTGGGCTGCTTGCCTTCTCCGGATTGCCGACAGTGTGGCGCGCCCGATACGGCGTTTCATACGCTTGTCGAGTGCGCTGCCTGGGCGCCGCAGCGTTTCGAGCTCGAGACAAAGTTAGGAGCCGTCGCATCGCTCGGCGATTTGGTAACGGCCATGTTGCAGAGCGACGACCGCTGGGATACTGCGGTTTCTTTTTGTGAGGCAGTTATGTCTCTGAAAGAGGCCGCAGAGAGGGATAGGGAGCGAAGTCCTAGGGCGCGTGCTACGGTCTCTTCTCGAGGTCGCCGGCCTTCAGCCGGCACCCGGAGAGGCAGGTACGCGCATTACTTCCCTCCCTGAGTTAGGATCCGGAACGATGGGGGCCCTTAGCTACTAGGTCAGCAAGGGATTTTACAACTACCCCCGTTCCGTAGTGGAGTGTGTTCTCCCGGGGCACACTTCAGCACTTTATGCGCTGGATCGACTGCTGAGTAACTATGTTCTACATCTCAGTCTTTCCTTCACATCAAAGCGCAGGGCCGCGAAGGGAGGAGGGGTTTTTTAGTGGGTATTGAGGTTGCTCGCCCGTGCGGCATCGCTCGGAGTCTCCACACTCCTCTGTGTAATCCATAGCGGACGAAGCGCAAGTAGAGCATACAATTGCTAGCGTTATCGCCCCCCGTGGATTCGTGCCGTTTCCTAGTGACGGCCCAGAGAGTGCGTAAATCGGTTAGTCATTTTTCCCCGCCTCAAAAAAAAAAAAAAAAAAAAAAAAAAGCGCTTATGTTGCCTGGTCTCGTGACCTCGAACACCCTGCGGCCGGCGGCTTTACGGTGGATGCAATCAGGCCGCAGCTGGAGAACCCTGACCTTCAGGACGACACAAATACTGACCGGACACGGTTGTTTCGATCAGTATCTGTTTCACATTGTGGGCTGTTTGCCTTCTCCGGATTGCCATCAGTGCGGTACACCAGATACGGCGTTTCATACGCTTGTCGAGTGCGCTGCATGGACGCCGCAGCGTTTCGAGCTCGAGACGCACGTAGGAGCCGTCGGATCGCTCGGCGACTTGGTAACGGCCATGTTGCAGAGCGACGACCGCTGGGATGTTGCGGTTACTTTTTGCGAGGCAGTAATGTCTCTCAAAGAGGCCGCAGAAAGGGATAGGGAGCGAAGTCCTTCAGCGCGTGCTACGGTCTCTTCTCGAGGTCGCCGGCCTTCAGCTGGCACCCGGAGAGACAGGTACGCGCATTACTTCCCTCCCTGAGTTAGGTTCCGGAACGAGGGGGCCCTTAGCTACTAGGTAAAGCAAGGGATTTAACAACTACCCCCGTCTCGAAGTGGAGTGTGTTCTCCCAGGGCACACTTCAAGCACTTTATTGCGCTGGATCGACTATTGCGTAACTATATTCTATATCTCAGTCTTTCCAACACACAAAAGCGCAGGGTCGTCAGGGAGGAGGGGGTTTTTAGTGGGTATTGAGGTTGCTCGCCCGTGCGGCATCACTCGGAGTCTCCACACTCCTCTGTGTAGTCCATAGCGGACGGAACGCAAAATAAAGCATACAATTGCTAGCGTTACCGCCCCCCGTGTGTTCGTGCCGTTTCCTAGTGACGGCCCAGAGAGTGCGTAAATCGGTTAGTCATTTTCCCTCGCCTCAAAAAAAAAAAGCGCTTATGTTCATATAAAAAAAACGATTATACAATCAAGTGAATGTAACATGCATCGACATACCTGTTTATACCTGGCAACCCAGTAGTTCATCCATGTAAACAACCCAACGTCTGCACATTCTATATACTAAATATGTTTTATACTATAAGTCAGGATATAATTTTCTTACTATTTTGTTGCAACATTTAATAAAAAATACCTGTCCAAGATATTTTTAGCAAACCCATTTTTTATATATTTTCTAATATACCAAATGTATTGTAAAATAAGTTTTATTCTATTATCAGCTTGATGAAGGTCGATGTAGGTTCTTAGACTATTACCTGATCGGAGGGATGAAAACAATACTTCTCGTCCCTGGGGAACGATTTTCAATAATGTCAAAAAAATTAAAAACTGTGCGAGTCATAGACAATCAATCAATCAATCCTTTATTTGCAAGAATGTAGTTTATACACGTGTTACACAATTGTAGATGGACAGTACATTCTACCACATAGTGGTGTACAAAACGAATGAAATGAAATTTAATTAACATAAATATTCTAATTAAAAAAAAGTCAATTTTCCATAAAATACAAGTAATTAATGTCAAGAGAATAGTTACAAATAGAACTCTAAGCTTTTCCGTATAGATAATAACGACAAGCATTTTTTTTTAATATAAATTAAATAATATGCCAATCAACTTTTTTTACAGGCACAGTTAAATCGCAGCACGTTCACGACGTTAAAAATACCAGCATATTGCAACAATTTATGGAGATATGTTGCAGCATTAAATTTTATTATTTATTTATGAATGTCATTATTATGACTAGTATAATGTTTTTCTTTCCTTTTATAGTGTTTTTGTCTTACCGAGTATGCACTGTTTGCTACAACTCCATTAATTCTTTGAAAAGTAATTGTGTAACATATTTCTGTATGAAATTTATTAAAAAATGTTTCAGTTAATCAATTTTCAGCTAGACGTGTTGCTGGGCAGTTTCTTGCTGATTTTAACAGCAATAACACTTTGCAAAGCGGTGTAAATAGGACGTAAAATTAAATAATGTTTCTTTCAAAAAGTGTTCTCCAGTGGAAATTATTTTAAATGAAATCTTTTAAATTTAAAATTGTGCTTTGCGTTGAAATACTTGGACCGTGGGCTCCTGAGCCTCTACAAAGAGCTATCAAAATGACTCATTTACTCTTTAGCTGATCAGAAGGCTGGTGCCTACCTAGGACAATAGATCAGTATGGCAATCTAGCGAGGAACCGAAGCCAGTCTTCTGAATACCTACCTTACCCATAGAATACGAAATATTATTATGTAAGAAAAATATTTCTATGATATTCAAGGCGATTGAACACAATTTATTTACTGGTTTTAATTAATTCATTGATTACGTTATTCACTGTATTTCTAGAAAACTCGTCCAAAGCGCAATCTAAACAGAAGATACGGAAGACGTATTCTCCTACATTTTTTTTATTGCTGTAACACAGCAGACACGCTTTCGGCCCACCTTGATGGAAAGTGATTACGGTCGCTTATAGACATTCGCAACTCTAAAGCCGTCAACTTGCTGCCAGCCTCGAAAGAATGTTATTTATGGCATTCAATCAAGATAAATAAGATGAATGCGTTTCGGTAGTCCCACTGTAACTGATTGCGTGCGTAACACCGTGCAGCGCTCCAGCCTCCGGCGTAGTGAGCGTACTGCGCCGCCGACTAAGGCGTGTGTAACTCTTTACTTAACCGACTCACTGATCCAAAACACTTAGGTGTTCCAAAAGATTGGAACATCAATAACGTTTCAAATGCATCATTTGGATCTGGAACATCGCGATCACTCTGACTCTCTGCAGCGCGATCATGTCGCTTACGTGTGAGAGAGACCGACCAGAGCATAATGAATCACAGAGTAACAAGCGTAGCGAGAGAGCTGGAAACAATAAAATAAACAATAAAAAATCGGTTTTAATATTGATCTCTCAATTTGTATTTTTTTCAAATATTACTATGAATATTCATCTTTGTTTCAACCTTAACACCGTCTGCCTCAATATGCCTGCGACACGACATATATATCTGTATTTTTATCTTTGACAAGTTTGACACGATGTTTCAAATGATTATGAAACCGCAGCCCGTTTCTCAGCCTCAGACCGCGACGTACCATAACAAGACAACTATGATTTTGTATCTTTGACTCAATGTTCCAAATGTTCCAACTGAAACATATCAGTGATCCGGAACATTTTACTGTTCCGATACAAATGTTCTAATCGCAAAAATGTGACATTTCTCCAACGCCTACCGCCGACTACAGATGATACGCTATATATAGAGAGCCGCCGACGGCGCGCATCGTTCGCTTCTAATCGGCCGCTCACTGAAGGAATCGGCAAACACAACACCGTTAAATGCGTACATTACGTGCTATATCGACATTCAATTTAAAAATTGTAGTGAGACAAACTGGAAGCAAGGAGTTAGCCACACACTGTTCGTCTAATAGAGAAACGTCCTAAGAGCAGCCATGTAATTCACGCGGTATAATACGAAACACATTTCCGCCTAAGCCTTGCGTGACAGTTATTTAGTTGCATAGTTGTTGTTGTTATGTTCCTTTTTAGATAATAATTTTGTTATTCGATATTTCTTCTTATTTCTAAACGATACAATCGGCCATTCCCTTGATTGAATAATAATGATATGTTTATATTTATTCGGTGTAGAGAAGTTTACCATAATTTTATGTATCAATATCTATTTCTAATATAATGTTGTAATTGTGTAGATCAGTGTTTTTCAACGTGTGGGTCCCCCTAAAGGGGGATCGCGACCCCCTGTTCAAATAAATTGTTATTACCTGCATAATACTGGCCTATAATAGTGGTTCCATCCACTATTATAGGCCAATATTATGCAACTTTAATTCCCAAGTTGAGGAATGCCATCAAAGACAAAAAGGAAGGGAAACTTCGAATGGACGTGCATTTTCATCACGCCAACGCACCCGCGCACAGGTCGGCAGTTGCGATGGCTACCATTTAGCAAGCTGGCTTCGAATTGGTTGACCACCTATCTTTCACTAGATCTGGTGCCTAGCGATTTTTATCTATTCCCCGAATTTAAAGAATACTTCAGGGGAAACAGAAGACGTAAGAAGAAAAAGTACGAAGACGATAACGAGGTGATGGATGCCGTGGAGAGCTTTTTGCAGGACCAAGACAAAACTTTTTTTTAAAGGGATTGAAGCCTGCAAAAAGCGCTTTACTCGGTGTGTAGAGAGACTCGGAGACAAAGTAAAAAAATAAATTATTAAGTTATCAATACTCATTATATTCTATCTCATTCTCACTACTTTTTGATCCCTCGTATGTTGGATTAAAAAATATTTCTCACAAAATAAAATACATGTAAAACAGCAACGGGTCGGGCCTAGGGGGGTCGCGACATGAAAAAGGTTGAAAAACACTGGTGTAGATTATCAAAATCTCTGAATTGTATATAGACTGTATTCACTATATATTATTTTCATGTTGGCAGACGCGCTAGATTTGTAATGTGTTCGATTAATTTTAATACATGTATATCTTTAAATATAATATTTTTATATACAATATTGTCTACAATTTCCATACGATGTATTAAATGACTTCAATCCGCTATCGGCTTTGACAATTTGCTAGATTTATTATACTGTAAACTGTTGGAGGGATGGCGAGGTGTTCTAAAACTCTTTATGTAGAGGATTCGGCAATCGCCCGGCCAGCGTTTGCCTACGATATTACTAAAACATAGATTTTAAATTAAAGTAGTTTATAACAATTTAATTGTAAATAATTTAGTCTTGTAAGAACTGTCTTCAAGTAAAGTTGTCTAATTAAATTGTAATTTTTTTTTAACAATTTCCGTGCCGCCCTACTTATCTAGTCAGTATTAGAAATGTTTGAAATATGTGTAAGCCGTAAGGTTCTATGATTATAAGTATAGTGACCAGTTGCTGTTATTTTAGTACCAAAAACCCCTCTAAGTTGTTACAAGTATTACACTTGCCTCACGTCGCCCATGTATGGCTTGCGCCTAACACCTGTCATAACAAACTAGTCAGTGTCTGAGCTCACTGTGAGCAGATCAAAATACAGTATAATACCTTATATTATTTAACATACACATAAAACAAAGAACACAGTGTAAAATTATTATAATTGATGAGAATATGTAACTGGGATTTTTTAAATTTGTGTATGGAATTATTTTAATCTGTAACATCCAACCTTCAATAATTAAAGGAGATAATACTTAGTGTAAAATGGTATTTTGTGTGCGCGTGGTATTATAACAATCGAGCGAACATTAAGAGCTGTTATCTATATAATTAATACGCGAAGCAAAAACAGAAAAACTTTGTACCCTATTTTACGAAAATTGCGCGGTCGGAGGAGACATTTGACATGACATTTCGTACACTTTTATAGTTTTTATAGGGAAGGAGTGCAGAATGCTAATATTTTTTAAAGTATGCATAAAAAATACATTAAATAATAAAAAAAAATTGCACACTCTACCATGTATTTGACACACACACGCATTTATTATACTATTTTTGGTTGTTAAAGTCAAATTAACAGTGTAGCCTTGGCGAAATCTGTCATTATAGAAATAGTCTTTGACAACAGAACGTTTATAATGTTCAAACTTATAATTTAAATTAATTAATTAACGAATTTCGACCTCTGGGCGACCACTAGTTAAGATAATTACTCCATCATTGCTCTACCATATAAAGTAATTTTTAAAGTTACACTAAAATTTCGTTATTTCTAATGTGTTTTTCTTGATATGAAGTTTTCGGTATTTGAAGTTTTTGAATACTGTGTCACATCACAAAACAGATAACGTCATGAATAGCAAAAAATCTCAGTCACATATATGCCGATAAACAGAGAGGTATATGACCGGACAGTAGAGCAGAGCATATTACACGTTTATTATATCCAGATAAAGTCTGACAAATGTGACAAAATGGTGCGAGAATGGATTACGCCTTGGAAAAAACAGGTATTTACATATTTATTTGTGTGTTTTGTGTTTAATTAAAACACAATTACCATTTATTTATAATATAACTAGAGTAAAGTATAATATAACATAACATATATAATATAACTAAAGTAGAGTAAACGCGGTCGAGATGCGAGCCCTGCTCAAAATCCGCGGAGTGACGCTTGCGGACCGCGTTCGTAATACCGAAGTAGCAAAGAGAGTTGGTCTGAAAGAGAGTGTCGGGGTGAAGGTAAGGAAAGGAATGCTCCGGTGGTTCGGGCATGTGGAAAGAATGTATGATGAAAGAATGACTAAACAGATATACAATGCAAAAGGGGATGGATGCAGAAGTCGCGGAAGGCCACGACACACCTTCCATGATCAAATTGATCATGTATTAGCAGAAGGTGATCTCAGGAGCCTTAAGAACGGAAGAGCGTGCATGACAAGAACAAAGAAGCAAGTGAGGTGTGTAAGAATGGGCCTGTGTGGCGCTCTGTAATTCATGCCTACCCCGCAAGGGACCTGGCGGTATGTATAACTAAATATCACAATTAAGAAAGTAAAACCTTATAAGAAACTTCCCTATCCATTAGGTATGGATATGGTATTAACCTCCTCGGTTTAGGCATCCCCCATACCAGAGAAGGAGTGCAGAATGCTTATTTTTTGTTTAAATTATGTACAAAGAAAACATTACATACACTACTTTTTCTTTAAATTCGAATTAACAGTGTAGCCTTGGTGGAATCGGTAATTTTAGAAGTATAGTATTTGACAACAGAACCTTAATAATGTTCACACTTATAATTTAAATTAATTATCGTTAAATTTCTACCACTGGGCGACCATTACTTATTTTAAATACAACGCATATTGTTCCATTATTCTTTCTTTTGTCCGTACTGTTTTTTTTATTGTCTATTTTGCTACTTGTGTCGTAAAACGACCTAATTACACTTCTGGTGATGAGAGGGCTGGTGCCTACCTCAGACAACGGATCAGTGACCAGTGACCCAGGCTCCGTATTCTACTTATATTCTTGAGTGTGGTATTATTAATGTTTATTTAATTTCAATATACCTAATCAGTTTTCATGTACTTCAATTGACTTCCGCATGTAAACAAGTTATAATATATCACCCTTATCAGTCAACGAGTGATAGTTGATAATAGCTATCGTAATTTTTTATTTATCACGGTAGCAATCCATCATTTTTATACAAAATCACGAATCTTCTGCGGAATACACACCAAAGCCGCCTCTTCTCGCTGATCTATGTCGGCGGGCAAGTTAGCGGGTTCACTCTTAATACTTGCAACAACTCAGAAGGGTTTATGATAATAAAAGAACAGCAACTGGTCACAATGCTTTATAATCACCTTATGGTTTTAACATATATTATACACTGTCTGTTCACACTCTACAAGTATTTTTAGAACATCACGCCATCCCTCCAACAATTGAACAGTCTATCAAAATTAGCAAAATGGCACAACCCCGATAGCGAATTGAAGTCATTGATAAACTGTTTTCATTAAAGGGTTATACATGACAAGAAATTAATACATTATTGTTTGGAAATTTTAGATAATATTTTATATAAGATGTTGTATAAAATATTATGTAAAGGTGATAAAATAAACTGAACACAGTATAAATTGCGTCTGACATCATTAAAATAAAATGTAATATACAATTGAGAGATTTTGAATTATAATTTACACAGTTACCTATTCATATTAGAGGAAACTTTTACATAAAATTATGGTAAATTATAGACAACTACTCTATACAAAACAGGCGCCAAACACAGAATAAAGAAAAATATACAATTACTATTCAATTAAGAAAATAGCCGATTGTATCGTTTAGAAATAAGAGGGTATATAACAAAATTAATTATGAGCTTTAAAAGAAACATGACCAGAACAACCATGCTACTAAATAATTGTAACACGACGGTTTGAGTGTTGCCGGGATTGGTCGCTTGCTTACGAAAGCCGCAGACATGCCGCCAACGTGTCGGCGAGCAACACGCGCGGGCGTTTGTTGCCGAAATAATCATTTTCATATAGGCCTCCGGGTTGAGCCGGCAGAGGCCTCTTCAAAAAAAAACTATCTACTATAATAAATATTTAGGGGAGTCAAAATCACACAATGAGTTTAAAAAGAGAAAAAAAAAAACAATGAATCTAATTCAGACCAGCAGATTCCAGAAATGCAATATTTATAATTTTTGTCTGTTAAAGCATTACGTTTGACCCGGGATATTAGCTAACTCTATTTCCAATTTCATTTAAATCTGTTCAGTAGTCTTCACGTGATGCTTAAACAGATAAACAGAAAAAAAAATCGATAATTTATTCCGTCCAGGAACGGAGAAAGAATACAATATCCTGAGGATTGTATGAGGCGACAAAACAACCCACAGCCAGGTGGTAGAGTATTTGTCCGTCTGAATGGTTATCTCGTTTTTTTCCCTTCCCTTCCTGACAAACTAGACCTCTTTTTTCTTTTTATCTCTTTTATTCTTCTTTTTTTGCTTTTATTAATTACTTTATTTACAAACATGTTTATTACATTGTTCATCATCTATGTACGTGCATCTATAATATTATAAGATTCTAAGCATACCGTTTATGTATGTATATTGAAGTTATTTAAAAAAAACAAGTGGAATAGACTATATAAAGGATGGAGAACACTATACATTTTTTTTAGTTTTCTTGTCTGTTTGTCTGCTAGTTCGGGATTTACGTAAAAACTACTCTGCCAGTTTCGTTGCAGTTTTCGACAGCAAGATCTCAGACTTAATCCTAAAGATCAGCAAAAATCTAAAAAAAATCTTAGACATCAGCACTCGACAATGAATACTACTCTCTGCCATCTGAAGTATAATTTAATCTCTTCCTCCCGCTGCTGCAGACCTTCGCCAGGGATGCATAGACGCACCACTCAAATTTAATAACACCCACATACAAATTTATACTCTGTACCGATTTATTACATAATAGATTGTATTGTCTACAGTGTTTCGTGGTAACAGGTGTGTCCATAAACATATCCCAGCTGGGAATGGTAATGGGCTTTGCTGCGGTCCTCCTGCCTCAGCTAAGACTCAAGACATCTTTAATAGCAGTTGATGAAGATTCAGCGTCATGGATAGGTAAATAACCTCTGCCAGAAACCTATAGAACTCGTGAGTTAGATAATCTTTGATAAAGCTTTTATTCTGTAATAAGATATGACGAAAAAGCGAAAGATAAGGTTCATGGTCCTGAATAAGGTTATCAGCAATTTCAGAACGGTACGTACGGTTGGGGCGGCCTCTTGTAAGAGGCGACAAAACAACCCACAGATTGGTGGTAGGGCATTTGCCTGACTAGATTGCTACCACCCCTGGTCTAGACTCCATAACAACCTTGTATTGTGTTCCGGCATTAGTGACCAGGTTCCAGTCTCCCTTAAGGGAGCACATTTGTAGCACCTTTGGTGTTGCAAATGTCCATAGGCGATGGTAGCCGATTTCCATCAAGTGTGACTCCTGCCTGTCTGCTGAACTCTTGCAATAAAAAAAATAGCTTGTCTAACAGTAACAGGCAGCGCATTCCAGAGTCGAATAGCCTACAGTACATACATAACTTCACGCCAGGTCCCTTGCGGGGTAGGCACGAACAACAGAGCGCCATTTAGGCTTATTCTTACGTTATAGTGAGGTGTCTCACTTGCTTCTTTGACATTCATAGCTCTTGTCATGCACGCTCGTCTGTTCTTAAGGCTTCTGACATCACCTTCTACTAATACATGATCAATTTGATCATGAAAGGTGTGTCGTGGCCTTCCGCGACTTTTGCATCCCTCCACTTTTGCATTGTATATCTGTTTAGTCATTCTTCCATCATTCATTCTTTCCACATGCCCGAACCACCGGAGCATTCCTTTCCTTACCTTCACCCCGACACTCTACTACAGTACAGTAAAAGAATTATTGAAATAAGATGAATAATGTTTAGGAGTATGAAGTCTAAGTAAGATCGTAAGTAAGTACTTACCGACGTTGATAGCGCCTAAGTTAATGGATTATTACATTAATCTAATTGACAGTTATTCTTTATAATATATTTAGTTGAAATCGTTACTATCGAAAGATAATTAGGTACTTACCTAATCAAAACATATTTCTTTGTTTACAGCTGCACTTCCAGGCATTGCACTACTCTTTGGAAACTTCACCATCCCACCAATAATGGCGAAATTCGGCAGAAAGAAAGCCAATTTTCTCAGCATCGGGATCTGCTTAATAGGCTGGCTAGGGGTTGCCACATCAAAAACACTAACCTGGCTTATAATTGCCAGATTTCTCCAAGGCTTCGGAATGGGCATGGGTTCTTGTATCGCACCAGTATTAATCGGAGAATATTCTAGTCCTACTAACAGAGGGCCATTTTCCATGATGATGTCTTTAATAATGGCAGTTGGAACATTGACAGTACATGCTGTTGGATCATACTGTACATGGCAGACCACAGCTATAGTCGGTACATGCATTACCTTCGCAGATATGTTGATCGTAATCTTCTCACCAGAATCTCCAAGTTGGTTAGCTGATCAGAGAAGATTTGACGACTGTAGAAGATCATTTAGATGGTTAAGAGGATATACTGATGAAGAAGAGTTAGCTAAAATGCTCACAGCTAGTAAAGCATGCCAAGAGAACAAACAAAATGCATCGAGCTTTAACCAAAGATTAAGGGACAGTATTGTATATTTTGGTGAGATTGTGCGGAAGAGGGAATTCTATAAACCAGTCTTAATTATGATTCACATATATACAATGGGACAGTGGGCTGGAATTAACATCCTAGCTCCCTTTGCAATTGATATTGTAAATGAACTTGTCGGAGCAAATAACTACGTTCCTTATATAGTCATTGGAATGGACATAGAGAGATTACTCTCATGTATATTTGCTGTGTATATAATAAGAAAACTGAAGAGAAGAACGATGCTATTTACGACTTTAGGTCTAAATACATTAATCATTTTCTTAACTGCAGGGTATAGTTATGTCAAAACGAATGGTTACTATAGCCATCCAGCAATAGGTGTCTCATTAATCATGTTGCATATGTTTACTATTGCAACAGGATCGCTACCACTCCCTTATACTATAGCAGGCGAAATATTTCCTTTAGAATATAGAAGCTTATCCAGTGGAATAAGCGCCTTGTTTTCATCATTAAATATCTTTCTATCAGTCAAAACTTTGCCATTCCTATTTAATAATTTAGGTGTACATGGTGCATATTGTTTGTATGGTTGTATATTGTTGTACTGTTTGACGATAGCATGGTTCTTCTTACCAGAAACTAAGGACAGGACACTGCAAGACATCGAGGATGATATAAGAGGGATAAGACGTGAGAAATCTAATCGAGCATTGACGGCGTTGATTGGTGATAAGAATGAAAAGGGCAGTGTTTGAATTGAGGACCTTGAATTATTATCTTTCCTTTAGAAACAGATTAAGGACGAATATGAGACTCTGTTGTAAGTAAATATTAATTTATTCACTGGACGTCATCATTATCGCACCTGTTCAATGAAATTGAAAAGAATAAATATTTTTAATGACAAATTTCATCATTTTTGATATATATGACGGGTAACATCTTTTAGGTGGTGTATCAATTTTTTTTTTTCAAGAAAAAAAATTCTCTCCTCCTTCCCGCTCCATTTTCAATTATCTCTGGATTTTAAAAATAAAAACGGTCTTTGTTCCTTGGTTTACTGATTATGCTGAAATTACTTATTTGTAATGTATTATTAAGCATTAATCTGTGACAGAAATGCAATAATAAAATTGTAATATTATAATAAACTAATAATATCGGAAGGTTAGAATGATTGATAGTAATATAATTATTATTTCTTTATTCTACCGCGACGCTATCAAGAGCTCATTGTGGATTTAATAGAATATAATTTTTTGACACTATCGCAATGGGATCTTCGCCGAAATATTGAAATAGCAAAATTGGGCCCCTGGTCTAGAGTTTCCGGCCATAACAACCTTGAGCTGTGTTCAGGCATTAGTGGCCAGGCTCCAGTCACCCTTTAGAGAGTGGCAATACACGGTAGCACCTTGGGTGTTACAAATTGTCCATAGGGGAAAATAACCGCTTTTCATCAAGTGGCGCCCGCCTGTCTGTCTACTGAACTCATGCATTAATTGTTTTAAAAACTAAATTTTCACTCAGAATTTAATCAACCGAATGTTTTCAAACATATGCTTTAAATTATATACCAAAAAATATCATATTCCAAATATTTATATATTTAGAGAACAATCTTGGCGCAAGTAATACAACCCACGAGAGTTAACTTGAGACTTCTCTCGAATGACGTAATACGCTCAGGTCTCAAGTTAACTCTTGCGGATAGTCGTAGGAGTCCCCAAGGATTAAACAGAAACCAAATATTTATTACAAACGATTTATTTCAAACTTACGCATCTTCCTTACTTTAATACAACAAAAAATAATAACATTTGAAAAAAACATTACCTCTACTATCACTAAAAACACTTAACAAAATCTTCAAGAAGCTGAAGCGTTAGTCTCCCGTAATCAGAAATCTGTTCAAACCGATCCTAAAGGCAAAATCTCACAAAGTTTGGATTTTCCCGTGTTAATATTATTGCCAAATTAAGATAACATACATTACATGGGTACGTTCCACTGAGCCAACAGAACAACCACGCTCACGACTGCAACTTTTCCCATTCACTAGCTTGCGAACGTGATAATTTTAAACTCAAATGGAATGGACTATGGAGCATTAATGTCATTAATGAAATACACGTCATTGGTTCAGGTGTGGTCTGACTTGAAAATCGCGCCTTTATTAATCAACGTCTCGATAGATGGCCGGCTCATATCTTATTATTTCGCTTTATTAATTCGCTTGCCTTCCTTTAGATTGGATTTTGACATTATTTGTATGGAGCTTATGTCAAAATTTAACCGATAGTGTAGTTAATTCAATCAATCGTTAATTTATCTTTGCGTTGTCCATAGATTTGCAAAAACTTGTACAAATCACTGTTTACTGATTTGCTTTAAATTTACTTGTCTTTCCTTGCTTTACAATTGAAAAAATCGATGCCAAAGGCTAGTCATAATTTATAAACAAGGGGAAATGAATGTGGGTAAGATGTAGGAACCGGTCCGGTTTTTTGGTAAAAGTCCACTTCAACTTACTATTTCAAATGGGTCGTTGCGAGTGGTGCAGGAGCAAAAATTATGACGTCACTAATCAGGTTTCGCGCGACTATAACGACTGGTCGTTGTGTGGAACGGGTGGAAGAGTATTTTAAGCGTTGTGATCGACAAGTGGAACGTACTATTTATATCGCCGCCAAACTAAATTACTTGTAGTAATGCAAATTTTCTACCAATGGTAATGCAAGTTATTGAACAACAAGGGATACGAACCAGCCATTAGACAATTCAATTTGTGACAAAACTAAAAAACATAAGTTTTAACAAAAATACGTCTTAAACGACATACAAACATAGAAGAATACTAACGAATGAAAATCATCCAATAAAACTTAACTCGTAACACAGTTGGCACCACCAGTCCATTCTGGTTTTTATATAAAATCACAACTAAAATTTTCAATTAACGTTAAAAATAACGTCAAAACTAAAATCAGTCATAAATTGAAAGTTCCAATTCCTTTTCAATTCAATAGTTTTTATGAAAATGAACTTGTAATTTATTTAACTTTAAAGTTAAGTAAAAAGAAAGAAGAAAGTATTTATTGTAATAAATATTACAATAATTAGTATTTTATTCTTTCTTTCTTTACTTTCTATTTAATCTTTAAAAAAATATGTTTTAAACAATAAGACTGATTGAATGTTTTAATAGAGATTTCTTTATAAAAACAAGAACAGACTGGATTACAGAGTATGTTACGTTCTTTATTGGGCGACTGTCATTCTTCATTTTTATTCTTCACTACTACTACCTAAAAGTAGTATACACAAAGACAGTGCAATCTGCTAAACTCACTTTGTCTATAAAGCCAGTAGAAACCCGGTCTCATTTGGGTCTTTCCAATCAAAGTTATTCGTACAAACACAAACTTTAACACACTTAATTGAATTGTAAATTTGTGAAATACGGATTGTAGTCTGTCTGTCAAATCTGTCAATTTATATCTTAAAAAATGTCGTAACGCGTGAGCGAGACGACGAACTTCATGTGGACAGCCCCTCATGGATATGGATGGATTTAGTCATTATTTGTTGTTTAATTATTGGACGAACTATACCCTTGTTAGCACCTCCCAGTGATTGGCACTCTAAATAATCTATTCAAAGCATGAAAAAATGTAAATATCTTTTTATTATTTTGTAGTCATATAATTCTAAAGTCTCTAGGAGAACGGTCAGACGCAGAAGGCAGCTCTTAAATGGTGGCATGGATAGGCGGCACGGTTTGGCATTTCGGTATCGGCAATGATCGAACATGTGAATTATAAATAATGAGCACCATGAAATATATAAAGGCATTTAATAAATTAATAGCATCGCATGAGAAAAACGTGGTGTCAATTTTTTAAAATATAAATTGACATCTGTGGAGCCAGTGTAAAGTTACACGACCTCATTTTAACACATGATACACAGCATGCTGTCTATCGTCCAATTGGCATTACGTCTTCAAGCAAAACTGACCGTGTGGGCTTGGGTTGTCTTGACTGTACAATCAAAATTCAATTATTTTGGCTTATTCATGCCTGTTGGACCGTGTACGGTCTTCAGTTGAGTGAAAACTTTAATCGGGGTTAGAGGTGGTGCGCGCACTCTGCACATGTCGTAAAATCAACATCCCGATACCGAAATGGTAACTTTTGGACTTAATCCTCATTTTTTTATTAAATTTGCAGGGCAAGCTGATTCCTTTTAAATAACCACTTTTTGCACTACGACTTACGATCTTTTCTAATTTTTTGTTTCTTTAACTTTCGTCAACTGCTAATGAAATGGATGAACCGGAAACTGGATTAAGCCTGCAGCTTTATCCCAATGGGAAGTTAGGCAGCATGATGTATGGCCACCATAAGACACGTATCGTAGAAGGTTCCTATTTACGGGGTCTCAGCCCCCTTGGCTTGGAACCTAGGCTTCACTGCCGGCATATTGTTATCGTATAACTATAAAAAATATTAAGATTTTTAAATATTTTGAATAAATAGACTGGTCGCTAATCCTTTGGTGGGGTGTCAACAATCGTATAGTTCACCCTATATGGATCGATTTAAACAGACTAGGTATATATTTTTCACTTAATTCACATCAATTGAAAGGTGGGTAAGCAAATATCTCGTGAAAAATGTCTTTTGTCCAATTTTCAAAGTCAAATATACCGAAAAATTACATAACCTCTATTTAATACAATCATAATTAATTAACATTATCTTACTTGAAAACTAATTTAGAAATTCGAATCTAAAGAGAAAAAGCCAACAAATCAGATCTCTGATAGACAACCATACAATTTATTTAATAACTCGATTTTACGAAATGCAAGAAAAGTATTGCAGGCGTTTCTTCAAATCGGGGCTTGAAAATGTTGTCAATTCACTTTAAATATATAGTTAATTACCGGTATTTTCGAAAAAGATATGGTCATACCGGTACGATTTTGTATCGTTACTTCAGTAAAATTTATAAATTAAACATCAAATATAACGTTAACAACCGCATGTTGAACGTTATACTTACCGGTACTTTTTATTTACCGAAATAATCAACAAACACAACTCTAAATCAATATTCAATATTATTTGAAAATTAATCGCCTGAAAATTTACGCGCATGACATATTATATGAAAATATGTAATGAGTGAAGTTGTGTATTTGCCGTGCTAATATATATTATTAAGTTAAATTAAAAGTATTTTCGTCTATTTTCGTTAAGTACTTCACAAATTGCATATTTTCACATACTCTATCACGCTTTCTTAACATCAATGCTGCTTGGCGATCGTTACAAGTGAACGGAGCGACGATGGTAACAAAACATAGTTATAACGGTAAAAATAACGATAAAGTCGGTATTAACGTAATTTTTATTTAACGATAAAATGGTCCAAAAATTGCGTCAAGTTTTACAAAGACAATTGATTGTTTCAGCGATATCTGTGATTAGCTTAAAATAACGATCCCACATTTTAACGGTACTTCAAGCCCCGCCTCAAATGAGTCTTTACACTATCTTGGAACATGCTGTCGAAATAAAACATTAATTTTGCTACTTTCAAATTGCACTAGAAAGTGAAACTAGATGTACCAAAATGTCATAATGAAAATAAATTAGTAGAAAAAGTATCTTAAATTTGTTTTTGTATTTTTTTTATATAAGAACAGTTTATCACTGGTTTTATTTTAATAAAGAAATTAATAAAAGCTCTAACGATTATTTATAACGTTATTGTCGGAGTCAATACAATACATAAACAAAATTATACTCCATAAATGTTAAAGAGCTAGTAATCGATCATAAAGTATATCATAGTAGTGAAAACTATACTATCGTTGGCACCTCAGTAAAACGATTGGTACCCTAGAATTTTATTTAAAACATTAAAAAATCTTAATATTTTGTTAGCCATTCGAGGATAATAATAATAATATTATTTTATGAGTACAAAATAAATAATAGTAAGATTTTTTAATATCTTGAAAAAATTGACAGTTTGCCAACAATGGTATATATTTTACCCTATATCGTAGTATATCATTAAACGTTTTATAGAGGGTCGTTACACTGATAATTTACCTCTTTTTACCTACACTGCATTTCGTAAAATACGTCTTTTATGGACCATATTATAATTACGATGATTCAAAGCAATTCCTTTACAACAGCGGACATGTGGATTTAACAACCATAATTCACCATCCGTTTATTCCGATGTTTCGATTAACTTTGTCGCACCTACCTGCTTTTACCACTCTAAGATCATGCATACATAGTCTATAGATAATCAATTATATTATGCATGCCGTGTTTGCAATAACAGAATTTAGTATTAAGCTATAAAACGGTTTAGTCAATATAGAAAAAAAATCGCGTGCGCTGCAAAAACTATTGATGATAGAATAAAATACTGTACTACGACTTTGCAGAACACATCATTATTTATAAAAAGTGTCGCGACAGCATATGTTTAACTATTTTAGTTATGCCACAATTTGTTCTTTTATTTTAAAAAAATATTAAAATTAAAATGCCGCCACTAGAAAAGGCTCTTTATTTGTATCTTGGCATTAATCCTTATCAAAATAAATAACTTCATATTCAAGACTGCTTCAATACCTTTATATAACTTTTTGAATTATTCAACACGGACATTACATTCGAAAGTAATCACGAGTTTAAAAATGTAAGTATTAGAACACGCGGCCGTGACGCTTTTTCGTGACAGAAAAATCCAAAGACCCCGTCTATATAAAAGTTTCACTTCAAAAACATGTTTATAACCTATATCCAATTTTGCAGCCCAATAAAAAAATGACAGTAGTCGTGATCACGGAAGACAAAGACGACATCGTTGACAGCGTATTAAAGTTGTTTAATCCACGTGGTGTGGCGGAATGTAAAGACAATTCAAGGAATCCTTGCCATTATAATAAATTTATGGTGCAGATGTGTTTACAAGCGTGACATTAGGATGAAATTATAATCGATCACATAAAATAATCGTTACAGCTTTTAAAAATTCGAAAGTTACCACAAACCACAACACCTATTGGTCCGTGCTCTACAATAGAGGTGTACAAACAAAATAATACAGAAATTACCATACATAATTCTCTTATATTGATATGAAAGTCATTGTGAGAGATCATGAAAAAAATTACACATTCTAAACTCCATGTAACGTCACTCGATTTAACGACAAACTCCCTTAAGCGTCCAAATCATTTTGCTTTGGCTGGGTTAGCTTATCATCTATACAATGATACACTCAATATAGCATTACATCCACTCTCAATAACGACAACAATTAACTAATAAAAAGTACCTTTTAAGGCCAATATTAGTAAAAAATCGGCAGCTGTATAAGTTTTTATCGCTTGACTATCCTTGCCCGTAATAAACTCGACTGTCGGCATCGTGCAAACCGAAATTTCTAAGTACTTCCTGTATCGCAAAGATGCCTCAATATCGCAAGATATGTTTTTTTATTTATTTTTTTATTGCAGGAGTTCAGCAGACAGGCAGACGGCCCACTTGATGGATAGCGGTTACCATCGCCTATGGACATTTGTAACACCAAAGGTACTACTAATGCGCTGCTGCTCTCTTGAAGGAGACTGGAGCCTGGTCACTAATGCCGGAACACAACTAAGGGTTGTTATGGCGACATACTTTAGACCAGGGGTGGTAGCCATCCAGTCGGGCAAATCCCTACCACCTGGCTGTGGGTTGTTTTGTCGCCTCTTACGACAGGCCGCCCGGCCGCAGGAATTTGTATTCTTTCTCCGTTCCTGCACGGATAAAATATAATATAATTAATGTATAAAATAAGTAAAAAATACAACAAAATTACTGGTGCAACAAAAGACAACAGAGTTCTCTCCATTTAAAGACAACTCTCTATAACGCCATAAAATGCTCAGTCCCTTCAGTGTCGTTATATAGAGTTTACACTGTAGTTGTGTCAAACAATAAAACGGAAGTACAAGTTACATAAATTCCATATGTACATTATTTGTTCATTTTTTTATATAAGATCATGTTGCTGTTCAATTTGACACTCTTTTGTATTTTAACAAATATATTATTTTTTATTGCTCTCAAAAACAAAAAATGCCACCTACTGTAGACTGTTCGGATACTGAATACCTCAGTTTGGTAGACGTTCAAAGAGAATCCAATAACAAAAAATAATTTTAATTATAGAAACATGTGAAAATTAAACAACTTTTCATATAACAACATTTGTTTGCTAATCAAAACATACAAACATGTTGATCGAACATTTGTAGTCTTCTCCTGTAATAGATGTTAAACTTTTTTGTGTTTGACCCAGTTGCCAAGCAGAGATAAGCAAACAGACCAACGAAAGGTGTTACTATCACCTAGAAACGTATGCGACATCAGGTGCGTTGCCAACGCGTTTCAGACGTCATAAACGGTTTGGCAGTTTGCTGCTTGAAATAATTAATGTAAAATATATGTGGTATTTATTTAATTTAATAGTTCAAATTGTTATTATGTCTCTTTGTGTCTGAAATAAAAAAAAATATTATTATATAAAAAAAATAATGCTCTCCTTAAATACTTTGTAAAAATATATAAATAAATAATGAATACATACTATTACACGTCAATTCTTTGAATGCAATATAGTTCTCTTAAATGTCAAAAATTGTATGTGTCATTGTCATATTAATGTCAGTGTCATATTAATGCCAAACGCACTAGAAGTTATTTTTTTTTAATATTGTAAAGTCAATCGTTCTTATTCATATTGAGTTATGAGTAAGTGAAGGCTTCTTTAAGAATCATAAAGAACCCTTCCAACTTACTTTAACTCTAAGATCGGTCATTTTTGTATAATTATGGATATAGACAACAGACTATAACAATAAAACTTGTCAGTGTTACCATAAATTATTTTTTACCAAAGACAAATATTTGACTTTTTATTTTTTACTTATAAATCGTAAAGAATTATGCAATATATTATTTTCTTGTCTATATTGTCATTAGTTACAGATTTGTTAATTAACTATCATTGTTTTAAATTGATTTTATTTTCGTTTAACCCTGCATTATTTTGTTAGTACATCCATCTCTTCACAGTTACACATATGATATATAAAATATATACGTCTAATCGTCCGTCTCTCTCGCACATATTTATAAGCTACTAGATATACATATAACTATGTTCTTTTATATTTCTATATTTTAATAATTAATTTATACACCTATTAATATATCATTTTGTGAATTTTGAGGATTTTTCCGAGACGCTGTTTCGCGGTCTTCATACCCTTTTTCAGTCTTAGATCTGGAAAATAAATTAATTGAAAATATTTTACGAAAGTTCAAAGATTCAATTATATTCTTCATATTGTATTTCAACAATTAATATTTTTTTTAAGATTTTAAGTTTATTTCGCTTTAAAGACCATATAATTTTTTTACAAAACGTAAAAACTGGAAATAATGAAAAACCTTGTTGTTGTTTTTGTGATGGTCTTGCGATGGATTACGTTAACTAAATTTGTAATAACTTTGATATTTTTTTATTTGTGTAGCGTATGTCACGTATATAAACTGCGGGTAGTTTGTATTTTATTCAATGACGAATTAATCAGTCTTGTTAACGCCTCCGTTGTTTTAACGAGGATGGGATAGTTGTAGTACACTACAACTATCCCATCCTCTTCGCCAGTTGAAGTGTTATTTATTAGTCAATGGATAAAATACAAACTACCCGCAATTTACATACGTACCATACGTTACACAAAAAAATATCAAAGATTATAACAATTGTGAAATTAATTTAGCATAATAAATTGAAATTACTCACTTTTGTTATTTGGCGTATTTTGCACAGGCGGCGGCGGCCGTCTGCTCTTCGTAGCGAGCACCGCCCTCTTTGCACTCTATAGAAAAACAAAACCATACTATCAGTTCATAAATATCCCATAGGATGGGAAATACTGTGCTTAGCGCACAGTATTCCCTATCCACCCACCAGCTTTATACAAGTCAGATTGGCGAGTTTCGTACACAAGAGCATCACCTTATCGAAAATGTATGTCGCAGTATGCGACAATCAAACAGGCAAGTCTATGGTCCTGGTTACGCACTTTCCCCTTGTATAGATAAAAGCTGAATTAAAACAAACTGGTTTATTGCCCATTGCACAAAAATAGAGGGATAAAAATGACGGCTTACAGGCGGGCTACAAACAAGGTCACAATAAGCAGGCGAAGGAACCCATCCATACAGCCTTATCACGAACATAAAACTAATTAATGCCAGAACACCCCTCCAATTTCATCTACATCGAATAAAAAATATCACGTAACAAACACTTATAGAAAAAAATGTGTGCGTGTACTAGTGTACACACGTAAGAAGTGAAACTTCTTTAAATTGGTTAAATAAATAAACCCCTACCACTGTCGATTATTGGGTGTGATTGTGGTATTTATTTAGAAAAATAAATACCAAAATCACGCCCAAGTATTAGAAAAAGAGATATAATTAATATTTTTTTTAGAAATTCACTGGAATTAGAATAAATCCTTTGATTTTGATGATCAATTTAATATATATATATATATATATATATAACGATGATTTATAAATCATCAAACACGTATATTAATTAAAACACATTAAAGTAAAGAAATATTACAATGCTCGTCTCACAAATCCACAATCCATCTATCAACAACTCGTTGCTACGCAACCACCATCCTACACTCGGCCGTCCTGCAAAAAAATGTGACGCGTGACGCGTAACCGAAAAATGTGATTGTAACTTTTTTTCAAACCCCGATAAAGATGTTTCACTTCAAAAATCGGTTGTCTGTAAAGTCGGTTTATTGACGATAGTTGAACGTGACAACGTTCAACACTCAAGTAGGAGAGACAGATGTCGAACGCTGCCGAACGCGGAGGCCGATTGTGCCTCTCTCTATCGCTCGTTCCGCGCTCTCGCTTGCACTTCGAGCCTTAAATGGAACGCCTCGGAGCGAGGTAACGCCGCATGAATCGAATTATAAGACGTTGTCACGTCAAAAACCATAAATCGTCGGATGGGGAACCTCGTATTTTCGAGGTCGGTTAAAGAGGCAGTACCTGCGGGTGTTCGGGCTGCGGGGGCGCGTGCGCGACGAGCGGCGGCGCGGGCGCGGGGTGGGGGTGGTGCGGCGCGGGGGGCCGCGGGTGCCGGCGCGCCGCCGCGTGCAGCGCCGCGCGCACACACTCGCGCCGCACGCCGCTGCGCGTGGACGTGCGCACGCGCGGCACCAGCCGCCCGAGGCGCGCGCGCGGCGACCACGACTCGTCCCTGAGACACATCGGCGCAAATTGCGCAATTGATGCATCTTCATTTCTTGATTACAAGCTTTTATTCAAACTCAAAATAAGTTCCACTTGAGGAACACTTTGAAGGTCATACATATAGGTTAAAATTTAATTTTACTTCCTAGTCTATGTACACCGCTTCGCAACGTGTTATTGCTGTTAAGGAGACATAGGAGATGAGGAGAATTCATAGCAAATGAGCGTATACGCAAAAATTTCACTTGTTTGTTGTTTACTAAGATCTATGCATGTTACAATTTAGAAAGTCTTACCAGTGTGCAAGTGTACCTAAATAGAAAGTGTTGTTCCTGCACGGATACAACACAACTTGCGCCCACAAGCTCTATATAAATCATCCGATAACTAGTAAAAAATATTCATCAATTTAATAAAACAATGCAACATTAAATAATTATATCATGTAACAAGGAAACGAGAAATGCAATAACAAAATCTTACTTATCCCCCTTCGATTTGGAGTCGACCCTGTTCCTGGAGTTCCTCCGCCGCCGCGTCTCGGTCCAGTCCTCGTCCTCGTCCGAGCTCATCTCCAACGAGGGATATACTGAAATCAAATTTCATGTAGAAAAAAAGAAACAAACAAAAACTTAGTAAATATAAAAAGAAACCCTAGAAACAAAATAAGTCCTAAATTAGACCCAGTCTCAGCATGATTTAGTACCTATTTTGTATCTATTGTCTTTCTACTATCTATTATTTTTATTTTAACGTATGCCATTATCTCGCAGGCCTAGTGCTATAGAATTATGTATTTATCGCTTTTTGGTGTCGCTTTTTCGTTTCATCGAGTTGCAAATCACAACGTTTCACTTATTTTTTTTTTTTGATAATTTGAATCTCACCATACTCTTCGTCGCGGTGCACCTCCTTGATGACGTCCTGTTCGTCTGTGAGGTCCTCGTCTTCCGCGCTGCTGACCACGGGCGCGGCTTTCCTCGCCCGTTTGCTACTCGTCGGCGTGCTGCAACATACCAACAACTAACCGTTAATAATTTTACTTTCGGATGAATGAATGAATGAATGAATGAATGAATGTTCTTTATTGCATATATATAAGTTACATATATGTATATACAATAGGAGGTCTTATCGCCGCCGGCGATATCTTCCAGACCACCTTTACATTGTTTGAAAATAATTTACTTATCATAGAACAAAAAAAATGAATTGAATGTCAAAAAAAACTAATATTGATACGCTTGTTAAATATAATGATGTCAGTGCATTTATTATCCTAGTCAGAATTATATTGGTATATATTTTAATCATTTATTGCTACTGTCTAAGAATTCCTGTATCGAATAATATGTCTTGTCTGTTAAATATGTAAATAGCTTATATTTATATGTCTCAAATTCGCGGCATGTTTTTATGTCTAATAGTAATTTGTTATATATTTTTATGGACATCATAAATATGCTACGTGCATACAGTGTTGTTGTGCACCTTTTATTAAATTTTAATAAGTCACATCTTCGTGAGCTTATGATGTCTTCATATTGCTCAGGGTATCTTCTGACATGAAGCGCCACTTCATAGATATATATACGTCGGAACCGACGTAAAGACACAAATGACAGCGCATTTATCGAGTTCGACTTGACTCGACCGACTGGATGGCTACCACCCCTGGTCTAAAGTATGTCGCCATAACAACCCTTAGTTGTGTTCCGGCATTAGTGACCAGGCTCCAGTCTCCTTCAAGAGAGCAGCAGCGCATTAGTAGTACCTTTGGTGTTACAAATGTCCATAGGCGATGGTAACCACTATCCATCAAGTGGGCCGTCTGCCTGTCTGCTGATCTCCTGCAAAAAAAAAAAAAAAACAAATGTTCGTTGCTTATATAGTTCTACGAGTATATTGAAACTAGGTGATGCCCTCGACCTCAGCCACGTGGTGCGGTTTTTTAACTATCCCACGGGAACTTTTTAATGTTTCGGGATCAAAAGTATCCTATATATTGACCAGGGATATAAGCTAGCACCACCATACAAAATTTCATTTAAATCAAAGCAATTCACTTGAGTGTAATATATACCTGTCATGTCTAGACGTGGAGGTGGATTGGTGTGGAGTGTCGGAGGCCAGCCCGAACGTCCTGTGCGGAGCGGTGTACCGTTGCTCGCTTATACTCAGCATACCGGCAACCGCTGCATCCTCTCTGCATTATATAAAATATAAAAACTAACATTTTATCACTCGAGACTCGAAAAAAAATAGTCGATTTTTTGCGCCACCCTAATGTAGCCTAAACCTTTACCGCCATTTTATTGTAAGCTAGATTTACACCAAGTATAAATTGGTTTCAAAAAGTACTTAATAAAATTATTTTGTTCTTAAACTGACAGTTTTTGATTCAATAAGTTCTAACTAAATAAAACTGAAAATCTTAAACACAAAATCATAGTTTAAAATAGATTTTGCAATCAAAAATATAATTAGGTCCATATATCCATTCTTCGTGGAAGACTTCCTAAGCTGCAAATGTTTTTGCCAAAATTGCCACAGATTTTTACATACATACATAACTTCACGCCAGGTCCCTTGCAGGGTAGGCATGAACAACAGAGCGCCATTCAGGCTTATTCTTACACACCTCACTTGCTTCTTTGACATTCATAGCTCTCGTCATGCACGCTCGTCTGTTCTTAAGGCTCCTGACATCACCTTCTGCTAATACACGATCAATTTGATCATGGAAGGTGTGTCGTGGCCTCCCGCGACTTCTGTATCCATCCACTTTTGCATTGTATATCTGTTTAGTCATTCTTTCATCATACATTCTTAATTCTTTCTACATGCCCGAACCACCGGAGCATTCCCACACAGACACACACACACACACACACACACACACACACAGATTTTTAATATTATATTACTCACGTCGCATTCACAGGTTGCTCCTCTTCGGCCAACACCGACGCCTGTATCAGCGACTCTATGCCGTTGGCGGGCGCGAGCCGAGACGCGCTTTGCCTGTAGTTGCTCGCACTGTTGCTCGCGTTCGATGCTGAAATCATATTCAATTCAATTTAAAAAAACTGCGATCTGGGAACCCCCGTCACGAACAAAGTTCCTTGCGGAAGTCACGAACTAAAAGTATTCATTTGCACCACCGATCGTGACGGCGTTACATTGCTGAAGGTGACAGCGTTACATGGCCGCGCGTGACAGCATTATATAAGCGATCGTAACGGGGTTACACATCCGAATATAAAGGCATTATACGACCGAGCGTGACGGCTCAGTCTCGTTCAATACATACAAAAATAAAGTGCTCGGCGCACTTAAAGAAGATTTCACTGCAAAAATGTAAAAAACTCACAGTTGCTATGTCTGTAGTTGTTGTTTGTGTGTTTGTGTCGATGCTTCCTCGGAGGCGGCGGTGCGTCGTCGATGTACAAATCGGAGTCCTCGTAGTCGTACGTGTTGGAAACCCGTCTTCGGACCGGACGCACCGACCTACGAACCGCCGGTTGGCCGGAGGGGCTGCTTAAAACCGGCTTCTGGTCTTCTATGACCTGCAAAAGTAAATAATTATGACGAATGTAGAGAACATTCACGTTAGAAGCGTTGTCATATAGATTTTTCTGGGCAAGAATGGAGAAAAAGTAGACTCCTGTAGCTGGGGGGCCTGTCGTCGACCAAATTGGTTCGACCAATTCGACCAAAATGACGAAGATGGCAAATCATTAAAAACCTATACTACTTTCTGAGATAATGTTTATGTAAACATAAATCTATCCCAAAACTATTCTCACTATCTGGGATGAAAAGTATCCCTTGTCGACGAAAACGGCAAATCCCAAAAAACTATTGTACCTCTAGAGATAACGTTTATACAATTCTATCCCAAAACTTCATTATACGGAATGAAACCGAGGGTGGACTCGGTATTAAAATTACATATATACCGAATTTCACCCAAATCGATCCAATAGTTTTTCCGTAAAAGCATAACAAACAGAAAGACAAACATATATTTATCCTTGTAACTACCGAATTTCGGGATATAAAGTATCCTATGTTCATCCTGGGCATTGAAAATATTTATATATACCGAATTTCAGCCAAATCGGTTCAGCATTTTTTCTGTGAAAGTGTAACAGACAGATAGATAGTTAGTTACTATAATAGGGATTAATCACTAGTGAGTTTTTAAAATGATGTTAATGTTCAATAATTGAGTAAGTAAACAAGCCGTTAACTGAAATCAGAATTTATTTCGCGACTTTTCTATAAATATTTTGACAGGCACGCCGTTGGAGTTAGCAGAATACCAAATTCAAGCAAAACTACGATTTTGGCAAGATAGTGACACCAGGATTGGGCCCCAGGCGACTTACATAGTTATTAGTAGTGGGGCCATATTGCTGCGCGATGGCCGCGTCGTACGACGGCAGCTGGTTCTGGTGGTAAGCGCCGTTCATCTGCTCCTGAACTGGTATATTCGTGTAACTGGCACTCTACAATTAAAAACAAAGTGCCTAAGTTGAAATATATATATACTCCAATGCAGGCTTTCTTTTGTCAATTCGTTGAGGGCACGCTTATTATCGAAAGTTGTAGGTCTAGAATTTTTGTTTGTCGCTTCCTTCAAAAAACTTGTTAAAAAAAATTATGGCAATTTTTCGATATTTTTCAGATTACCTTTAAAGGCACTGATTGCCCCACGTGCCTGCACTGAGAGACTGAATTGATTTTAACAGAATTACGCATATTTTTAAATTAAATGTAACGTTGCACTTGCATCATTTAAAAAAAAAACCAGACATAGCTAATGTCAATCAATGTCACTGTCACTCAAGAGAGTGACAAATAAAAAAAAAACTGTGACGGCGGTTAATTTTAAAACTCGCTGAAACTTCAAATATAGCGACTGCTAAAAATCTTTTATAAATATTACTCCACACTGTTAAAAACTTATTTTAAAGTTAATTAAATAACTACGTGTTCCCGCTGGGGTGAGTTCTTATTCATATAGCTAAAATGTAACTGTTCTGCTACTTAAAACTAAATATAATTGAGCTGATTAGTTTTCTAACGGAGGACACTGTGTCAAACCCTAATGCCTATTATTCATCATCTAATTCCAGGACCGAAGTTACCCTTACATATCTAGGAAACCCTAAAAACCGAGTCAACACATACCGACGTGGACAATTACCAGTCGAGCTAAAACAAGAGCGGTGGAACATCGGAACTTGAAGCTCAATCAGGGCTTCGACAGGCCAGTGTACCTTTTGTGTAGGGAAGTCCACCGGCTGTTACGGAACCGATTGAATGATAGTTGTCTTCTAGTGTGCATTGACCCACCTAAACTTATTCTGTGGATAAGGGGGAACACCTGACGATTTCCCTTACGCCACATAAACATCATCCAAAAAATTATTGATTTCTATGGAGACACAGTCCATAGATAATTACTAAAACTAGTGGTAGGCCAGAAGTCGACATTCGACCATAATTAATTTAAATTGTAAGTTTGAACATTATTAAAGTTCTATTGTCAAAGACTATAGATAGATAGATATACTTCTATAATCACAGATTTCGCCAAGCCTACACTGATAATTTGAATTGAACAATTACACAGCTATACAAAAAAGTCTTGTTTTGTTGCCCTAAATATCATCGCAAATTTTTACGCTTTCAAGTGCCCAGGTTACGAATAAAAAATGAAATGAAATTTAATAGCAAGTAAATAAGTAGTATATGGTACATAAAAATTACTAAAATACAGAGTACAGTACAGATGGCGTCCCAAAGGAAACACTGTTTCCCGCGCTAGGTCTCCTTAGAGCAGGATTCGCTCCAGTCATAAAAATGCATATCATTGCTTATAGTATGTACATTAATGCAAGTCTTTGTGTAGTAAATAAAATGTATGTATGTATAAATAGTATTTTCTATGGATAATTAAAGATTACAATTTAATATTTAAAGAGGTTAGTAATGACAACATGAATATATTAATGAAAGTTCTCAATGTGCTTGTATTTTTATGATTTTCGCATATATTATATTTTGAACAATTAATAATTACTGCTGGTCTTTGCAAAGAGATTATCCCCTGAAAGATCATAAAAGAAAAGCCCATAAAAGGCGTTTTATGGAAATATAAAATATATTTTCGACATTTTCCTCTTTCTTTACTTCGATGTATCCTAATTTCTCAAAATATTACTGACATTATAAATATATCTCTTATTTTATTTCTCGTTTTTTTTATTTTTGTAATGTAAAATGAAAACAAAGATTTTAAAAAAATCAGAGCAAATCTAACGAATCGTCGTCGTGAAAGTGATGTCAGGAGCCTTAAGAACAGACGAGCGTGCATGACAAGAACTATGAATGTCAAAGAAGCAAGTGAGGTGTGTAAGAATAAGCCTAAATGGCGCTCTGTTGTTCGTGCCTACCCCGCAAGGGACCTGGCGTGAAGTTATGTATGTATGTATGTAAATCTAACGAAATCATCAATAGTTTCACGAATTGTGTGCATAAATGGACCCAAACTAATTTCCATATTTAGGGCAACAAAACCACTGTAGACCAGTATTAACAAAATAATATATGCATGTGTGTGTCGAAGACATGGTAGTGTGCGTAATGTTTTTTTTATTGAAGTTATACTTCTTTAGGCGCGTTAGGGAAAAATGATGTGAGTAAATTTTTACGATGCGCGCGACACCGTCACACGAAAAATCTACACCATGAAGTTAGCTATAGTCAACCGACACCCTGAAATTAGCTATAGTCAACATTTTAGTTTTTCTATTGTTAGTGCCGTTTTTTCTACAAACGTAGAATAAGGCAAAAGATAAAATTATTGAAAAGATTTTCTCGATACGCCAAAGAAGTATAATTTCTAACGCGTGTACATAAGTACACACACACACACACACACATTTTTTCTTCGATTTAATGTATTTTTTATGCATAATTTAAAAAAAAAATTGGATTCTGCATTCCATTTTCGTAAAGAGGGATACAAAGTTTTTGTTTCAAGTATTCATATAATGATAACCATAGATTGAAAAAATCTAAAATAACATGGAGGTTCCGATCTACCTGATGTACAGCTGGCGTAGGTTGCACCTCCTCATATCGCTGATAGTTGTCAGTGGTGTATGTGATCTGTTGATAACCATACTCCGGTTGGTAACACCCTGGCTTCGCTGTTTCAGAATACTGGTAATCTTGCTGGATGTCTTCGGCCGAGTACATTCCTGTATAAAACATTTTATTTCAGCAATACAGAGGACACATCGGAATCTTCCACACTATTAGGGTCTTGAGGAAGGGAGAAAGAATACAATTTCCTGCGGCCGGGCAGCCTGTCTAAAAGGCGACACAACAACAACAACCCAGTCAGGTGGTAGGGCATATGCCCGACTGGATGGCTACCACCCCTGGTCTAGAGTATGTCGCCATTACAACCTTCAGTTGGCATTAGTGACCAGGTTCTAGTCTCCTTTAAGAGAGCAGCAGCGCATTTGTAGCAAATGTTTGGTGTTGCATATGTCCATAGGCGATGGTAACCGCTTTCCATCAAGTTGGCCGTCTGCCTGTCTGCTGAACTCCGGCAATAAAAAAAATCGAAATGCGTGCTGGGACACACAGTAGAAGTGAAACTCCAATGGAGAAGTGTAAAAACGAATCTGATGCCACCTGATGGAAAACTGTTACCATCGCCTAAAGACATTTGCAACGTCAAATGCGTTACAAATGCGTTGCTGCTCTCTTAAGGGAGACTGAAACCTGGCCACTAATACCTGAACACAACTCAAGGCTGTTATGGCAACACACTCTAAACCAGGATGGTAGCCATCCAGACGGGCAAATACCCTACCACCTGGCTGTGGGTTGTTTTGTCGCTTCTTACGACAGGCGATCCCAACGAAGAAATTAGTGTTATTTCTCCATTCCTGCAAGTAGAATTGCATTTATCATTTATGTGAAAAGAGTGCCCCCTATAGGGTGGAGGAGCGAGATGAAATGTTCCTCAGTCTTCTTCTTCTTCTGAATATCTGCCAGCGAGGGTATTGTTGTTCGTCGCAAATCTAAGCCTTGTTGGAAATTAGTATATTATATTGTATGTATGTTTCGGGAAACGTTTGCGACCTCAATTATTGCACAGCGCCATCTATTGGCTTGTAAGTGTACCACTACATATGTAACAAAACTATAAGAAAACCTATCATTTGATTTCATATTCATAAATTAATGTCCTACCTGGTCCATAGTTCAACTCTTGACCTTCGATCCTGACATTGGCCTGAAGGTTCTCGTTCGTAAACAGGATCTGCTCCTCATGATAATCGCCGATGTCCTTCTTCGATATAGTCCATTGGTGGATGGGTTTCAACGTTGGTCTGTCCGTCCTGATCAGGTGGGATTTCAGGATCGAATGTTCTGGTAGGGGATAGGGCGGAGGAGCTTCTTCTCTTGACGATGATGGGGAATTACTAGAAAAAATATTTAAAATGAGTAAGTATATTAAAAATAACTGCTTATTATATGCTAGTCTATGTTTGCTACTCAGGTTAAACAAAATATATCCCAAATTCAAACACCTTATGGGCCATACATAAATTACATTAGCTTCAGGTGCAAACCTCAAATGAATGCATCATAACATTTATCATATATCAAAACAAGAGAAATTTTCTTTCATACAAATCCCATATAAACAGAGTGAGACAACAACAATAAATCACTTCCTTTTAAATTCAAGGACAAAGTACTAAAAGAGAGGCTACGAGGTTTCCTTTGACTCACTTCAATTTGATTTTCAAAATGTTCTTCTTGTCGTTTCTTTCAATATAATTGATATTGTCCTGGTAAGCCTGGACATCCTCGTACGTCTGGTAAACATATTTCTCTTGCAACACAATATCCTTCTGCTCCACTGCATATCTGTCTGTGATTCCGTTACTGTATTTTATGTCGCTTTGTAAGTATCTGAAACATCATTTTAATTATTACTGTAAAACTGTCAAGACAAAAGTGAAGTGCAGTGCAACGTACTCAACGCTGGTAAAGAACACATGAACAAAGTGTCTTCTCCTCAATAGAGACAATAAGATGAGCCGACTTTAAATATTAAAAAGTATAAAATAACTTATTTCTAAAGCTATTATCATTAATATATATTATCTTAAACATCTTTAAGTCTGTGCTTAGTAATTCTCAAAATATAGTAATTTTAAACATTATAATTAAAAATAGCTTTAGAAATAAGTTATTTTATACTTTTTAGTTTTTGAAGTCGTTATTTTAAAACGAAGATTTTTTATTTGTTACTTTTAGTGTCTAGCTATGTATTGATAGACCTACGAAAGGTGCCGCGCTCCTTAAAAAATATAGGTCCCAAGAAACGGGAACAAAAAAAAATCGTAAAATGAAAACTACTGGGCCAAACTATGTTAAATTTTTAGGGGACCAAATGGCAACTATTCCGCATCAGACTGAACAAGAATCACGTAAATCGGATCATAAATCTCAGAGTAATCGGTGAACATACATAAAAAAAATATTCTGACGAATTGAGAACCTCCTCCTTTTTTGAAGACGGTTAAAAAGTCTTATTGAACAGATTCTTAGTGTAAATAGTTAAATAATTTAGTTACGTTAGTTAAAGCTTTTGACCAACATTGCACCATAAATATGTAAGGCGTCTTGTTGGTCAAGGAATCTTTTGTTGCGACCAAGTAAAATAGCTAACGACAAGTTCTCCACGAAATTATAATAAAAATTTCTACTGACCCTCAAAGGGGGCTAAATGTTAAATTATTTTTGTCCATAATCGGCCAGCTGCCATCAAAATGTCGCGTCAAAACCAACAGAATTATATCGTCTCTTTTATTCTAACACAAATTGTATGTAGTTAGAGGGAGAAAGCATCAGATCAACGTTCTATTCAATTATCTGTGTTTGACCACAATTTTCTGGTGCTTCCCAATTAGCATGTGTGACTACATTTGTGGTGTTTCCCTCTTAGAGGATTAATACTTTTTTCTATCAACTTATCCCAATTATTTGGGGTCGGCATAATGTATCTTTTCCTTCCGCACTCCACTATTCTGACATACGTCCTCTGTCACACCACAAATCATGATGTTCTTCGCACAATCCATCCATCTCTTCTGAGGTCTACCGTTACATCTGTACACATCCATCTTGTAGTCCAACATTCTTTTTGTCACGTGACTTTCATCGTTCCTCATCATGTGCAACTTTCAAAGATAATCTCATGTACTCATTTCTACATTATCCATTCTTTTAACACCACACATTCCTCGCAGCTGAGTGGAGACGTTTGCGGTTTATCACTTTAGTGGCCCAACATTCGGACATGTATGGTGTGACTGATTTGGCTTTAGGTCTTGGCTTTTTTAACAACCTACGAATCTCTTTCGACCCCCAGTTTCAGAAACAATAATATATAAAAAATGCAATATTCACCTGTCAGGTTGTATTTCCTTGTTGTCAATATAAAACTTGTCCGCATACACTTTCTCCTCAACGTATTTCTTCTCGTTGTGCCCCATGTGCATTATCGGCTTGGGCAGAGTCAGTTTTAACGATTTCTTCGCTGAACTCGATTGTTTCTTTGCCTGTTTGCTTGGCGATGTTTGGTGTTTCAATTTGTAGTCCTGTAAAACATTTAAATTAACCAAATCTATCTATGCCTGTACTATTAATATTGTAAACTTGAAGTATGGATGGATGTTTGTCACTTTCAGGCCAGAGCGGGTGAACAGATCTTGATGAAAGGCACAGCAATAGATTACTAGATCACTGGAATCACTCATTTATTTAGGGCAGTGTTTTTCAACCTGTGGGTTCCTTGATTGGGGGGTCGCCGGATTAAGAGAAAAGACAATTTAAGTTTATATCTCATACTTAAGTACTTTCTAAGGTCAGCAGCTTTTCCTAGAGTATTATGGGCCATAATATATATATATATATATATATATATATATATATATATATATATATATATATATATATATATCTCGGAGAAGGCCTCGTTCTCGTGACATCTTCTCTAGTTATTGCAGGTTTAGTGGGCGTCATCAGGGTAAAATGACGAGCATAAAACACAAGGCCACGGTTTATACACTTTTAATTTAGATTCGATCAACATTTTGACATAGTTTAGACCGAGCAGCGGGTTCAGGGCACCACTCATACTTCCAACATCAATACTTTCTTTAAAATACTCCATGGTCCAACTCGACTCTAGGTTAGAACGATCTTTTAGGTATAGAAACATTTAAGACATCAAACCAAATTAAATTAACAATTTTAGAAGCAATTAAAATGTAAACAAATAATATTGTGCGTTATAAATCCAATCAACAATTATCCGATTTATATATTCCCTCCGACATATATATATATATATATATATATATATATATATATATATATATATATATATATATGAATATAGGTTACAAAATAGGGAAATACGTACTCATTTAAATTACTAACTTTTTGTCTGTCTATGGCCCAACGTCGCCAAAATTTCATGTTTCTCGAACATAACGACGGGCAGACGCCATAGTCCCCATGTTCCCAGACCCTTAGTACCACTAGCAGGTCACCCCAATAGCCCGGTACTTTTTGTCCACATTTCCCACAATAGTCCTACACTGGCCGGGGCTTGTTGTTGGATTCATCTTATATACAAAATTCTCGTGTCACAATGTTAGTAACTATACTCCTCCGAAACGGCTTGACCGATTCTCATGAAATTTTGTGTGCATATTGGGTAGGTCTGAGAATCAGACATCATTTATTTTTCATCCCCCTAAATGTTGAGGGTAGTCCACCCCTAAATATTTTTTTATGATACAGCATTAAAAAATACATACAACCCTAAATTTTCAACCCTCTACGATCAAGCCCTATTTTTTAATAGCGATATTAGTATTTTTATAGTTTTCTACTGGGATGATTTAAATTTTAATTTCAACCAGGTAGATGGCGCTGCAATCCGGTACCAGAATTCAGGTGTTCTTTTTGTTGCTATGTGTTAAAGTTTATCCCGAAATGGTTTAAATAAACGGTGAGAATAGTTTAGATTAACATTTGGTCCCGGTAGATGACGCTGGAATTGGGTTTTAGATTTTTATTTTTTAAAGGCAGGACAAAAAGCTAGTTATTATATAGTGTCTGTCGACAGGGATAATCGCCGGTCACTGTCACAGCACATTTAGATTAAATTTGTCAAGGGGCCTAAGTGTTGACCCCCCCCCCCCCATGGCACCACGCATTCTATGTGGCATCTCGCCACATAGAATGCTTTCACTATTTGTCGACCGACACGCACTTGGCCGATATTTTTCTTATATTCACCTTGTCCTTACTAGTAGAAGATCTTTTCTCGAGTGTTCTCAGCTCTTTGCACAGTTCTCTAACAAGTTGTCCCGAGTTTAGACATTTTGGTACGTTGTCGCGTTTTCCCGAATCAGTCTGTTAAAAAAAAACAAAATCCATAAAAATTGATATTAAAACTATATTCAACATCACGATCTTGAGTTCTGGAGACCTCAAGTATGTCTAACAAGCAAAACTTTAAGCTATTACAATTTGAAAAATAAATACAAGAAGAAACCCTATCAAAACAATGAAATAATAAGAAAAAAAATAAAGCAATAAAAATACCTATCCTAAACAAAGCACACATTGATTTGTCATATTTAAACTATGACCTTGACATAAGAGCCCAGCTGCCAAGCCATAAACACAAACAAATAAAAAAAACTCTATGCTAACATGTGCATATTGAATTTATCTAAACAGTATAGCGGCATTATAAAGAAATGCCGAGATTTCATAAACAATTATCAAAAAATAAAAAGTTAATAGTGTTTATATATGTTTGATGTGAGATAAGTAGGTCTTAAAAAAAACAATTTCTTAAGACAACTTCATCTTTCTGTAACATTCCTTACCTATTTATTATAATGCTGAGACTGCCGAGCTAGCTCAGCCAAGTACACCTTTTAGGTTTTAATTCAATCTTATAGTCCATTGAAATGTTACATGAGCTTTGCGTTTTTTAGAGGACGCAATTTTATTTTTGGGACATGTGTGGGGGGTCGATAGTAGCTGAACCCCAAGTTTGTGGGGTCGCCACCCTTGTCCCCCGGCCGCCATCTTGAAAAAAGTGATGAAAACACTTTCTTCGCGATATCTCGGAAACTATGCGTCTTACAAAAAAATCGTAGTCGTAATTTGTAGCAAATTGTTTCGCTTACAAATATGTTTATATAACTTTTTGCCTTAAATGAAAAATTAAAGAAGTAATAAGCAAAAAAGTGAGATTTTTTTTTATAAGAATAATAATCATTTTTTTATATAAACAAGGGTGGCGACCCCACAAACTTGTGGTTAAGCTTATATTGACCCCCCCACACATGTCTCAAAAATAAAATTGCGTCCTCTAAAAAATGCAATATTCGGTCCTTAAATTGTAACATTTCAATGGACTACTAGTCAGTCTACGTTCTCTCCTCTTTCAGTGCGGTTGCCTAGCGATTTATTGTTTAAAGTGTATTTCTTTTAGCTATTAAATAATTTCTTTTTGAAAAGGTGTTTCTGAATCTCGGTATAACAGTTCTTACAAGACTAATTAAACACAATTACAACTTAATACTAATTATTTGCTGATACAGTGACTGGTCTGTGAGCAGTCAGCAGTTTGGTGGGCAGCGGTACGTCCACTGTTTGGCTAACTCGTGACTATATTTCATTTATAAATACTGAAAGTGACACCCCTAAGAAATTTTTTAAGTTTTTTACATGATACAGAAAGTGGGGGTTGCCTGGAAGAGATCGCTTCAAGCGATAAGGCCGCCCTTTGTTCAACATGTTTTAATTTTTGGTGAACAATAAACAATAGTGTTTCCATTCATTCATTGAAATTATTTATTTATTTAGGTTTATGGCTTGGCAGCTAGGCCTTTAAGCCAGATCTTAGTTAGAATATAGTTCCTTCATTTTCTTAAGCCTATGTGTAGCACAGCTGAACTGTAGGTAAGCATCTAGTGCCATTCATCAAAAGGTCACATTTGACTATACAGTTCACATTTGTCACAAAACACATAATTACTACTAAACTGTCAATATCCTACAACTATTGTTCATTTTAAAGTAATTTTACATATTTTTGAAAAAAATAACACTCCACAGCACATCTCCTTTCAGTTCCCACCAAAAACTCCCTCATTCATTCAAAGTTACGGACAAGTTCACAGGTAATTAAAAAAATCGGAAACTTACACTTTTCAATGCATGCCATTCTTTCAATGCGTTGGCCAATATTTTGATGCCGCGAAGTAGTAAAGGCGGAAGCTGCGCAGGCGCACTCTGTACGCAGCTCTCACTTATTATGAAATCTTCGTCCTGAAACAAATTAAATAAATATATATTCTTGTGAATAAACCCCGCCCCTCTCTAATAAAATAAAAAAAAATGACCCAATAATATAAAAGCTTAATTTCTTTTCAATGAAAAATATATTGATTCATGATTAAAAAGTTAGACATGCCAGGCTTGCGTGGATTTCATACAATAAAACATTCATACTGTTACGAGTTTAGCGGGACTCGAATTAAAATGCCGTTGGAATTATTATAGAGTTTATTAGAACTATACAAACGTGTATAGCACAGGTACAAATATAACCGAACACAAATCCAAATGTAATGCCGAAGGTCGTAATTCAATAAAACACGCAAAGTCCGTCACTAATAGATTACCGAATGTACACACGTCTCGCCTTGATAGTGGTTCTTGTTCGACTACCCCCTCCCTCAATCAGGCCATCGTTTTATACTGCACAAATGCTGTGCCTGTATCGTAGTCGACATAATCCGAAATACCTGGCAAATAAGTCGGTCAGGAGCAGCCATAAATGGGTACATTAAAACAATGGACTGATCTCTAGAAACGTATGCCAATAAATAACTAAACAAAAGAAGACGATAATAAAATAATTACAATTCAAATGCCGATAGGTAATAAAATGTGGTTTTTTTTTCAGATATGCAGGCGGATTTTTTATGTCGGGCCCTGAGTTGCAACAATACTATATTTTATTAAAATATTAAATTAAATATTATTATTATTAAATTAAGATATTCCATTCCACATATTAATATTCAAATATAAAGTACCTGGGTTTCTTCATTGTGGCGTCGCAGCATGGTAAGCAAATGTGCTCCAGCGTACCAATGCATCGCCTCAAACAGCGGGTACCGGAGCATAGTCGGAGTTTCTACGCGACGCTCTATCTCGTATACCCTGAAAAACATTGACAATTTTTAAAAGTTGGCCTAATGGGTATCGCAAGTTGGCCTATGTGTATCGTAAGTTGGCCTATGTTTATCGCAAGTTGGCCTATGAGTATCGCAAGTTGGCCTATGTTTATCGCAAGTTGGCCTACGTGTATCGCAAGTTGGCCTACGTGTATCGCAAGTTGGCCTATGTGTATCGCAAGTTTGTCTGTGGCCTACAACGAAAGTAGGTAGGGTCCCGTAGCTCGTACAGAACATTTTACACATAAATACTCAACAAATTATTTAGTAAGAAATCTGGCTCGAAGGACCACAATAGTTATATGGACTTACTATAATGTACACCGAATTTATCAAATGGGCCTTCAGGACCAAATCCTAAACTATGCTAAATAGCGAACATTTTTGAATTGACAAAAACCATAGTGGTATCATTACATATTTGAAAAATTAATTTCTCTTGTCAAGTATCGAAATGGCTAATTTTGAATAAATAAACACATCTGTCTGATTAGGATCAACTTCTGTGACGAACTGTCAAACGGCATACCAAAGGAAAAGGTTGTTTTTGAAAACTTTCTATTTCCCATACATTTATTAAACATCAAAATACACTAGTCATTTGAACGTAATCAATAGGTAATTGACTGATTCAAGTGTTTGGAATAAAATAACGTGCATTGCAAATGCTAATTTAAAGATGTAAATAAAAAAAATATTTCATCATTTCAATATTGAATTAAATGAGGCGAGGCTAAGGTTTCTCTCTCTATTTCGTATAGTTTAAGAGTTGGCCCTCAAGACCAACTTTCAATTCTTCCTATTTTAAATATCATCCCTATAAAAAATAAAATTTAAAACAAGCTCACTGTAACTGCATTTCGATCGCATACGAATGCAACAGATTGCCACCAAACACCAGTGAATCGCACGGGGTGAGCACGGCATGGATCCACCCGCTCGGGATGAACAGTGTTTGACCCGCAGACAACTCCGTTGTGCCATACCATTCAACCTAAAAATAGTTAATGACCGATAACTAGCGATCGGAAAGTATTCACTGTCATTGGAATATGATTATTGGAACGAAGTTCCTTATCGCGCATTGCGAAAGGGTGCTAGACGGAAAAAATTAAGACCAAAAGTTGTAACGACACTTTTTGCTATAGTTGTAAGCCGTGCGGCGTGCGAGTGTTTTACTAAAATTGAGCCTACTGATTAAGTCTATATTACATTATATTTGTTAATAATAATAAAAATATTATAAATAAATACAAAAATTATTACAATTCCTTCACTAAATAATCGAAAGGAACTTCGTTCCATCCGAGTGTCACTTGACACCTCTCAAGTTTTTTACTTAAATAGTATGTATCATCTATTGTTTATTAATTAATGTTGAACTATGGTTTTCAAGTCATGATACCGCCATCTCTTGTTCAAACCACAATACACATTCTTGATACATACACAATCCTTCTCTTTTTGTATAAAAGTATGTATCTTCTATGTGCCCCGAATTTCCACTTGCAACTTGGAAGATGTCGCCATTTAGAAAAGTATATACAACAATAGTATGTAGACATCAGCAAACCTGCGCGCGGCTTATATGTTATACAATTATTTTCGAAGAATTAATGGAGTTTTAGCAAACAGTGCATACTCATTAATGCAAAAACATAATAGGAAATAAAAATATTAATACTGTAGTAATAATAAAAAGAAATACTAAAATTCATACTGCAATGTATGTCCGTAAATTTCCTACATATTTACATAAACAATGGTAATCACTTCCCATCAGGTAGACTTTATCTCTGTTTGCCTAGTTCAGGCGATATAAAGACACAAAGGGCACTATTTTTGCCAAAAGGGCTCAAGGGATCCCTAAAAATAATAAAATATATACTATATTCTCACCATATCACCAAAGAATCGTTCACTCTGATTGTTCGAGCCACTCCACTGTTGGTACAAAGCGAGATTGGTCGACGTTGGTGGTATTAAATAGAATATCTGAAACAATACAACTATTGAATGAACACTTCAGGGCCAAACCTCAACCATGTAGTGAAAAACCCTCAAAGGAGTCTTGAGGCCAATTTTGACGAAAGCCAAAATGGCAAGGCATTAGACTATTGAAAAACCAATTACAGGTAAATTGGCTTCGTTATGTTTTTAGTAGTGTACTGTGAGCACATAAATAAATACTTTTTATAAGCAAGTACTTGTATAAAACTAATATTAAAATAATAAATATTAATATGAAACATAATTTTTAATACTAAATTTCAAATTTAGGAGTCCTGTAAATATACAACAAACACAAAAATGTCTCGAAGCTAGTTTATCTGTAGCCATTGTCAATAATCTGACTGGCTGATTTAAAAAAATAAACACCAGTATTATTCTACCAGGATCTATATGTCAGGATCAATTTCTGTGAAGGAATGGCGAGCAACAAATCACGAGAAACATTTGTTTAAAAAAAAAAAAAAAACTATTTTCCACACATTAATCAAACATTAAATTGCGCTGGTAATTTGACTGCAGCAAATAGTACACAGTATAATAATTCGTGGCATCTCTACTATTTTGTCTTAGGTCGACATTATGAATAGTTCCGAAAGAAAAACTATTTTTTACCTTTCTGCCGTGTAACACATGGTACCAGACCGTTGTGCCTCCAAAGTCCACATGGAAATCTGTGTAAGAGCCAGCCGCTGAGATGAGGCAGTACTTCTGCACCGCGGGGCGCGGGGGCCTCTCTTCGGCGGAAGGCCACACGTGGGAGCACCAGTCCAGCTGACGGGCCAATAGCGGTGGCTCGACCAACGGAGACAGGCTGGAATTTAAAATCATTTCAAATACAACTTTTTCGGGATCAAAGTATCCTATATGTTGACTAGGGAGCTACAAACATACAAAATTTTATTTAAATCGGTCCAGTCGTTACGGAGATTAGCCCCTATAAGCACACAGACCAAAAGGGAAACAAAAAATTTGTTGTATTTCACTTCTTAAATCCTCCTGACTCGGTTTTAAGCATTTTTGTTCATTGTAGAGAAATTTTATCCATGCAGGAACAGAGAAATAATACAATTTCCTGCATTGTGGCGGTCTTTCGTAAGAGGCGACAAAAGAACCCACATCCAGCTGGTAGGGTATTTGCTAGACTGAATGGCTACCACCCTTGGTATAGATTATGCCATCATAACAACCTTAAGTTGTGTTCCGGCATTAGTGACATGGTTCCTGTCTCCCTTAAGAAAGCAGTCGCGCATTTGTAGCACCTTTGGTATTGAAAATTGAAAATGTCCATAGGCGATGGTAACCGCTTTCCATCAAATGGGCTGTCTGCTGCCTGTCCGCTTAACTCCTGCAATAAAAAATAAACTTATGGAGAATTTTAGACCTTATTAAACATTTAGGACATCGAATAATAGCATCATGGTATAAAATAACTAACGAACAACATTCTTTCAGTAAGAAATATAACTTGTAATCTACTTATGTGACACAGGTGGCACTACCAGTCTGTTCTTTATTTTATATAAACCTAGAGTTTGCCCTATAGCTATGCTAAGAATATTTAATAAATTACCTCCATCGATTAAAGGAACTGCCGTTTAAATAATGTAAAAAAAGCTAAAAATATGGTTACTGGAAAAAATTATATACTCTATTAATGGTTTCCTTAATTATGAGAAAGAGTTGCTATTTTAATACTATTTTATATTTTAGGCTTGTGACATTTAATTTATTTTGTTTGCTTTTAGATTAAACTGCAAATATTTGTATGACCATGTGTAGATCAAATACCTCTGACTTTGCTACCATACTATTTATAACTATTACCTGTATTTTTACAAATAAAGATTAATTCATTCATACGTGTCAAAGTCTAGGCAGTAGCTTTATTTTCGTGAATTACATAAATTTCATAGTGCGCAGGTTTAAGATAACTTACTTCGTATCCGAAAACTCCAAACTTAGCACATTGAGCACCTTCTCGTCGCGATGCTCCGGCGGAGTCTCGAAATAGTCCACGAAATCGCCCAGGGGCATGCGAAGAGTGATCTGCTTCCTTACATCTATCACTTCCACCTATGGTGAAGGAATATTCATATTGAAACCACTCAAACGGTATACATATCGGCGGCCCAAGTCTTAGCCCGGCCGAACTCACTGCGAATCAGAGGCTCCCTGTTCGATTCCTGGCGTGGTAAAGTTCGTAAACGAACTTTCTGTTGTTTACTATGGTCTGGGTGTCACATAACACAAGCGTAACTTGCTTAGCTTGGGAATATACAATGTGTGCTTGTCTGCTGATTATTATTATTTCACATATTTCTTTGGTCTCTAATTCTTTACATTTTTATTGAAACACATACTACGACATTCAACAGGCTTACATTTGAATGCGAAGAAAACAAAGGTTATGGTGTTTGAAAGGGAAGAAACCAGAACGAATGCAAGGATAATGGTCGACGATGTTATGCTGGAACAAGTGAATGAGTTTGTATATCTTGGATGTGCTTTTAGCAGGGATGGAAGGTACACCGCTGACATAGAAAGAAGAGTAAATTTGGGGAATAGTGTGAATGGAGCATTAGGTAAACTTCTAGGCGCTAAGAACCTCAGCCAGAAGGCCCAGCTTACCATACACAACGCGGTTCTGGTACCTACGCTCACGCATGGAAGCGAGAGTTGGGTATGGAATAGAGAGCATGAAAGTAGAGTAAACGCGGTCGAGATGCGAGCACTGCGCAAAATCTGCGGAGTGACGCTCGCGGACCGCGTTCGTAATACCGAAGTAAGAAAGAGAGTTGGTCTGAAAGAGAGTGTCGGGGTGAAGGTAAGGAAAGGAATGCTCCGGTGGTTCGGGCATGTGGAAAGAATGTATGATGAAAGAATGACTAAACAGGTATACAATGCAAAAGTGGATGGATGCAGAAGTCGCGGAAGGCCACGACACACCTTCCATGATCAAATTGATCATGTATTAGCAGAAGATGATGTCAGGAGCCTTAAGAACAGACGAGCGTGCATGACGAGAGCTAGGAATGTCAAAGAAGCAAGTGAGGTGTGTAAGAATGGGCCTGTGTGGCGCTCTGTTGTTCGCCCCGCAAGGGACCTGGCGTGAAGTTATGTATGTATGTATGTATGTTAAACTATACAACAAATATAGCTCCACTTTAGATATTTTGCCAACTCACTACCGAAGTTTCGCCGAATATTGCATATTATGCTTCCATCTGATACTTTTTAATTATCATTACTAATTAACCTTTTTACTTAATTTTTTTTTAAAATCCTCATTTACTAGTAAACTAAAAATGTGTGCTTGTGTATTTCTATAAATTCATGTCTATTTTTATTTGTCCTTATATTTTGTGATTATTTTTTTTTCATTTTAATATTTTTTATTAACTTTCAACCAAAGCTGTGTTTGTTTGTAATAGGTTACACACTTATATTAGCATTGAACATTTAAATTGTCTCCTACAATGTTATGGTGTAGTAACTGTAAACGAACCAAATAAATAAATAAATACACTTATAATAATAATTAAACAATACTAAGCCACAGCAACGCGTGGCGGGGTCAGCTAATAAAATTATTAATCATATTTGTTGCAGACAGAGACAGAGACAGACACCCTCCGACCCGGCCGCGGGAGCACACCTACTCTACGCGCCCCGCATACCGCCGACGGCCATAGCTCGCGCAGTTAGCAGCTAGGCGTCGGACTGTACGCGGGATATGGGAGTGGCCTTGGAGGGAAAAATAGTTCTTTGATGGTTACAATACTCATTGACGACTTACCCCTCTCTCTCTCTCCCCCCCCCTCTCTCTCTCTCCCTCTCCCCCACTCTCTATCCCTCTCCCCCACTCCCTCTCCTTCTCTCTCTCTCTCCTCGCATAATTTGTCATATGTACTTCTTTTTGTATATTTCGACATTTCATACTTTAATGTTTATAGTATAGTCTATACTTCAAGTCTAACTGTTAGGCTTTGTAATAAATTTGTTACATTCATGTACTTTCCCCATAGATGGCGTTGACCAATATCTTAAGGTGCTATGGTTTGATTTACAAGACTGTTAATATTTCATATAAGTAATATAAATTTTCTTTGAAAGATCAGTGCAGTGTTTCTATTTAGTCCTTAGAATATGAACACTAACAAATAGGAAATTCAAATGAGTGTTGGGTTCCTAACAGGGTAAATGATCTTTCCGTATTTTACTATGGGTCTGGGTGTCTGAGACAGATGCACATTATTATTATTAAACTTGCATAACACAAATCATAGTTCAAAAACATTATTTCAGTATATGACATAGCTACTGTAAGAAAACATTTTTGAAATTTACGCAAGTGAAGTAGTGTAGGAAGTAGTAGTGTTAGTGATAGCAAGTAGTAAGATGAAAACGGAGACTTACCTCTAACTGTGCTCCACAGAATCGAAGTACCGACCGTACTGTGAACGTAGCCGGATTGGGTACTTTCATTTCAAGACCCTCAGATGCAAGAAATATAATTGGTCTTGTGAAACCTATAACAAGCGTATGAAAAACGGGACTTACACTTTATTAAAAAAAAAATAATAATACACATTGACACAAATTTTGCATGCAAGAACAGAGATTAGAAGATTCAAGAGAAGAGGGAATTTCTTGCAGCCAGGCAGGCTGTCATAAGAAGCGACAAAACAATCCACAGTCAGGTGGTAGAGTATTTGCCTGTCCAGATAGCTACCAACTTCTGGTCTAGAGTATGCCACCATAACAATCTTGAGTTGTGTTCCGGCATTAGTGGCCAGGTTCTAGGTTCCCTTCAGAGAACAAGAACACATTGGTAGCACCATTGGTGTTACAAATGTCCATAGGAAATGTTAACCGCTTTCCATCAGGTGGGATGTCTGTCTATCTGATGAACTCATAGAATAAAGAATACACTGAAATCAATGCAGTTAAATGTGAATACTAGTCAACACACCTTCACCTATTATTTGCAAATTTAGGTTTAAATATAGTAATTATACTATATTGATCATACTATATTACCCTTATTAAAAAAAATAATAATTAAAGGGTTAATTGAATGTACAAATTGTATAAAGCTGACACATACAACTAAAACTTACCATTGTCCCTTACAAACTCTTCTGTGAAGTGATGTGGCCTCATGCGTTGTAGGGCAGCATTTGTAGGCCTCAAAGGCCTGGCTGCCAGACCCCGCACCCAAGCCGGAGTACCAACTTGGGAAGGCCGAGTCTCTGCTCCTAACTCGTATCTGTCTGCTCTGTGATTGTTGGTTGGGGTTTTGACTGGAAAATAATTAAAAGTATTTTCCTAGATAGTTATAAGCAAAGCAGGTACATTTCTGTCCTTCAATTTGAATAGAAATGGATCAAGAAACATCTAAAAAGAATATTCATCATTACAACTTTAATAATTTACTCTATGGGATTTAATTTATGCCAGCTTTGCGACATGTTCTTACTTGAAGAGGTATAAATCGGCAGTCAAACACACATATTGCATATCCCCAATTTAAGCAAGTTACACTTGTGTTATGGGTAATATACAATGGACTAATCTGGGGCTGATCACAGACACCCAGACCATAGTAAATAACGAAGAAAACATGTTTCTGAAATTTACTATACCAGGAATCGAACCCGGAGCCTCTGTATTGCAGTGAGGTAAGCCAGCAAAGGCATAGCCCACTCAACCACAGAGGCTGTCAGGTTGTTGGCCTATCTTTAGTTTATAAAAGGGATTGCATACTTACATACTGAAGGTCCATATGTTTGGGAACATTTTGGGCAATGATATTTGTCTATGTCATCTGAATGGAAAATCTTCACATCCACACAACTAAAACAAAATGAAAAAAAATAATTAATTACTCTAAATCCACACAACATAGCACAGTATATTGCCTATCTCAAATAAAGGGTGCGGCTGACACATCCCACACAACATAACCTGTAGCAAAATCATATGCTTGACATATAGAAACAAATTTTAAATACAATGTAAACTCTATGAAACCTCACTTGATTTAATGACTAACTCCCTTAAGCATCGAAATTACTTGGGGTTTAGCTCGACTGCCATAAAATGACACACTCTATATAGCATTACACCCAATCTCAATAATGAAAACAATTTTTTAAATTGCCACATGTGTACATTCTTTTATTCCTTTATTATCCTAGCTCCTAAAAACTTGACTCTCCGCATTATGCATAGAAATTTCTAAAAAAAAACCAAAATACCAAAATTTCTAAGTACTTCTTTTATCACCAAGATGCCTGAATATCGCAAGATATGAATAAAACTGGTAAAAAATGCAGCAAAAGTAAAAGGTGTCAGACAAAAATAACCGATTTAATGGCAACTCTCAATAACGCCATAAAATGAACAGTGTCTTCAGTGTCATTATATAGAGTTTACACTGTAAATACAAATAAATTAATTCTTACTTTTTAAAAGTAACATTTTAATTAAACTGACTATATTACTCGTTATTTACATAATTTTCATTTTCATTCATTTAAATATTTGATTTTCAAAGTAACTCACTAAGGATATACTTTTCTCACTAGTTGCAAAATGGTTCACTATGACAAGTTACTATTGCTGAATTATTTCCTCTAAAGGTATCCTTGAATTCAAGGGACTTGGTGTTATTGCTATACCCACAGACCCCACAGTCATTACAACCAAGTTAATTATAACTAAAATCCAATGTAGTAAATTAATATGTGAGTAAGGATGCTTATATTTGTATAGTTGTTTGTTCATAATAGTGGAAATGTAGGAATTGTCATAATTCATGAAATGTGTATTAGGTGATAGAGTATACCTTCCTCCCAGAGAAGAGGAATGTTTTGAAACAAAAAATATGTCCTGAAGTTTTTGCAACTAGTACACATAATAAAACTACATTTTAACAGTTTTAAGTGGTGTGGTTTTTTTACTTGATTTTTATTATTGTCACGTTTTGGCCTCTTTTCAGTAAGTGTGATTAAGGAAGACAAAGATGTCAAGTGTCAGTGACTATTGTTAATGTTTAATTCTTAATATTTTTTTTATAGTTAATATTTACATTATGGGAGCCTAATTTAATTTAGCACCACTAAGATGTTGTGACTTAGAGGCAAAGCCACACAAAAAACTCATTATATATTTTATTTAATTATATAAAATTATTAGAGCTAGATGTCAGATGTCTGCAAAGTGTTCAGTTTTGGAGAAAATAAATTCTTAACAGGTGGAATATTTATAGTTCAGCCGTTCTATAAAGCCAAATTTGGCCTCTATTAAACTAATTTGAGTACAAACTAATTATGATGACACAACTAAGAAATGCCTATTGACATAAGAAGTCACATATATGGCTTCAGCTTAACTAAAGATGCTTAGTTTTGTATTTGGATGATAATTTTATTTATTAAGATATAAAGTGAATTTTGGGTGGTGAAAAACAATAAACACTTAGGGTTAAGGCGGGAGCAAAGCGAAACGGAGCTTTAGCTTTCTAACCTATACTAAAAAAATTGAATCTGTTCATAATAAATAAAAGGTGTGGTTCCTAAAAAAATTATTGTACAAACAAAAATGTAAGAGGCTAATTTATTATGATTTTATATTTTCCTATAATACAGTCGGAACAATTAGTTACATTCATTAGATAGAAAACTGCAAACAATGTTTGGAATACCAATACATAACTAATATTTTTAATATTGAACATAATTCACATTATTTCTTAATTGCACAATTAAAAACTTATAAAGATTCCATGAACTAATAGCAGCATTATGTTGGATGGATTGCATCAGACTAGAACTTTGGATTCCATGATCAATGTAATTATACAGACGTATCATGATAATAACACCATCATTAGCTGATCATAAAAAAACTCATGGAATAATGAGGCACGTCAAATTTGGATTTAAATAGTTCTTTTTACAAGATTAGTAGAAATAATCCCGAATATTGTAGGTAAGGGAATGATATTTAGAAAAATACACTTGTCGGGGGCCCTAATATTATAAATAAACACAAAGAACAAGCTCGCAAGTCGCGTTTCTTTAGACCCATGGCGACCATGAACGTAAACAAAAAGAAGCAATGTAAAATGTAAAGAAAATCATCATAATTTAATAACTTAATCTAATAATCATTCTCAAATTGGAAACTGTAGATATTAATAAGAAAATGAAGCAATATTGGGTAAAACATTCTTCCTATAAACGATGGCCGCACGACCACGGACTGTCAAACTTCGACGTTAAATTTTTAACACACACTGTAACTTTTGCAGATTTATTTATATATTTTCTATCTTACCTGCCATGAAACCACTCACGACAGCAGTCACATTCTATCATAAATTGACCGATATTATACGGCTGACCACACAAACAATAGGTCTCCTTCGATGACGCCATTTTAATGGCGAATAGACAAGTTTTTATTATTTTTTCACCACGTCGCTTTGGGGTGGCAATAATGAAAAATTCATGCTTACCATAAACTACACATATTATACTTTTTAATTTTTAATTATTATAATAATAGCCCTTTTTTAAGTGGTTTAGTTGCTCTTATGTACCTGCACTAAACTATTCCGTGTACATACTCTGTAGTTCCTACTACTGATATAAATTTGGATTACAAATGACACCCATTATGAAGTCATCGAATCGTTAAAATTCACTATTATAAATTATTTCACTAATTTTAGCGCAGGATAATCTTTGGGGCCTAACTAGTCGTCTAATAACCTTCGTGAACATGTCGTGTAACAAAAATAATAATTTTCCATTATAAATAGTTTGTTTATAATTATAAAATGTACTAATATCTGTACAAAAATTTTATTGCGAATTAAAATTATTACATATACTAACATGTGTTATGTTCAATTGTGAGTGTTTTTTATAGTTCTTTCCAAGACACATAACTTTTGTTGCTAATATTGTACTTTAATTATTTTAAAACATAAATAAAACCTCTATTAAATTATAATACCTAAAGCGATTAAATCATAACGATTATTTAAACTTTCCACTTGTATAAAAAAATATTTGATATTAAAAAATGTGCTAATATCATTGATAAATAAAAAATATCAATGGGTAATATTTTTTAGCTGATATCCCGAAAACACAGCCACATTGATAGTTTTTCGAGAGTGAATATAGCCACCGCTTGGTCTCGTTAGAGAGTACTTACTGTTACTTGTGTTATGTGCGCTTCGCGTTTTTGATGCCGTTTTTGGCGGTGTTGTTTGTTTGTTAGCAATGCTCTCTCTAGACATGTTATAACTCAATAGCAGAATGCTAATATATATTTTTAAAATTATGCATAAAAAATATATTAAATCAATAAATAAAACATTACACACATAATTTGACACACACACGCAAAATAATTATTCTTTTGTATAGTATTGTTGAGTGTAGCTTTAGTGAAATCTGTGATTTAGAAGTAGTCTTTGACATTAATTATTATAATCGAATATTGACTACGGGCGACCACTAGTATAAATAATGACTTGATCTCACCGACTGATCAATACACCCCAAACTGCCGGGGGAGCTAGACCCTTCTAGAAAGGATACTTGAAAATTCTGAAAGTTAGTATGAAAATCTGTCATTTCCAAAGTAAGAAGCATATTGCGCCTGCTTCTGGTTAGAAGCAAATATACACGTATGTCGACTTTTTTGAAAATTCAACTCCTTAGGCGGCTAACTAGGTGTAAAACATTTTGCTCAAAATAATGTTGTGTTGTGTACCCCATCGTTGCCAGTGTGGAAGTATGGTGGACCCGAATTGACACCACGGATTAGTATGTTTACATAGTGTTGGTCGAAGATCTCGCCATGCCAACCTCAATAACATGATCCGCCGGGCTCTTGTCAGCGTCGGCGTACCAGCCGTATTAGATCCGAATGTCTTGGTACGGTACGATGACAAGAGGCCAGATGGTATGTCACATTCCTTGGAAGATGGGATGGCCGCTTGTTTGGGATGCAACATGTCCAGAAACAAGCCCCGTCACATCTTTCAATGACTGAGTTAGAGGCTGATAACGCTTCTTCAAAAGCTAAAGCTCTCAAGCGGCGCAAATATGGAACCCTAGGAAGGGATTACATATTTGTGCCGTTTGGAGTTGAAACATTAGGTCCCTGGGGTCCATTGGTAAAGAGTTTCTTCAAAGAGATTTATTTGCAAGAAACTCTTTGATGCCACCCGTAATCAAAAGGCTGGCTCATATTTCGCCCAACGAATAAGCATCGCCATACAGCGCGGCAATGCAGCCATCCTTCTGGGGACGCTCCCATCTGGCAGCGATTTGTTACACAGTCTATAATCGCTTGTATTTTATAACTTCGTTTATTTTAATTTTTAAAATGCCATGTTAGCATATTAAATCTATAATAATTATGAAATTGAAGTAATTAAAAAAACAACTGCAACAAACAAAAGTTTATTATACGGTAAATGATTATAAAAATGATAAGGACATGACATTGACGAATGATATTTTGTAACATATAATTTTGTATAATTGTAAAATTTTATATATATTATTTAGTACAAATGTATTAGTATAATTAGTATGACATGTATTTAGACATTGCATGCCTAATAAGGCAAAATGTATTGAAACAACGCATATTCTAACATCTTGTGTACATACATTTTGGCAATAAATGATTCATTCATTCAGCAATCTATATGACGACGGAGAACACGGTACAATTGTTTTTAGCTTTCTTGTCTGTTTTTCGATTTGTTCGGAATTCATGTAAAAACTACTAGGCCGACTTCGATACGGTTTTCGTTGATCAAGAGCACATTCTTAGACTTAAAATCTGCGCAACTTTTTATCCTGGGAATCCTGCGAAAAAAAATATGGGTATGATTTAAAAGGGCTATATTAAAAAAATCTAATTTCAATGCAGTTTTCTTACTGATCGATTGCAAATTTTATGAAATAAAAAGTGTGATATTATGTTATCCCGGGAATCCTGTGCGAACTTTCCCGGTACCGGTTTGTAGTTGTCCGGGTGTATAAAAATAAGTTTTCACTAACACGATAGCTTACATTTTTTTTAATGCTGTATTCCCGGAATGCCGCGGGAATTTCAATTCAAGCGTGGACGTGGACGTTGAAGGTGTCGACTTAGTATAATGAATTTAAAAATGAACAACAAAATCAATCGGCTTTTATTCGGACCAGCAGAATTCCAATCCAACTTTTAAAAAAACTGGAACGAATTTATTTCAACAATATCCGTAAACATTTAGTATAGTAAAACAGATATTTTTATAAATTCAACTCAATTAAATCTATTTTTAGATACTATTATACTTTTTATAGGTCGAAAACTACGCATAAAATCAGGATTGTTCATCGATCCGTAAACAATTTAAAATATTGGGTCACGAGTCTTATGTTACCATAGGAATAATAGAAAAAAATATCGATGAGGTTTATTGTAATACAAAATGGGCAATGACTGGACTAAAAACTTTTTTTCAAACATTGATCTATTTGATTGGAACTTAGCTTTGTCAAATGGCTAAAGGAGTTGCGAAAAAAATGTAACAAAAATACTAAGCAAGTTGTCAACGAATTCAATAATGGTGGCGCGGCATTGCTTTATTCATTTTTATTGTGAAGCAGATAAACAGGCAGACCGTCCAGCTCATGGAAAGTGGTTACCGTGGTTTCGTCTGTCGTCATGTTTTTGGAACGAAGTTCTTTATCACGCGTTGCGAAAGGGGGCTAAACGGAAAACTCTAAGACCAAAAATTTTAACGACACACCAAATGTTGTAACGACACTTTTTTTATTACAGTTCAATAGACAGGCAGACCGGCCCACTTGATAGAAAGTGGTTACTATCGCCTATGGACATTTGCAACACCAAAGGTGCTACGAATGCGCTGCTGCTCTCCTAAGAGAGACTGGACCCTGGTAACTAATGCCAGAACACAACTTAAGGTTGTTATGGCAGCATACTCTAGACCAGGGGTGGTAGCCATCCAGTCGGGCAAATGGCCTACGACCTGACTGTGGGTTGTTTTGTCGCCTCTTACAGCAGGCCGCCCGGCCGCAGGAATTAGTATTATTTCTCCGTTCCTAACCACCTTCCATCAAGTGGGCCGACTGCCTGTCTACTAAACGCATTCAATAAAAAAGATATTAGAAAGTGGAAAAAAATGTATTTTTGTAATGAATAAACTCAAAAACTATTGGACCGATTTCAAAATTCTTTCACCACTCGAACGCTAAATTGTCCTTAATTAATAGAGGCTATATTTATTACTAGAAAAAATTAGGGATCCCTACTAAAACTTCAATCATATATATCAAGATGTAAAAAAAATAGTGTTTTCAATGGGTCCGGGGATGGTTATATTCACAAATAGACCCGGTAGGTGGCGCTGGAATCGGGTTGTAGATGTTTAATTTTTCAGGGCACGACATCGTCTGCCGGAACCACTAATCTTCTTCTTTTTCTCTTCTTCTTGATATATAAATATCAATGTTTGTCTCTATGTCCTTTATAGACTCGTAAACTATACATTCGATCATATGATGATCTTTAGCAAAGTTGTTGTGCATGAACCCGAGAAGGTTTCTGATTTGGTTCACAATTGGACCCGGTATGTGGCGCTGCTGTCGGCATATCGATTGAAGCTTTTCCGGGCAGGACGACGTCTCCCGGAACCACTAGTATATAATATGACCGTTTCTTAAGCTTTCTGAGTGCGACCGCTTTATACTATTGTACGTAGACGTGACATACAGGAAGTATCTATTTATTGATTTCGATTCGATACAGATGACCTTCACAGATAATTTATTGCATAAATTGACGTTTGGTTCAATTTATGACTGCTGAAATTTAATTGATTTGAACCTCCAAATTTGTTAATTGTGAATTTTTAAATATAATGTATATCTATATTTAGGAAATATATTTTTTCCTTTAACTAAGTAATTGCTTTGATTAGACAAGCCACGCTAATTTTTAGGACCGCTTTTACAAACAGATGAGTGCCCAAGTAGCGTTTTTAGTGTAGGTACTGAAAATATATCAAAATAAATGGGAAATGTTGGTCGGAAATCGGTTGTGTAATTTCGTATTTCATAGCGGTTAAACACTGTGACCGGGGAATTTTTACATACAATCCGTGCGGATTAACATGGCACCTGGCTCGAATAAATTACGTACTTAGCGCATTTTTTTAAAGTGAAACTTCTATATAGAGAGGTTCTTACGATTTTTCGCTCACGAAAAAGCGTCACAGTTAAACTTGTGATATCTTTGGAATGGAATGTCCAAATTGAATAATTCAAAAAGTTATATAAAGGTATTGAAGCAGTCTTGAATATGAAGCAATTTATTTTGATAAGGATTAATACTAAGATACAAATAAAGAGCCTTTTCTAGCGGCGCCATTGTAATTAAAATGTTAAAATAAAAGAACGCTTATTTTGTATCATTCATTTTGTTACTTGTCAGTTGAAGTTTTTCCACTTGTACGTTGCGATTCGTTTTTCCACTTGTCCGTTGCCATTCGTTTTTCCACTTGTCCGTTGCGATTCGTTTTTCAACTAATAACTTACTTACTAACTAATATGTGTCCCAGCACACATTTCGATTTTTAATTTAATTTAGTTCTTTAAATATCATCATTTATTTTGCGCTAAATAATTTCTTTTATTACACTACTTTACGATGCTTTAAATCTGACAGTACAAAGCAGCGAGAGGAGAGTTGCTTTCGAGCCAGGTGCCATGTTAATGCGTACGGGTTGTAAGTAATATATTGTTGTAATTGTAAGTGCACGCGTCCCAAACTCAAAGGGCGTGGGTTCGAATCCTGATTGGAACGAATGGACCACTTAGGCATTTTTCTGACCTAATGTGCATGTTATTACAATTACCACACGCTAAGAACAGGGAAGAAAAATATCGTAATGGAACCTGCACATAGAAATAACCTGTGTCAAGCCTGCCAAGCCGTCTTGGACAAGCGTGGCGTGTATGCTGTCGCTTCCCCTATAGTGGAACGCCTCGAATCCAGCAATGGAACGTTTATGGGTTATTAATATTATGTATGTATGTATGTCCTGGCAGACCACGGGCCATTAAAATAGCCCAGATTTTAGGAGGGCCTGCCTGGAGCGACGGGAAGGCCAACGCGTAGAGGCCCCTTAGATAAGTTTAATGCAAATTTGGGACACTGATTTTGAATAATAACAATAGGTACGTCACTTACAACAGGAAATAAAATTAAATAGAACTAAGTATAACTATGAAAAAGACTCAACCAGGCTTACTAAAAGGCGCTTGTATCAAGTGCGAGATCTGCTTGCTGCCTCTGGTGTTCGTACAGGAACGCATTCAGTTTAATTATAAAAATATGTGCATTTCTAACAGTTCTTATTGGTGGTGGAATACTTTTTGAAGTGATAACTTCTTCTGGAAGGGTAACGGTGCCAGTCTGTCTGGGATCCCTTTCTCTCACGCATACGGCAGCGGTGCGCAGCTCTTCAAATTAAAAAAAAATCAATATTAAATAGTTCAACTTAAATTAATTAGTTTAAGTTATTACTTCTGTCGGCCGTCTCGAGACGCACACATTTTTCTTTCTAAGGCGGGGGAAATTCTATTCGCACACTACCGGGGTCCTTTACTAGGGATTAGACCAAAGCGACGCCACGAATGGGCACCAGAGTCAAATCGCCGGCTTGTGTGGAGACTCGAATACTCAACACTCGACTAAAACCACCCTCCTCCCGTGTGCCCCGCGCTTATGGCAGGAAGAGCGTGAGACTTAGAACGTAGTAACGCCCACGCTGATCCTAGCACATCAGTGCTTGAGAGTGCCCCTGGTAGTGGAATTCTGTTCCAGAACCTGGAAGCCGAATACCGGAAGTTCCCTTAAAAGCACTTTACACCCACTTTAGATCTCGTTATACATCTACCACTTACTACGTAAGAATATGGTTACAAGGGAAAATGTTTACTTATGACTATAGTTATTTGAGATAAACAGGCAACAGGCCCGTTAAGTAATTAACTAAAACGTCTTTACGTAGCTTATGAACTTCGTAGAAATATTACACGTGAATAGGTATTTAATGAAGATATAATGTTTACAATAAAAAAAGCAGGATTGCAAAAATAGATTTCAATTTACAACTAATAAATATAATGATAACAAGTTTTTTTAGCAATTTATTAATAAGTTCCCGTTGATGGAATGTCTAATGACGTTCTGATATAATTTAATGATTCGTCTGTACAATAAAAGAATTTTAAATGCGTATTGGTATAACGTTTTATTAAAAACATACTATAATTATTAATTAACATATTTATTATAATAACTTATGTATTTTAAAATATATCTATACTAATATATAAAGCTGAAGAGTTTGTTTGTTTGCTTGCGCTAATCTCAGGAACTTCTAGTCTGATTTGAAAATTTCTTTCAGTCTTAGATAGCCCATTTATCGGGGAAGGCTATAGGCTATATATAATCCCTAAAACCAATTGGAGCGGAGCACGAATGTGCACATTCTTATGTTTCAAAATTGTTTTTTTTTTTTTGAGAGCTTCCGTTGCGTACGCTGCGTGAACTCCTTAACGTACGTATTATTTTCTCCTTCTACATAAGCAAAGTCGAGGGTAAAAATTAGCGTTAGCCAAAAGTGACTATTATACGCGGATGAAGTTGCAGGTAGAAGCTAGTTATTGTATATGTGTATATATATGACTTTGTATATATGTACGTATGTGTATATCTAATTCTTAAATTAGTTGGAGTTTTTATATATCTATTGACTTTTTCCTGCACCACCTACATCACCTAATTAAAATTCCTTTCATTTAGGTTGCCTGCAAGAGATTACTTTTGGCGATAAGGTCGCGTAGACTTAATAAAACTTTAACAATACTCATTGACACTTGACATCTTTGTTTCCATGATCACGGCCACTAAAAAGTGGCTGAAATGTCGGAATAATAAAAAAGTAATAAATTACCGCGCTTAAAACCGTTAAAACGTATTTTTATTATACGATATTTTGGTTTGCTTTTGTTTCTTTGTTTTATTTGCTATTTACTTGCTGCTAATTTTTGTTTAATTTCGCAAAACCCCGCAATATCCATTACAACTAAGTATTCAATTTCGTAACGTAACACCAGACTTGTAAATACAAGTTTTTGTCGATTGTGGTTAGTTTTACATTTAAACCACCTTGTCGCCACAAAATGTTTGAAAATAAATTTTGGACCACATGAACTTGTATATCCTATTCACATAACAAATCACGAAGGTATGTATTTAATGTTTTTATAATTTAACCTGAACCACAGAGTACTTTATATATACTGGTAACCTGAACTCAAAATGGTTTGGATTGCGATCTGATATCGAGCGTTGCACGTTGTAAAATATAAAACAAAAACTCTTAACTGACAGCTGTCAGTTGATCGGACCAGGTGCCCAATTCTGCAATTTTAACACATTGGCGTTGCGAAGATATTTAAAGGACGATTCTATTGAAAGAAAAAAAGGGCAACGGATAAGCGTTGCCATACAGTGTGGGAAAGCGGCCAGCATTTTGGAAACGTTACCCACCGACAGCGGTCTGGATTACCCCTTTTACTTGTTAATATGTTTATAATAGTAACAAATTAACAAAGTAATTTAGATTATTTTGTATATATGTATATATATTACTAAAGGTTACATTTATGTATGTATTCAATTTAAAAATTAGTGTAAGTATGTATATTTAAATTGTACAGTCCTGTTTTTTTTTCTGCTCCACCTACATCGTCAGATCAGTTAAGAATTTCTTTCAAGTTAGGTTGCCTGGAAGAGATCGCTTTTAGCGATAAGGCCGCCTGTTGTTTTGCCAAGAAGTATTGTAATTATGCATTAAGTTTTTATATGTTTATTTTGGTTAGCAACAAAGTGTTGTCTATCTAAAGTAGTTAATTTCTAAGTTTTTGTTTGTAGTGTAATTTATTTATAACTTAGTTGATTTTAAAGTACTTAGTTTTAATTCACTAGACTGTATATTAATATAGATAGATGAGAGAAACAGTTATTTAAAACTTGGGTTCTAAATAGGGTTCAATTTATTTATTACAGAAATTCTTTCTCGAATCTACTTGTAAACACAAAATTCATCAAAATCGGTCCCACCGTTAAAGAGGTGTCAAGCAGCGCCACCTACCGGATCAAATCCTAAATCATCCCGGGATCCACTCGAGCACACACAAAAATTATTCACCTAAATCAGACAAATGGAAATGAGTTTAAATGCAGTCACTATTGCTGAAATCGGCCGGGAAAGATCATAACAAATGAATGGCTAGACTGATGTTTTTTAATGATCATTCTTATTTTATTGTCTGTCTACTTCTAAAACTTGGTCCCGGTGTCTCCTAACCCAGTAATGTGGTGAAGCCTTTAAGTTGACTAAAGTAAATCAAGACGACCTCTTTCGATTCTGTTTACACAGTGTATATCCTCCTTTAGAAAGCCAACAATGGGCAGATCCCTAGTAATAAAGCTGAGTACAGGAGAACAACAAAATTATACATATGTTGGTAAAACTACATTTGAACGATTTTATATTGTTTTAATTCTATTTTGTATTGTGTATTTACGTTTTAAAGTGACTCATAAATTTAATTTCATTTGAGTTTAAACAAGTACAGAAAAGTATAATTAAAATCTTGCTAATAACAGCCGTTAAACAGTTAAATATTATATATAAAAAAACATTTTTTACGAATGATAGGAGTATTGTTTACAATAATAATTGCAGGCAAAAGAGCCTTGAAAATACAGCCTTGTTACATACATTACATTTGCAGTATAACTCACCCTAATTATAGGTCTTTTTTTTTGAGGCGAGGGAAAATGACTAACCGATTTACGCACTCTCTGGGCCGTCACTAGGAAACGGCATGAATCCACGGGGGGCGGCAACGCTAGCAATTGTATGCTTTATTTTGCGTTCCGTCCGCTATGGACTACACAGAGGAGTGTGGAGACTCCGAGTGATGCCGCACGGGCGAGCAACCTCAATACCCACTAAAAACCCCCTCCTCCCTGACGACCCTGCGCTTTTGTGTGTTGGAAAGACTGAGATATAGAACATAGTTACGCAACAGTCGACCCTAATTATAGGTCTTGGATTGACGCCAAGCAACGAAGTCCTTATGACAACCCCAATTAGTACTGGAATTCGATTTTTTTTATTTGACCATTTTAAATAATTCCCGTAAATTCCCGTGATAAAAGGTAGCGTAAATTTTTGTCTAAGAATTTGCTGTCAATCAGGGAAAAGCGCAACGAAATCGGCCCAGTAGTTTTTACGTGAATCCCGAACAAACATATAAGAAATCTAAAAAAATTGAATTTTTCTACCATCATTTATATAGTCCTTTCCAGTTTTTTTAACAGCTTTAATAACACGGCTAGTCTTGCATAGGTAAAAAGTGTAAGTCGTACGCAGAAGGTTTGCCGATGACAACCCCTTCCGCCTCCCACAACCGCAACCCTCGGTCGTCTTGTTCTTAGTATTACTTAGACCAGCCCCTATTCCAGTCGTAGGAAGCGGGAGGGATGACTATCGGCGAACCTTCTGCGCACGACTTATCGTAGTAGAACTATCCGCAAGAGTTAACTTGAGACCTGAGCGGAATGTGCGCTCGCCTCCCGACCTCCGCCTTCTACCCGCTCTCGCCATCGACGCGTCAGTACCTCGCGCTTACGTCACCCGAGCGAAGTCTTAAGTTAACTCTTGCGGGTCTTGTATTTTACATAACAGAAAAGTTTTCTACCGTGGTACTTATTAAATAAAACCTCTTAAAATATAACCTTAACTTTTCTTTCGATTGGTTATATTATCACTTTATTATTAGACATAACACAAGCAAATTTTCCTTTAGTTAGAAACACAGACAAATTATTATATAGAGATGGCATAATTAATTAATAGTTTCAAAAGTAACATACATTTCCGTAACTTGTCATTCGTTTGAAAGAGATGTCTTATATATTTCGCCTTGCTCTGCGTACGGGATTTGGCTTTTATAAACTTGGAAACTCCGACTGGTTGAATACTTAAGATTATGAAAAATTGATAAAATCTTGGTATTACATGACAGTTTATGAAAAAGACTACTTTACTCGAAGATAATTTTCCTTACACACGTTGTTGATCATTGCAAGTTAGCAAACGATAGTTCTTAATTTAAAAACAATTCAAATATAAATAACTAAGAAGCCATCGTTAACAGTTGATAAGTATCAGTAGTAACATAAAAGGCTGTATTTTTGATACTAATTGAAATAGGTAAGCATGATGAGTAGTAGTAATATTCGAAACAATGGGAGGCAAAGGATTGTAGTCCATACAGCTGCGATGTATAAACCTTCGTATAGCTCAACTGAATTGTAGGTCTTCGACGAACGCCATTCAACAGAATTCTTGTGACAATAGAAACGCCACATTTGAGTATACAGTTTACATTTCACAGTTCACAAAAACACATAAATACTACTCAAAAACTATGAATATCCTAGAACTCTTGTTTATTTCATAGTTTTACACGTTTATAGTAAATAAAAGTACACAGTACAACGTTTTCCTTCAGTTTCCACCAAATCTCAAAGGTATAATGAGCTATGGTATTCTCGGTCTTTATTATTGCCTGTCTAGATTACTGGAACGTAGAGTTTACGAGTTCGATTCCTGGCATTGCGTAAGCGATCTTTTCATTATTTACTACGGTCTGGGTGTTTGAGCTCGGCGCCAGAGCACTCCGTTGTATATTATCCATAACACAAGCCTAAATTACGTAGCTTGAAAATTTACAATGTGTGCTATGCTGCTTAAAAATAAATAAACTTTAATTTTTAATTATCTGGACTAAAATGACAGGTGCGGTCCACTTTTTTTTATTCATGAGTGCTTCATGAGTGAGTTGTATGAAGTGATGATTCAATTGACACTGTCAGTTGGATCCTATAGAATTTATATAGAATTTTCTGTAGGAATCATCTCGCAGTGGTGAGTTGTTGATACACCTCAAAGCTTGCAACAAAATTTTATATACATACTTATTTATTCCAGTTATATTGCGAAACCCATTTGTGTTAGGCATTTTTTTCCCAATCCATCCTAAGGTTATCTGGACGAAATTGCTTTTTTTTATAAGACCGCCTATTGCCTTAAATAAAGTATATTCTATTCTATTCTTGCAACATACAAAAAAGTCAACCGAAACAGTAATTTTTTTGTCCCGGTAATTAAAAACCAGAGTATAAGTATCTCTACTTAATTCTCCTCTACAGTTAGAAACGTAAATTATGCATTCGGATATCTGTTTCAATTACGTAATAAAATATCAAAATACCGGTGTCATTCTGGAAAGGCTAAATAATTTTCAATTTAATATATAGTTAAATTTTCGTTAATTTTAATTTTGTTCTTCATGTTGTCTTATCATCCTAAACTTCGACATTGGCAAAATCAATGCCACGTGCGTTGAAGCAATAAAAAGTCAACTTTATTAGATGTGTTTTAATTTTCAAAAAACTTATATGAATACTTGGCATTGAAGCTTATTTACATTGGATCTTGTTCTTGACTTCACAATCGAAGGAAACCAGTGCTGCCTTCATACTGGCATCGTGGAAATTACTAGTGGCTTCATGTAAACGACAGAAGTCAGTTCTCGTTGCCTGTATTAGTTTCGTTTTGTTGTATATATATAAAATTTAAATCTACGTATATAGTGACTCATCACGATATCTCAGGAACTATATACGAACACTTGAAATTTGTAATTCTAACGGCATTTTAATTCGAGTCCCGCAAACTCGTAACAATATAATTATTTTAATTGAATTCGAGCATTTTTTCCTTATAAAAAAAACTTTACCCTTTTGCAAATCAGTAAATATGTAGTAAACTGTCTATTGAGTTATCTGGTGGGGGCTGAAAGGGGACGATGTACTGTGTGGTTTTATTTTCTAAAAATATGTAAAATATGAACTGTATAAATGTGTATAAATGTTAAATGTGACCTATCAATCGACCTATTTCACAAGAACTCCGTCGAATGGCGTCAGTTTATTATACAATTCAAGATCAGAACTGGTTGTATGGACTAAATTCCCCTCGCCTGCCTTTATGGGCAATTCTACTACTACTACTTAATAGATTGTTGTCTCTGGTTGTGGAAGCAAATCAAGTTGTAAGAGAGAGGAGTTTCTTATATTTAGCTGGGATATTACAAATTGTCTGTCATTTTAAAACCATTAATGGAAAAGTACATGACTTGTAAAAGACCATCGTCTCCAACCAGTAAGTTTAAGGCGAGTCGTTCCGCCAGAAAGATCATGGGATTTCTTTTCTGGGATAATAAAGCGGTGGTCATGACAGAATATAATAACCTATACCTAGCTTAATTTTTTAAAAGCAGTAACTCATAAAGTTATGTCACATACTCTCGCAAGTTTATTGTGTAAAGGTACATGACGTGAATTTTTGCACAACTGTGCATAACGTGACTGGTCAGTTGAAACAAACACACAAACACTATGCATTAGTAGTGAGGTGAATCACCGCATACTAAAAATATCGATATCGTTTGACCTAGTTCTTTAACCTGCATAGATTATCAAAATATCAATGAAGGTTCTAAATTCAAAATGTGACATAAAACTTAATGGATAAATCTATAATTACCATATATGAAGTAATAAATGAATACGAAACGAGAAATACGTAAGAATGCATAATATAAACTGCAATGATGCGTGTGAAATCTTTAAGTAAGCAATTAATGGAAGCGTGATTAACAACACTAGATGAGAGATGTTTCGTAACAGTGTACGAAGGTAGGTGTCAGTCGAAGCGAAGTGCAAGAGAGAAATCGACCTGTTGTCGCTTTCCCCGCACTATGCGAGCGTTTCGCGCGTTTTTAGCGAATTAAAAAAATAAAAGAACAAACCATAGTGTAACTAGTATTTTATTATTTTAAATACTTCCGCGTTGTGTGAATTGCAAATTACAGTTTTATTAGCAATATAAAATCAAGTTATAAATTAATAATTATCAAACGTTTAATTAAGATGTCTCGACGGAAACTTTGTGTTATTGAATAAAGTTTAAATTGCTGATGTTGTGGATGTATTTTATCGGATACGTAAGTCATAATTTTTTTTAAATATGTATGTATAACAAGAAATTTCATACAGACGTGCCTGTATTTAATACAAGTAAGTAGATGAAAGTGCATCCCTAGACCTTGCAAGTACAAATTCATTATCTTTGCCTACATCTAGAAAATGCAGTCATTATATATCATACCAGACACCGGCCACCCATTGGTAGAAATTCGACCATAATTAATTTAAATTGTAAGTTTAAAAATTACTAAGGTTCTGATTTCAAAGACTATACTTCTATAATCGCAGATGTCGCCAAGTCTACACTGTTAATTTCCCTTTAACAATAAACAAGAGTATATTATATGCGTGTGTGTCAAATGCATAGTGTGTGTAATGTTTTTTTATTGATTTAATATATGTTTTTGCGTAAAAAAAATATAAGTGTGGGAAATTTCATACTCCTCCGCCCGCGCAATTTTCGTAAAAAGGAGTACAAAGTTTTTGCATCGCGTATTAATATAATGATGATAATATGTATGATACATATTACAACGCCTGTTTCCTACAGGATTAGGCGGAGACGATGGATTTTGACATATATCTTTTGCTTTACTTTTATAGTCATTAAGCTCTTCGTCCTTACACGTTTATTATAGTATAAGTGCTTCTTACCTGGCTATTAATTAAGGCATTTGTAATTTGGTCGTGTTATGTAAGTGTCGCTATTTAAATTATGGTGAACAATAAAGATTTTCATTTATTCATTCAATTAATAAAATAAATTATCTATTACAAATATCGGTGTACGTTAATGAATTTCAACAATTAATTTTATGAAAATACATTACACGAGTAATTCAATTAAAAATAACTAAACTCACTACGATTAAAAAAACTAAAAAATAAATCTTTATTATGATTTGTGTCCAGGAATGTATGAAAGCATCAGTTTCCTTTTAAGTTCTTAATGACGGCGATATAAAATATGACGGCGGTACATTGTTTATCCTTAGAAGGATTATTTTCATATATGTTTGTAATAACAGGGTTATGCAAGTAATGTAATAAATTACATTATTTGATGATGTTTAAGTTAGAGATTTCACAAATAGTGATATTTTGCCGAATGCTGAATATTCGGTCACGTTTTCGAATATGGGATTGATGAAAATACAGTGTAAACTCTATATAATGAAACTGAAGGGACTGTGCATGTTGTAGCGTTATAGAGAGTAGTCGTTAAATGGAGAGAAGTCTGTTATGTTGTCTGACGTCTTTTGCTGTACCAGTAATTTAGTTGCATTTTATTACTTACTTTATTCATATCTTGCAATATTAAGGCATCTTGGTGATAAAGAAAGTACTTACAAATTTCGGTATACAGATGCCAACACTCTAGTTTATTGCGGGCTAGGATAATAAAGCGATAGAAGAACGTACACAGCTGCGCAGTTTTTACTAATTTTGGCTACTTAAAAGGTACTTATTATTACCTACTTAATTGTTGTCATTGTTGAGAGTGGGTAATGCTTATATATAGAATGTATCATTGTATGTAAGACAGGCTATTTTTGAAAGCAGGGGGAATGTTTTGGACACCGTCCTCGAGCTCGTCGGGGGAAGAGCCTAATGCAGCGCAGAAGCATGCATCGAGGGTAAGTGAGACTCTCAGCAACCGGTTCTTCACGCTTCAAACAGAAGCAGTCGCGAGAAACTGATCGCTAAACTACTTACTAACCAACGAAAGCTAAGTGATTTTGACGCTTAAGGGAGTTAGCTATTAAATCGAGTGACGTTACATGGAGTTTACACTATATATACAATTTTGAGCAATACGCGCTTTTTTCTTCACGGTTTGGTATTCAGCCGAATACCGAAGAGTTGAAAAGGTGGCCGAAAAGGCCGAGTACCGAAAAACAGCCGAATACTCGTGGCATCTCTAGTTTATATATCTTAGACAATTTCAGCTACATTTAAAGTTAGATATTACAGTAGAAATTATTCTATATTAATCATCTAAAGATACATTTTAATTAAATTTGATCCAAAAATATATGTAGTAAGAAAAAGCAAGGTATACATTATTAACCACATAGAGGTAAACCACGTGTATCTATACTAATATAATATTACATATTATACAATTACTGATTGCTATCTGTTGTGTTGTCCAAATAAACTAATAAATAAATAAATATAAAGCTGAAGAGTTTGTTTCGTTTACTTGAACGCGCTTATCTTAGGAACTACGGGTCTGATTTGAAAAATTCTTCAGCGTTATATAGCCCATTTATCGACGAAGGCTATAGGCTATATATCATCACGCTAAGACCAATAGGAGCGGAACACCAATGAAGAATGTTTCAAAATCGGGTTTTTTCCTTTTGAGAGCTTCCACAGCGTGTGCTGCGTAAACGGTTAAGTTTCGCTAAAATCATGTGAGACAGCTAAACGTGCGTATTATTTAAACATATTTTCGCCTTCTACGTAAACAAAGTCGCGGTTTAAAGTTAGCGTTCGCCGAAAATAACTATTCCACGCGGACAAAGTCGCGGCCAGAAGCTAGTATTACATAAGATTACGCGCACAAGTTTAAAAGACTGCTTCACTTCCTTTCACGCTTTCGTTCGCGTAGGCCTATACATTAATTCGTCTGAGGTAACGAGTTTTTCTATCTGTCGACTATACCTAAATTCACGAGCAGTTTGTACCTAAATAATTTGATGATAAAGTATATTTATATCAATTCGAATGAATCACGTAAAAAAGTAAATAAGCCCGACGCCAATTTGCGCAAATGAATAATTTCCTGACAATTACGGGATAAATAAACAACAAAAGCCTATTGTAACCAAAATTACTTCCCTATATAATACGTGTGAATATGTATCTATGTACCCAGAATAAATAGACCTCTTTTACTAAGCAATACATTTTGATTCATAGGTCAAATTAATTTGGGCCTTACTAGGAATTTTGAATTCCATTCTATCTTGACCTTCAATCCTTCGCACACTCTTTGAGAAGACAGGTCTCATTCAATTGGTAAGTAATATATAAAACGCCAAATTAAATAGACACCTCATTGCATATCACTCTCACGCATAAACGGTTCATTCTTAAATTGTGCATATCACTCTACTATCAACCGATGTATATAGATACCGCGGTGTTAATTAATTTCTGTATCTTACGGGTCTAGATTTTGTGGTTTTTTCTCTCTGCCAATGTCAAGGGTAAGTTTATAAAGAAAAAAATGTTTAAAAACGCCGGCGAATTTCAAAATTGGTTTAGTCGGTTGAGATTTGCACGGTTGATGGGACGAATCTAGGCAGTGAGTGAATAAAAACTAGGTAATTTACATTTTTTTAATAATTAATAATAGATTTTATCAATGAAATCCGGCACTAGATTCTGTAGGATAATTTTTAATTTGTGTCATAAATTTGAATTAATTATTTTGATATTGTTACAAAGTATTTCGTCAGTAACTTCAAATAATGCTTCTTAGAACGGCTCAACTACAGACATAGAGAGATTTCGGTTTAATACATTTTTAAGATTTTTTAGTTGACTAAGAAATACAATGGACTTTGGTCAGTTTTACAGTGGCATAGGGTGAAAATTGAGATTTTTTAGTTCAATACATTAAGATTTTTATTTGACTAACAAATATAATAGACATTGTTTACTTTTACAATGGCAAGGAGTGAAAATTCGTCTAGAGTAAGCTGGTTGAAAAAATATACCGTATATGCAAGTCTAACTCGCTGTGAATTTTCTTGTTAAAATTTGTATTTTCAATTTTGCGATCTAACTGCTTTGACACGAAAGTCGGTGCCGGTAGGGTTATGAGGTACTATTTCATCCAATACGCGTGGAAAGCCGCCGAGTGTAAGAGATAGTATATACTTATATATGCACTAATAAAAAAAGTAAGCGCCAGTAAATTCATGGCGCTTTCGACCTTTTAGTCGCAAGTCACTAGTTTCTTAAAGGTGGGCTTACTTAGTGCTGTTCGTGTAGTTGAAAAGTTACAATAGGAATCAGGCTAATTAAATAATTATTCAATTCACAGCTGTCATGAATTTTCCTTCGTCTTCAAGGGTGAATACTTTGTATTTAATAAGAACTCTTTGTATTGCGCTTTGTAATTTTTTATACCATGATTTATTAATTAGATTACCACAAAAACTTTTATATTTAAACTACTACAATGTATATGAAGATGTAATATGAGAAAAAATTATAAGTAAATTAAAATTAATAATAAAATAAATTATTAATATATATAACAACCGGGACCAATTGTTAATTTAAACCATTCTCGAATCTAATTGGAAAAACACAAAAAATGCCATCAAAATCGGTGGCACCGTCAAAGGGGTGTTCAGCGGCGTTACCTACCGGGTCCAATCGTGAATCTACGCCATTCCGGGACCCACTTGAACACTCACACTCAATAATTCACCTAATTCAGACAAAATATGAAAATGAGTTTAAATTCAGTCACTATTGCCGAAATCGGCCGAGAAAGATCATAACAAATGAATGACTAGACTGATGTTGTGACTGGTGTTATTTTATTGATGAATATCATATTTTAATACTTATTATCCTATTCCGGACGAAGACATTATTAGAAGAACATATCTTCAATTGCTATGGAACCCTAAACTTAACGTTTTAATAATCTGTAATTATTGTAAACAATGTCTAGAGGTTATACTTTATTGATAACTGACACGAAACACAGGTTTTATACAAAAAGGAAAATCAGAAAATTCAATAGTCACGAATTAAAAGAATAAATGTTACTGTCGCGAATATCAAGCACCTTCTTTACCCGAGCATCTCTCTGTTACTTTAATTTCAAAGTTTAATATCCTCATTATATTAACAAAAAAACTTCTTCCGTTTTCACTTTCGATGGCGTCGCTTCATTTACTTATTATCATTTTCACCATTCACCTTACAAAATAAAATAAAAAAGATCCAAGAAGTAAAAACCAGCTGCAGCGCAGTGGAAGCCACCCCTATGAAAATTTTCGTCTCTTCTTTTTGTCTCATTATTTCCATACAACCTATTGGGTGTCTTGGCCCATAACCTATGAAAACGATGAATTATTGGGGATAAGCTGTAATAAAGAAACCATGAAAGAGCACGATTTGTTTAAATAGCTCATCCCCAATAATTCATCAAGTTTTCATAGCTACAATTCGATTCTTGAGTTCTAATATGGAAATTATAATCTCAGGACTGTTTGAATTGTTTGATACGCTCTGGTAACTCAGTGAGTAACGCACACAGGTTTCGAACTCGTGTTTTAAAAGAGACGTCTTTGAATCTTGGCTGGAAAAATACATCACTCTGACAACCTAAGTGCCTAGCCAAGTGGCATCAACCCTAAACGAATGGAATAGCAATTGTATGAGAATAACATATCGTTCTAAGACGCAACTGCGTGTCACCGAGATGAATATGCTGCGATGGATGTGTGGAGTGACGCGGAAAGACCGGTCAGAAACTCCCGCAGCGGCAGTCTTCATATCCGTGACATAGCAGACAAACTGTAAGTGTCGCTTACGCTGTTACGGCCACGTTTTACGGAGACTGGCTAATTACGTAGGGAACAAATGTCTAGCCTAGCCGCCTCCGCCAGGTCCCGGTCGAAGAGGAAGGCCCAAGAAATATTGGCTTGACGTTGTGAAGGATGACATGCGTACCAGTGGTCTCAAAACGGGGAATGCTGAAGATCGCGCTAAGTGGAGTACAAAAGTAGGAAAGCGTACCTTGGGCGTCGGAGTGAACGCTCGGAACCCAACCGGGATTTAACGCTCGAATGATAATGATGAACATGTCGTTATAAGACTCAATGCAAAGTTATTTACTTCCAGTCGCGTCGGTCCCATAACCTGTTGAAAGGTATTTATCAGAGCAAAAGCAACTTTGAAATGGAATTTACAATGAATTTATTAGACCCAACACACAGTGGATTACATACATTGCAATAACATGGCACAAACAGGAAGGACATAGAGAGATATTTACAAACAAGCTGATGCCCGCGACTTCGTCCGCGTCACGATCGCGATGTAGAATACTATCAGCGCCATCTAGTTTATTTAATATGATGATAAAATACGCTATGTTAGACACAGTTTTTGTAAGGTTTTACTTTTACGCCAAATCTCGTCTTTTTTATATATAAATTATTTGATTGTTTTATTGTATGATGATACCGGCAATATCAATATTTAATTAGGTGCATAAGTTGTATGTTTTTAATTAATTAAAGTTTTTTTTTACTATCCCACGGGAACTATTTAATTTTAGGGATCAAAAGTATCCTATATGTTGACCAGGGATATAACCATACAAAATTTCATTTAAATCGGTCTAGTCGTTTCAGAGATTAGTTACTTACCGATTCGGTTTTAAGCATTTTTTTCATTGTACAGAAATTCGACCTCTACAGTTTTATTATATGTATAGATTTACCACAGACAAAACTAGTGATGTGCCATTATTTCTCCAACATTAGTGACATTTGGCTAGCAAATCAAATTGCTTAGCATAACGATATATCATTCTCATACCTTTTCTATTCTATTCGTTACGGGTAATGCCACTTCGCTAGACCTCCTGACCTATTGTACGTGCTGTTACAATTACCATGAAGGTGAAGGAAAACATTGTGATAAAGCGTGCACATCGAGATAGCCTAGGTGTTTAATCTGCTAACTTCGTCAAGCGGATATTCCACGTGATGAATAAGTTAATGGACATCGATAAATATTTACTCTTACTTCGACTATAATTATATTGACTTTAAAAGTAATTTACCAAAGGCAAATGTTTAAGAAGAGTTTTCTGACCTTTGTTGTTGTTGGTCTATTATATACATGTACAGAAACATTTCTGATTCAATGATGTTGTACTAGCTTTTGTCTATGGCTTCACTCGTGTTAAAATAGAATGTCTATGAAATTGTTGTTGGCATGACGTTGTATTTGATAGTGAATTGCAACAGTGGCGCCAATAAAACACAATCGGAATCCTATCTTTATTACATTAATCAGCTATCCTTCAACAAGTGTACTTTTTGTGGTGAAAAGTAACATAATGTCACGAGTTACGCAGGACTCGAATTAAAATGCCGTTGGAATTACTATAGAATTTATTAGACAAACACGTACAACACAGGTATAAATATAACTGGGCGCAACCAGTACAAACTGCACAATTATTTAACACGCGCAAAGTCCGTCACTGTATAACTCGTTGAATGAACACACGTCTTGCTCGTATCGTAATCGTCGCTTGACGGCCTCACCCATCCGTTCGGGCATTGTTTTATACGAACTATACAATACAACACCCGACCGCGTTGACTAAATTTTTCCAAGAAAACGTAAACTGCACACCTGCTTAATTATTCCTGCGAACGGCCATAAACGAGTACAATACACAATAGGCTCTTTTTCTAAGTAAACAATAGAAGTCCAAATTCGGGAAGGTAATAAACTGTGCTTTATGGCAGGCATGTGTGCATTTACTTTTGTCGGCATGCAACAATACAATAAAAAATTAGATTAGTACAGTACCGAATCAATTAAAATAAAACTATTTAATATTTTAAAAATAATAATTTGTGTTTCGTTGTGTTTGTCATTTTGTGTAAAAATTTTAGAAAACATACATAACTCAATTACGATTTATGTTTAAACTATTCGATTATACATCCATTTCTACTCAATGTATGTCAATATTGTCATAGTAACGAAATGGTTGTAATATAAACAAAGTAATGGACTAAATTATCTAATTCAAATAATATTGGTGTTTTTTATATAAATGATTATGGAGAAACTGAACACCAGTTCCGTCACTAATATTTAAGAAAAAAGTGTTGACAAACTTAACGTGTCATGTTTCCATTTCTAAAGAAATTTATATTTGGTTTTTGTTATACAAGTAAAAGATTAATAATACAACAAATAAACTAACTAACTCCGTTGGCTCAGCGACCCAAAATGTGTCTTGGCCTCCGAAACGAGAACACGCCACCTGTTCCTGTCTTGTGCGATTTCTTGCCAGTTAAGAGCCTGAAGCTCACAGAGATCAGCCTCCACTCTGTCCCTGCACCGGTACTTGGGGCGACCGACCGGACGTCGCCCATCCGATCGTCCCAAATAGGCCCTCTTCACGTTTCGATCCTCTCCCATCCCTTCCACGTGACCGAGCCAACGGCGGCGGTGAGATTTTATTTCTCCTAGTATGTTAGGCACGACAACAAATAAACTATAAATACAATGCAAATTAAAATAAAACTAAAATTTAGAAATTATAATAATTACATGTAATTTAAGAGTCCCAAATATCCGTCAGATGGGAACGTACCCAAAATGCCGGCTGCATTTCCTCGTTTTTTTTTTTTTTTTTTTTTTTTTTTTTTTATGTTTGCGTATAGGCAAACTGGCAGACGAGTCCACTTGATGGCAAGTGGCTACCGTCGCCCATGGACATCTGCAACACTAAGGGAGCCGATGCGTTGCCTACCTCGTTGAGACTTTAAAAATCTGTTTACGCCCTTTTTGAAGAGCCCCAAATTGTAGCACTCTGGGAAAACCGCAGGAGGGAGCTCATTCCACAGCTTGCTCACATATGGCATAAAAGAGCGAGCGCCACGTACAGTGGATAACTTCCAGGTGTCAAGGAAGTGTGGATGAACTCCCAGTCGCCGGCGAGCAGTGCGGTGGTAAAATGGCGATGTAGGTACCAAACCAAACAGCTCCTCAGAACACTCCCCATTATACAGACGGTAGAACGCGCTGAGAGCGCCTACGTCTCTTCTGAGACTTAAAGGTTCTAAGCCGCCTGTAAGTTCGGGATCGTCGACAATCCGGACCGCTCGGCGCTGCAAGGAGTCAAGTGGGAGCAGCTGGTACTGAGGTGCCCCAACCCAGAGATGGGAGCAGTACTCCACTCGTTGAAAGGCAGCGCACCATGCGCCAGCCTTTTGGTCACACGGAAATAAGCTAATGATGGTGTTTTAGAGAGAGAGAGAAAGATATAAATAACACTTTATTGCACACCAATATAATCAAAATATGCAATTACAATACAGCAATAACAATAGGCGGCCTTATCGCTCAAAGAGATGTCTTCCAGGCAACCTCTTCCAAAGAAATTTGAATCAGGCGATTTAGGTGGTGCAGGAAAAAAGCAATACATACATAAATACTTAAATTTATAATAGATATACCCAGGGCTTTTTTGTGGGGGCACGCGGGGGCACACAGTGTCCTTAAAGTTAATTTCGAAATTTTTCGAAAAATAGCCTTCAAACTGAAAAATGAAAATAAATCAATTTTGTTAATTATTAAATTTATATTTTGTTAATAGTTTTAAAAAAACTAAAAAAATACGCTTTTATAGAAAACCCAACTAATAAAATAGATAATAAATGTTAATAAATTTGAATTAAAAATAGTGTTAGAAAAAATGATTTTATTGTAAAAAAGCGTGGGTTGCATGATATCAATACTTATAAATATTTTAATTTTTTTTAAAGCAAACTGTTTAAAATGTTGAATTGTCATCGGTTCTTAATAAGTTTGCCAAATTTCGAGTTAATCCGACGTTTTGAAGGGGGTCAAAATCATGTTCAAAGATTCCGTTACATACTAACATACGTATGAAGCTAATAAAAGCGTATTAAAAAATGATTTTTTAAATAGGTTTTTTGGAGTGGAGCGAAAAATTCAAGACTATTATATATTATTATAATAAGCAATGTTCGTACCGCGGTTGTCTAGAAGACATCGCTTTTTAGCTATAAGACCGCCCTTTGTACAATTAGAAAGATACTAGTTTGTAAGTTTACTGTCATGGTGTACATTAAAGTGTTATATATCTATCTTGCCAGGTGGTAGGGCATTCCTTGGACTGGATTGCTACCACCCCTGGTCTAAAGTATGTCGCCATAACAACCTTGAGATGTGTTCCGGCATTAGTGACCAGGTTCCAGTCTCCCTTAAGAGAGCAGCAGCGCATTTGTAGCACCTTTGGTGTTGCAAATGTCCATAGGCGATGGTAACCGCTTTCCATCAAGTGGGCCGTCTGCCTTTTTGCTGAACTCCTGCAATATAAAATATCTATCTATCTAGAGGTGCAGTGGAGACATTATGTACGCAGGCCGTCTACCTGTTTGCAACAAATAACAGGATCTGTTTACGCTCTTTATAAAAAAACCCTCAGTTTTTTGGTGTTCAATAAAATATAAACAATTCGTAGAATTGCAAATTCTTATACTTTGAACATATTCGCATTATTTTGCAAATATAATGTACGTGTGCAATAGTATACACGCTTGCTCAATGTCAAGGAAAAAATGCCTACTTATTTATTTTTGATTTAATGAGTAACGATGCAAGTATTTTTGCTTGTCATCCGATCAAATTAAAAAAAAACCATTGAAACAGATCTACTATAAAATACATTGAATATGGGTATATACATAGTCAGCAATAAAATATTTAATATGCCAGTGCAATCAGATGGCTGGTTCGTATTTCGCGCAACGAATCAGCATTGCCATACAACGTGACAATGCAGCCAGTCTTCTGGGCACGCTTCCCTCTGGCAGCGATTTGGTACATACTTTATCTTAATTTATTTACAATTAAGTTTATTTTTAAATATTTAATGTAATATTTTCTTTCTTCTTTTCTTTCAAGTTATTACTATATATAAATTTACACTTTAAAAGTTTCATCAAAGAAACTTGAAGTTACTTATTAAAGAAATTTGTGAGAAACTTATACCACCCGTGATCACAAGGCTGGTTCGTATTTCGCGCAACGAATCAGCGTGGCATTGCAGCCAGCCCTCTGGGCACGCTTCCCTCTGGCAGCAATTTGTTACATACTTTATATAAATTTATTTTATTTAAAGTATTTAATGAGTTCATTTAAAATATTTTTTTACTTTAATATCTAAACTTAAATATTGCAAAAATTCACTAATAGACACTTAAACAATGTAATTGAATACCGCTGCAAGATTGAATACATATATTCTTAATATTATAAAATTGAAAGTTTGGCAATCACGCCAACACGTCATAACGGATCTGGATGAAATTTGTTCCCGTGGTATAATAACATTCAGGAGAGCGAAGCCGCAGGCAAAAGCTAGTAGATCTATATAGTGCTTGACGTATTCGTGAAGGGTGAACCTTGTCAAGTCCAGCTGTGCGAGCGCAGGTGACTAGCGAAAGCAAATTTAGTTTTAAAAGTTCTTTTGCAAGGAGTGCGATACAGCCCACGCCCTATTCTGCTATTTCAATAGTTTGGCATTGGGATTATAGGTATTTAAAATTGCTACTAGCCCCGAAACTAATTTGCACTGTATAGGGGCTAGTGTCCTCTCCCTTAATCTAAACACAATAACATCAAATACATTTAACTAAATTAGTTAATTATTCAATTTCTTAAAGACTTTATGTATGTGTTTATTTGTGACGGTGTGTGTGTTTGAGAGGGTTTGCTTATGCGTATGAAATTTTGTTAATTTTCTACCACATAAAATTCTCGTGTCACTGTTAGTTACCAAACTCTTCCGAAATGGTTGAACCGATTTGTATGAAGTTTTGTGTGCATATATTGTAGGTGTGAGAATTGGCCAATATCTATTTTTCATATCCCTAAATTATAAGGGTGACCCTCTCCTGAAAATAACATACGAAAAAGTGTTATTTTACAAATTCTAAGTATTTATATGTAGTACTTCAGGTCAGATTTGAATTACTTATTAGTATTGTTTATTGCCTGGAAGATATCGCTTTGAGCGATAAGGCCGCCTATTGTATTGCCTAGAAAATATTGTAAATATGCTCTGTTTGTAATTGTATGTTTGGTGTGCAATAAAGAGTTATCTCTCTCTCTAATATAAGTGAGCTTTATAACACTAAAACTCGAAGTGAGTGAAGCCGCGGTAATTCCCAAGTTATATATAACAAAGTGTTGATTCTTGGTAAGACCTTGAATTCACTCGCCTGCCCTACGCTCTATTCATTACGAAGACAATATAAAAACAAAACGGGGCTAATGCACTTTTATGCTAGATCGACACGATTAAGTTGAAAAGTGCAAAAGATATAAAAGTAAATGATGCCTACTACGATGAGATTGTGAGTCTATTTGTGTACATTTAATATTGAATATTTATCAGGATATGTAGGCAAAGAACTAGTTTTGCCAATTGCCATTATTTCCATAGGTGTGTATTTTTGGGGTTCGATAGTCATTTTAGCAAAAGCGGAACGAAGCTACAATATGTATTGTATGTACATATATAAAGGCATAATATGCACCTACACAAAAGACGAAAAAAATAGCTTAAAGTTTCATGAACATATATCCCTATATATTAAAAGAAACCACCAGCACTCCAACAACTACAGCCAGCATCCACCACTAACACCAAACTGTGGATGCAAGTATACAAACTGTGCAATATAGTGCAAGATTAATATAAATCTGATAAATATAAAAAATTGCATTCTGCACTCCTCTATACAAACTATAAGTGTGCGAAATTTCATACTCCTCCGTTTGCGCAATTTTCGTAAAAATGGGTATAAAGTTTTTGTTTCACGTATTTAACATGTAAATAATATTAGGGACTAGCTAACAAAAATATTCGTTATAGCAAGAAATTTGTTACAGAGGTATGTTATATAGAGGTTAGGGTTAAGTTTTAGGAAACTTAAAAAGTAAAACGCAATGTAATGATCGCATTTTAGTATTTATTTACCTTAAAACACTAATAATTCATTTATTATTTATTAGATATTTATTAGATTATTTCTTATTAGATACATTAGTAGATTATTAATGCAAAGGTTGCTCGTTGTTAGGTTAATGAAAATCGTTATCTGGGGGATCAACATGACCTCCGCCCGCACTGATGCCGCGAGAGGTAGCCGCGCGTCCCCCTCAGGGCCGGGGAAACGTCATTCCCCGGCCTGCACACAGGAGAGGCCGCCTCTGTTTACGAGGCGGCCAGCCGCTGCCGGGGTTGCGGGTTAAGCTCGCGCATGTACCGCGACCCCGGCGCTAGGCGGAAAGAAGGCTCCCATGGGGTTTTAGTGGGTATACCGGCGCCGGTCGTATTGATTAATCGGCGTCGGGGAGCCCCACATACCGGCCGCGCATGATCCCCCGCGCGGCTGACGATGCGACAACGCATTTCCCCATGTAAAAAAAAAATGAAAATCGTTATACAGTGGTTATTTGTACTTTTAAATTGTGTTTTGTAAGGATTGCAAATTCGTTATAAAGAGTTTAAAATTTTTTACTTATAGATTATGTTATTTTGTATATATAGTTAAATTTTAGTTTATATTAATTAATTTAAAGCTTGGTTTATTTTTAATAGTTAATTTATATTTCTGAAGTTAGTTTAGTGATTAGTCAATAGTATCACATACTATATTTTCAACAATACAATTGTTACTGAAAAGGTGTTATCGTATTTTGCTTTAACTCTGACGGCCGGTCCTGGGGGATTTCTAAGAATGTATTAAATTGAGAATCGTTATATAGAGGTTCAATGTAATGAAGTTTCACTGTATATAGAAAACAAACTATTCTGTAATACTCCGTATCGTACCTATACAGCTATAAGTGCATAGGTAATTTCGCAATAGCCATTGTTGTGCTCACAGTACGGAAGATCTATGTCATGAATATTCGCTAAGGTCTGTGCAATTAAATCAACATGCACATTTTCAATGGTAGTTTGTAAGCATGGAATGGACACTAGCTTACAAATGATTAGAGAAAGATTTTACTGTTTAATCAATAACATATTTATATTTCGGGGTTCAGACTTTGGGGCCAAGAGGACGTGAGGCTTATCAGCTTTATCGAGACCTTTCAAGGCGATTGAAACAAGTCTCGCGTGACCTAAGGGCTGGTCCAAATTTAGGGCAACGGAATAGCGTTGACATACAACGCGGGAATGCGGCCAGCATTTTGGGGACGCTCCCTAACCACAGTGATCTGGTCTACAATTTTACTTGTATATATGTTTATAATATAAAAATAACTTTGATGTTGCAAGTGTCCATGGGCCACGGTGACCGCTTTCCATCAACTGGACCGTCTGCTGTAATAAAGAAAAAAGCTAGGATTAAGTGCGTGTAGGTTTCATAAGTTTTTGAGTATTACATTTTTATTATTTCGACGTTTCGGCAACTTTTCATTAGCCGTGATCACGGAAGACAAAGATGATTAATGGCAATGAGTATTGCTAAATTTTTTTTAGCCTACCGCCCAGTGTTCGTTTTAATTATTCAGTTTTATTTTGTCTGGGGCTATTATCTACTCTATGGAAGCCTAATCTAATTTACCACCTCTTTACAACATGTTTTTTTTACGATGTATATTAGTCGCGAAAACTTAAGAAAATATTAATATTATAAATAATTTATTACAGATCTTTCACTGAATCAGTCGGGCGCCATGAAGCCGTTTTTAAAACAGGTAATTATAATGTTGATGTAACTTCAACATCTTTATCATTGAAAAACAAGCCTTTGTAATTTCATAATAATTAGTATTTGAATAAAACTACAATTTATACGACCTAAACACAAATATCTTTTTAGAATTGTCTTTGTATATTGGTCTTTTCTAAATGTCTAGATTTCAATTTATGTTTAGCTATGCTATAAATGAATCTGTTGTGGAAAAATAAATCCCAACATTAAATAATTATATTATATAATATAAGAGACACTTAATCATAAACAAGTTTTTTTTTTTATTTGTCTCTATATCAATAATTCAATGGCTTGATTTCAATTCAATTACATTATTCTATGATGTCTTATTAGACAACTTAAGGCACATCTACAATAAAGTTGGGGTTACAATAGAAAATGAATAGACATTGTGGTCAATGTATGTTCAATTTGAAGACTTCTGAATGTACTCAACATTTAGATTTACGACAACAGGAAATTTACCAAATAATTGTCACAAATGTTTGCTTATAGCATATACCACCATATATCTATTGTGGCAACATTGTCCAAGATCCCAGTTACCCGACTTCGTGATTTTAGGAAAGATGACATTTTAGTATCGCTAGTTTAACATAAACTTAGAAAGTGTTATCCATGCAGGAACGGAGAAAGAATACAATTTCCTGCGGCCGGGCGGCCTGTCGTAAGAGGCGACAAAACAACCCACAGCCAGGTGGTAGGGCATTTGCCGGACTAGATGGCTACCACCCCTGGTCTAAAGTATGTTGTCATAACAACCTTGAGTTGTGATCTGGCATTAGTGACCAGGTTCCAGTTTCCTTTAAGAGAGCAGCAGCGCATTTGTAGCACCTTTGATGTTGTAAATATTGATGTTACCATAGGCGATGGTAACCGCTTACACTTAATGTGGGCCATATTTTAGATAGACACTTTACTAGATCTTTAAGATATTTTAAAAGACACATTCTCTATTGTCTCCAACAGGCGTTCGTGGTGAGCGGTGCGGCATTGAACATTGCTGGACATGGCTGTGCTCACGGGTTTCCAGCCGTGCTCTTTGCACAGCTCAAAGCCGAAGATGGGGAGGTCCAGCTGACTGATCACGACACATCTTGGATTGGTAAGACACTTTTTCAAAATATTTCAGTTATATTCTCAATAGGACATCTGCTAAATTAAAATTAATTTAGAAAATACAGGATCGAATCCTGGCCGAAAAACATGCATCACTTAAGCAGCTTCCGATCTAATATGTATATTTTTAGAACCACCACATGCTTTCGGTGAATGTAAACATCGTGATAAAACCTGCACATCGATATAACCGACGCCAAACCTGCCTTGGACAGGCGTGGCGGGTGCCTATACTGTCGGTTTTCCGAAATTAAGAGACCTGAGCCCAGCAGTGAGACAAATATGGGCTGTTATTAATTCAAAGTACCCAATGATAATACACGTAACGCCATCTATCGATCGGTGGTAGTAATCATGAGAGCAACACATTAAAATTATATTGTCATTATCGTATAGTTTAACTGCAACAGTGGCACCAATAAACGCGACTGGAGCATCATCGTTGGTCTATTCCTTATTCTTCTATTCAATATTTTTATCTTCGTTTCTATACCCCTGAAAAGGTGTATACAAAATTTCTTGACGATCTGTTGCATATTTAGCTTTTTAAACGTCACAAAAAAAACTCTTATATTCGCATTTATTATGTTACTAGCTTTTGCCTGCGGCGCCGTTCGCTTTAGTATAAATTTTATAGACTGCGGCTGCTGGGAGTGCCAAGCGCCTTCGGTCAAAATAAATCTATCCCAGGGGAAGCGTATATTCTTCCGCGATAAAAAGTAGCTTATGTATATGTGTAGCTTTTCCAGACTGTAACGTAGCAATAATAATCGGCAGAGAACCACACAGATTGTATATCCTCAATTTAAGCAAGTTATGTTACTTGTATACAACGAACTACTCTGAGGCCGATCTCAGGCTCCAGACCATAGTAAATAATGAAGAAAATATGTTTCCGAAATTTATCACACTAGGAATCGAACCTGGAGCCTGTGCGTTGTAATGAGGTAGGCCTGCAAAGGCTTAGCCTACTTTTTTAGCCAGGGAAAAAAGGCGTTTGAGGACCATAGGCCGCGACAAAGGCAGAACCTTAGGGAGATAGTACGCGACCAGTGTCTGGGATTCGCCAGGTTGGGGTGGCACTAGCATGCCTAATCAAAACTGGTGCCATGCTATTGTCGCTCGCTGGTTAGGGTTAGGGATCCTCACTCAGCCCCTGGGTGTCCCTTCCTACGCCTTCTACCAGAACTACGGGTATATGAGCAAAGGCTTAGCCCGCTCAACCATAAAGGCCGTCTTGAATCTATATGTGCCTAATTTCATCCAGGTCCCTTCAGCCCTTCTGGCGTGAATAGACAACAACCATTCATCCATATTTTTGCACTCAGAATAGTGGATTTAACAAATCATCTTTCCTTTTCCAGCATCCGTAGTCGGTGTCATGGGAATAGTTGGTAACTTTATGTCACCGATATTCATGACCCGCTTCGGCAGACAGCGTGCTCACCTAATCACCACAATACCAGCTCTCATCGGCTGGATAGTCTTCGTCGTCGGCAAATCTGTACCCCTCTTCATCGTCGCAAGACTTCTTCACGGTCTTGCTTTAGGACTAAGAACACCTTTAGCTGCTATACTTGTTGCCGAATACACAGACCCTAAATACCGAGGTGCCTTTCTGGGAACTTTCGCTATATCTTTAGGCCTCGGAATTTTCTTATCTCATTTATTTGGAGCCCATTTAACATGGAAAACGACTGCAACGGTATGTTCTTTATTCCCTCTTGTATCGATGGCGATAATTTTTCTGTCACCCGAATCACCAAGTTGGTTAGTGTCTAAAGGCAAATACGATGAAGCAATGAAAGCTTTTAGATGGGTAAGAGGCGATGGCGAGTCTCAGAGGAATGAGCTCAATGCTATGATAAACGCTCATAAAGAAGAACTACTAGAAGATAAGAAAAACGAAGCTATTAGAAGTGGTAGAAAAGGTGTTTTTAGACATATAGCTGATTCTATCAAAGACGTTCTGAAAATATTCAAAAAGAAAGAATTTTATAAACCAGCTATCATTGTTATAAGTATGTTGATTGTGTTTGAATTTGGTGGCGCTCATATGTTCGCTGCATACGGGAATACCATTTTAGAAGCTGTGTTAGATAAGAAAGAAGCTCAAGACGTAGCTTGGCAATTCACTGTAATAGATCTATTAAGAACTGTGTGTGCATTCTTGGCTATATTCTTATTAAAAGCATGCAAACGAAGAACAATATTATTCACAAGTGGAGTTTTGACTGTGCTTTTTATGTCTAGTATATCAGTTTTTATATACTTGAGAAAGGCTGGCTTATTTACATCTGGATGGTGTTTAGATATAATACCTATGACATTGATGGTTTTATATACTTTAACGTTTTGTTTAGGATTAGTGCCTTTAAATTGGGTGATTTGCGGCGAAGTTTTTCCATTAGCTTATAGAAGTTTAGGTTCTACCCTATCTACTTCGTTTTTAACTCCCGCTTTTGTTGTTTCCATGAAAACAGCACCGCATTTATATTCTTCAGTTGGTGTCGAAGGTGCTTACTTAGTATATTCAGCCACTTTAATAGTTTTCCTTGGTGTTATATACGTTTTGCTGCCTGAAACTAAAGACAGGACTTTACAAGATATAGAAGATAGTTTTAAAGGTAGAAAGAGCGCAGATCCCGAGGTACAAATGACATTGATTAATAATCAAGACGTAATTTTAGGCAAGTGAAATACATTATATGTAAATAATTATGTATTTGTTTATATCAGGACTTTCCAACCCGTGAAATGAGCCTCCCACGGGATGTGTAACGAAATTACAGGTCGCAATTTGCACATTTTATTTTTGATCATGCTTCACGAAAATGATATTTTTGATCAATGAAAAAAATATAAAGAAACGCGTATATATGCTCCTACCAATAGAAGGAGACGCTTAACGTAGAAAAGGTCGGGAATGCCTGATGTAGGTATATAATTCCTGTGATATATTTAATATATAAGCTAGAATATAAAACACAAAATTTCAACACTGTACAATATTATTGCAAAATTACATCTCAAAAGAACAATATATTTCATACTGTCACACTCAGAGTATCAATGAATCAATAAATTTTAAAACAATCAAAATTTATAATAGAAAAATCAGCCAAAGTAGAAATTAAAAAGTCGCTAATTAGTACTGTCATTCATAGTCAACTTAAGTTTAAATAAAATATATAAAACATGTATTAAAAGTTATCATTGAGATCTTCTATAAAAACGTAAACAAACTGGTGGAGCCAACTGCGTTTACAGCGTATCACGAGTTACGTTATTTTTCTCAGATAAAGTTCGTACAGCATGCTACACTCTTTACAATTACGACGATATCATGCGATAGAAAAGGATAGGCTATTATTGTTACTTCGTCTTAACGCGGCCTCTAGTTACACCTTTATTAATTATATACGTTCATTTGGGACTCACAACGACCATGTTAACGACCGCGATTTTTCCCGTTCCACTTGCTTTTGCTGGCTTTACAATTGTTAACCCAAGTGGAACGGCTATTCAGCCCACCTCTTGAAATTGGTCGTTGAAAATGATGACGTCATTAGTTGCGTTTTCGCCACGACCACAACGACCGCGGTCGCCTTGTGGAACGGCTAACGAAGCATTTTGGGCGTTGGGAGCTACTAGTGGAACGCGCTTGTATTAATGAGAAAGCAGTACCTACTTAGGTTGGAGACCCTAATATTGGCTCCCTACCCCCTTCGGATGACGTAATCGATGACATGGTATATACCATATGCCCTCTATCTATGTAATTAATTGAAGACGTGAGTGGATGAAGGTGATATGTCGCATATTCGGTTTTTTGCTTTTTTTTGCGTAGATGAATGTTATAAGTCGATACCAAATGACTACAGACCTTAGACCATAGATATAAGGCTTATTTAAAAAATAAAAAGTTGCTAAAGGTGTTAAGTTCAGTTCAGTTTCAAATAAAAGTAAAACTTTTATCTCGATTTACTCAGAATTGGAATTATGCGACTTATCACCTTCATCCACTCATGTCTTCAATTCTTCTAAGGTTTTTAACCTGTTGATTAACTTTATATGATTACTTAGTGTCCATGCTTATACATATTAGATATAAGACTCTGAATGGTACTTAATGATAATTAGACAATGTAAGATCTATTTTAATTGTTTACCAAAAAGACGTACAAGCATTTTATCGGCTAGCAAGTGTATATATAGGTGAATTACCAAACGGGCCTTGAGAGCCAAATTCTAAACTATACGTGAATAGAATAGAATAATAGTTGCTAGAAATGTTTGTGTACATAGGTGTCAAGTCTTACATCTAAATTAAAAGTAATTTACAATAATAGCTAAATAAATTAGATAATAATATTAAATTTCAAGCAAAGCATTAATTAAATAAGAATACATTGATAATAATCAGAATTTATTACTTAAATAATCGTCGATTTTATAATAGTATTTACGAAATAGTGAAAAATATACAAACGGCAAAACAATCTCCTTTGGTGTGCCGTTTGTCATTCCTTATAGAAATTGATCCTTAGATACTACTCTCTCTCTCTCTCTTTTCTTTCACCATATCCCAATTGAGGTTCACGCAACATATAAGCAGCATATCATCTTTCACACAGTCCATCCTTTTTTTGGTCTACCTTTACATTTGTGTCCATCCATCTTATTTATACCTTACATACATTACATATGATTTGGTATTATAATAAATGCGCATTTTTTTCAAAATCAGCCCATTCGATTCCTGAGAAGGGTAATTGATTTTTCTAAAATCTAATGATACCATTTTAGTTTCAATCAATATATTTGCACGCACACGCACACGCACACACAAATTTCTTTACAATTAGTACCTTTGTAGTTTGTTTTTTGCCATGGAGTGCAGCACTGGTGACTTGTAATACAAACACAACACACACACACACACATAACAGCTCTTATATCACTTGTAAATTATTGTGTGAGAAAATAAAATCAAGTTTCTTTCTTGCCATTTCACAAAGTTTAGAATTGGGACGTGAACGCCTACTTGAAAAATTCACCTGTACATATTTCATTCGGAAAACATACAGCTTACAATTAAGCACATACTATTTAAAAGCTATAGTATATAGAATTTGAATGCTGGAAAATACAATAACTCAGTAAAAATGATGAAAATTTATGAGTAAATATAAGCCTAGATGGCGACTGGCGACATGCTCAAACAAACGTATCATTGTTTTCTCACGTTATATTTAAGACATATTAAAAAAAATGCAAAACAAGACCTTCTTAGACCTTTGTTTTAAATAAAAAACAATGAGAGAAGAATGACGCTTGGCCTCATCTAGTTATGCGAGGATAAGGAGCTTACATGCATACATTATATAGCCAAAACAGTCTACAATTAAAATGCATTCTTAAATACTTATAATAACAGTATGATATGAATATTTTTTTGCAATTATTAGATAATAATAATGTATTGTAATATTTTAATAGTACAAAAAATAAATAATACTGATTGAATTAAAAATTGTGATTTCTTTCCTTTAATTTTTTGAATAAATGGTTTTAGGATCACTTTTTTTACTGCACTCGTAATTGAAGACATAAGTGGATGAAGGTGATGAGTCGCATAATTCCAATTCTGAATAAATCAAGTTAAAAGTTTTACGTTTATTTGAAACTGAACTAAACTTAACACCTTTAGCAACATTTTATTTTTTTAAATATGTCTTATATCTATGGTCTAAGGTTTGTAGTCATTTGGTATCGACTTATAACATTCATCTACGCAAAAAAAAAGCAAAAAACCGAATATGCGACATATCACCTTCATCCACTCATGTCTTCAATTAGATAATGACTTATGGGAAAATCCATTTTTAACATCTTTGATTGTTAATGACCCTTTATTCATATCCTAGTGATGACTACAACTTTATGCTTTTTCTCATTTGGCCATATAAAAAATATAACAAAAAAAAATCAACATAAGTCCAAACCACATCATTCTTTTTGGAAGTATTATTTTAAGTAATGTTGAAATTTTACAACATACAGTTCCAAACTTAGAAATGCTTTCTAGTACTGCAAAACATGCTTGTCTCAGCCTCGCCTTGCATTTTTTCTATCTAGATCACCATTAATAAATAAAACAGTCTCATTCAGGAATAGCTTTCCATAACTGACTTATCTTGTCAACTGACAGATCAGGTGGTCCAAACACAAATGGACCAGCATATTGAGGCCCCAAGTTCTTTAATAAACCAGCTCTTATCTGAGTTAAAACTAAACTGGACAGTGGTGTTCTTGCTACACCAATCTTTTGGGCGATTACTCCTGTTATGTGGACATCATCTATCCAGAAATAGGGGGTAACTTGGGCTTCTTTTAGCAATCGAGATACTACATCTTGGGAGTAGAGGATAGCCCAGCCTGGAAATGAAACAAGACTTATTTACTAATCATTAAGTATCAGTGATCATGTTTTACATCACTAAATCATAATTAATAAAACTATGTTTTAACCGTTTTAAGCACGGTAATTTATTTGATTTTGGTTTGTCTGATGTTAAATTACTGCGCTTAAAACTGTTAAAATGTAGTTTTATTATGTATACAAGTCACAAAAACCTAAGAAAATATTAAATTATAATTCGTTTTTTTTTCATGAGTTCAACAGACAGCCCACCTGGTGTAAAGCAGTTGCTTGCCAACTTGCTGCCAATCTCTAAAAGGAGATTGATGTGTTGTTATGAAGGGATACTCTAGATCAGGGGTGGTAGCCATCCAGACGAGCAAATGCTCTACCAACTGGCCGTGGGTTGTTTTGTCGCCCCTTACAACAAGCAGCCCAGTTAAAGGAAACTGCATTCTTTCTCCATTCCTGTATGGATAAAGTTATATACACGGACAAAGAATTGTTTATTTGTAAACAGTAAGTATATAGAGCCCTGCTGGAAACCTTATATTGGTTAAAGCTTATAGGGCCACACTGATTGGTGTGCTACCCATCAAAACACAGAATATCATCTTGAAATTGTTAGACTTGAGCTTATCATGTTTCACATTGTTATAGATATTTTCTCCACTCCATTCAACTGACCTCACATCTATTCTCTTTTTTTAAAATTATTTTCCAATATGCTTGCATTCATATATAGACTAGGTGGCGAAGCTCGTCAATGGGGTAAGTTCATAGACTGCTCATTTTTTTTAATGAATTTTAATGCCCTCTTCAATTCGAAGACAGAATTCAATGGTGTCTTAGCTTCACTTACTGATTTGTTGTGGTTGTATATATTCAAACACTGAAATCAATCATCATTCAAATTGAGTATAATTAAGAAATATAAAAACATTTGTTTTCTATGTCCTCTGACTAGAGTATTTACCTACCTTAAAAACCTTAAAAAGATTTTTAAGGTAAAAAGTAATAGTTTATGTGTCTTTATATTGTAAATAAAGATGAAAACTCAATGAAAATGACAGTTTGATTTGTTTTCATCATATTATCAATTCATTTTGTAAATAAATAACCTTTATCCATACCTATAATATCATTAGTTTTATTTAAAATAATCAATTATAAAATAGAATAGAATAAGTGGTTGTGTTTGTTTGCATTAGGTACATCTCTAGCTACGACAATTTGTTTCATAATGTATGTTCTGTGCAAGCACTTGGTGCTAGCTTCAGAATGGCCACAACTCATTGGCCATAGTGCACATGATATTCATTATTATATGTATATATAGCATCATGCAAGGCAATGATAGAACCATACAAAGATTAAAACAAACCTGCGCAATATGTAGGATAAAATGCCAATGGAAACTCTTCAACTGTGACCTTCCATTTTGAATTAGCTTCCCTCTGCACTGGGGCATGTTCTAGAACCTGGCATGTTATCAATCCTTTTGCACCCCATGGTGACAGTTCTCTCGATAAAAACTGCCACAATGCATTTGAATTGACGACAACATCATCATCAGTCTTCAAAACATACTTCGCTTGAGGGCAATGATGTGAAACCCATTTTAGTCCCATCACATGCTTATATGTCATGTTTTTATATGCATCAATAAATGCTCCTTGTACTATGTCTCCATAAATAGCACTTTCATTTATAATCTGCTCTGATACAGTCTTATTGTTAGATTCACCTACTAAATAAACAACTTGCACTGCATCTACAGATCTGCCCCATGTATTACGGATTATCATGCGATTGGCATAATTATTTGGGTTTGATGATACTATTACTACTAATAACAAACCGGCTGGATAGTTTTTACAAGGCTGTGGGTTGATTTTGAATGAAAACCCTTTCAGATCAATAAGCCGGTCGTAGATATCGTCGACCACATATTTGGTAGTGTTATACGGTCCTAGTAAACTGAATTTTGGATCCTTAATGCGCACGACTAGGTTCTTAGAATGGTAAAAATATTTATGTATTAACATTAAAGTGCACAATACAATAAAAATCTTGTGTAGCACAGACATATTAAATTTCACTGCAGTGGTCTTGCTTTGACTAACAGTATGAGATTAACTTAAAATAGCGATATTAATTATTAGTCTCATTCCGTATTTAAGGAAGATGGCTAAACTATGTTTAAATTTCTATAAGAATGAGAAATTTAACCAAGTTGATAAGTTTGTGTTATACAAACAACCCAAAAAGCCCAAAACATTAGAAATACCTAATTAGTAATTTGCTGTCAAATGTCACTTTCTATAAAATTATGTCACTGTCGTAATATTACTTCAATGTTATCACTTATTTTTTTTGTTTTTTGTTTTGTTTTTGAGGCGAGGGAAAATGCTACCGATTTACGCACTACTGGGTCGTTACTAGGGAACCACACGCGTCGGTCGGGGGAGGTATCATTGCAGCAATAGTTTGCTCTTAGCAGTGATCCGCCCGCGATCGACGACTTCAGCTAGTGTGGAGACTCAGAGGATGCTGCATGCGGGCAAGCAACCCCAATACCCTCTAAAAACCCTCTCCTCCCTGTCGACCCTGCGCTTTAGTATGTGAAGGAAAGGCTGAGACTTAGAACATAGTTACGCCCAGCCGATCCAGCGCAACAAAGTGCCTGGAGTGTGCCTTGGGAGAACACACCCCACTTCGTTAGACGGGGGTCGATGGTCCCTTGCTTACCTAGCTAGCTAAGGGCCCCCCGTAACGGAACCTAACCCAGGGTGGGAAGTAGTGCGCGTACCTGCCTCTCCGGGTGCCAGCTGAAGGCCGGCGACCTCGAGTAGACGCATTGGCACGCTCTGCAGGACTTCTCTCCGTATCTCTTTCTGCGGCCTCCTTGAGAGACATTACTGCCTCACAAAAAGTAACTGCAGCCCCCCAGTTGTCGCTGCTCTGCAACATGGCTCTCACCAGGTCGTAGGGCGAGTCGACCGGACCTACGTGCGTCTCAAGTTCGAAGCGCTGTGGCGCCCATGCGGCGCACTCGACTAGCGTATGAAGCGCCGTGTCGGGCGCGCCGCATTGGCGACAGTCTGGAGAAGGCAAGCAGCCAAAATGCGATACAGATACTTATCGAAACATCCGTGTCCGGTAAGTATCTGAGTCGTCCTGAAGGTCAGGGTGCCGCTGGTGCAGTTGACCCATTCCGTCAGCTGTGGCCTGATTGCATCCACCGTGTAGTCGCCGGCAACAGGGCTCTCGAGCTCTTGAGACCAGATTGCGATCATGGAATCGGTTTCCCGTTCCCTGATCGCCTCGATTTCAACCTGACAGAAGGTCAGGCCTCTAGCTAGGGCATGTTATCACTTCTGTTGCAGCCATAACTTCGAAAAAAGTTTAGTTCATCAGTTTGTTTAGACTAAGTTTTTGGCGGGAACTTGAAGAGTTGTCGGTATGCACTTTTATTGAAAAATCTATGTATAATATTATAAAACTTAAACATGCCGTGTCTGTACATTGAAACTATTAAAAAAAACAACTAAAATACACTATATAAAGGATGAAGAACAAGTTGCAATTTTTTAGATTTCTTGTATGTTTATCGGTTTGTTCGGGATTCATAGATAAACTACTGGACCCATTTCGATGCCGTTTTCACTAATCGACAGCTAATTGTTAGACATAAAATTTACGCCGCTTTTATCCTGAGAATCTGGCGGGAGTTTTTCTGTGAATGTTTCCAAATAGCTAGATTGAAAAAAAAAATAAACACCAATGCGATTTTTTCACTGATCGGTAGCAAATTTTATATAATAGAATGTGTGGTACTTTTTATCCCGAGAATCTTGCAGGAATTTTCCCAGGAGCGGATTGAAGTTATTTAGGTGCATAAAAATTAGCTTATCCCAAAACATTTTTCACTAACACGGTAGCTTATGTTCTTGTTGTAATCCCATTTTGTGTCCCTGGAATCCCGCGGGAATTTCTACACAATAAATCTATAATACTATAATATTAATAATAAATACTACTATACACAATAAATGTGTAATGATTCGACTTTGTGTAATGCATTTAAAAATGTGAAAAAAATCAGGGGCAGTAGGTTCCAGGAGCGAGTTTTCGTTTCCCGGCAAGGTATCTACATTTTGCAAACAGTCCTTTACTCTTTACTCTAGTCTGGGTGGATGGAATCTTGATCTAGGTTCCAGGAGCGAGGTTTCGTTTCCCGGCAGGGTATCTAAAATATGAAAATAATCCTTTATTCTTTACTCTAATCTGGGTGGCTGGCATCTTGCTCCAGGTTCCAGGTGCGCAGGAAGATTTCGTTTCCCGGCAGGGTGTCTAAATTTTGAAAACAATCCTTTATTCTTTGCTCTAATCTGGGTGGATGGAGTCTTGCTGCCGGGAAACTAACCTAGGATTACTGAATTTCAGGCGGCTAATAACTAACTCCGTTGGCTCAGCGACCCAAAATGTGTCTTGGCCTCCGAAACGAGAACACGCCACCTGTTCCTGTCCTGTGCGATTTCTTGCCAGTTAAGGGCTTGAAGCTCACACAGGTCAGCCTCCACTCTGTCCCTCCAAAATTATTGCAAAATCGCCCCTTAATCATTTTAAAGTAGATTTGGAAAGAGTAATTTATAATCTTTTAAAAATACTTTTTCCAGTCACTGTGCGCATGTCACTTGAAGCTCAAAAGTATCCTTTAATGCCTTCATTAGGTTTCGCGCGCTTTAGCTTTTCGCGCGCTCTACTCTTCTCCTAAAATAAAATAAAATATAGAAAAAAAAATGCGTTTAAATACTGTATTAATAATTGTGTGGCTTGAAGCAATCGACTTGTGCTGTGCTCAGTAAGTATTATAATTAAATATCTTCATTAAGTAAATTTATTATGGCATATTATTATGAATATATGAGAGTGAAATATAACGGACCGGCCACAACTTCAGGCGTAGTGACGAGCGATGCGTGACGCGACGTAATTTGACGCAGAGCGTTACGACTTATGTCATGCTTTATGCCATTTGCAACACACGTTGAAAGTCTTTAGCAAGAGGCAATCGGAGAGAGTACAACACGTACACACTCGCTGTATCAATTAAAATGCTGACATTGTTTTTCACTCGTCATTGTGGTGAGTACGAGAGCAGAAATAGTTCTTATACTCATGTCTCAATTCTCAAACATTTGGGTTCCATTATATGGTTTCGTTTTGGTACAATTCTAAAAATGAACTTACGTACATTAGACCACGTATCAAAACAGTACCTCGAGCAAATCTGCAGCAATTAACAGATAACTAAATGAACGAGTGTGTGAGAGTGTGATATGCTCGCAAGAAAACCCTCAGGCGCAAAAGACCAACACACAATCGAGAGTCAAAGACGGGACGAGTTCACCATGTACATACTCACTCTCGATCTGCCTAGGGATGCCTTTTGCGAGTGTGTGCAGCCGGCATCGTACTGACATCTTAGTCGTAACATTTTGTCGCTTATAACGACAAGATCGTGGCCGGGCCGTTCAAAAGTTAAAGAAAATATCATTATAAAGCGAATATTTTTCCAATTTAATAAAATAGTAAATGACATTTTGTACACTTGCTCTTGCTTGTAGTGGCAGTAGTTGGTGGATGCTGGCAGTAGTTGGTGAAGTGCTGGTGCTTCTTATAGTAGTGTAGAAGAAAATACACCTTTTGCTTACAGGAATTTATTCTCTTGAGAGAGAAGAAACCAGAACGAATGCAAGTATAATGGTCGATGATGTTATGCTGGAACAAGTGAATGAGTTTGTATATCTTGGATATGCTTTTAGCCAGGATGGAAGGTACACCGCTGACATAGAAAGAAGAGTAAATTTGGGGAATAGTGTGAATGGAGCGTTAGGTAAACTTCTAGGCGCTAAGAACCTCAGCCAGAAGGCCCAGCTTACCATACACAACGCGGTTCTGGTACCTACGCTCACGTATGGAAGCGAGAGTTGGGTATGGAATAGAGAGCATGAAAGTAAAGTAAACGCGGTCGAGATGCGAGCACTGCGCAAAATCTGCGGAGTGACGCTCGCGGACCGCGTTCGTAATACCGAAGTAAGAAAAAGAGTTGGTCTGAAAGAGAGTGTCGGGGTGAAGGTAAGGAAAGGAATGCTCCGGTGGTTCGGGCATGTGAAAAGAATGTATGATGAAAGAATGACTAAACAGATATACAATGCAAAAGTGAATGGATGCAGAAGTCGCGGAAGGCCACGACATACCTTCCACGATCAAATTGATCATGTGTTAGCACAAGGTGATGTTAGGAGCCTTAAGAACAGACGAGCGTGCATGACAAGAGCTATGAATGTCAAAGAAGCAAGTGAGGTGTGTAAGAATGGGCCTGTGTGGCGCTCTGTTGTTCGTGCCTACCCCGCAAGGGACCTGGCGTGAAGTTATGTACGTATGTATGTATGAATTTATTCTCGTATCCAATAGTTGAGCTTGGAGGGGGTTATTTGATAGTAGCTCTGAGAACTGGCACGTAGTAGTGAGTGGCAGCCGTAGAGCGTGAAGTTAGTTAGTTTTCAGAAGCTCCGAAGACCGGAACGTAGTAGACGGTGTCAGTTGTAGAGCGTGGCGTTAGTTCGTGACTTCTTCCCGTTCCCGTTGGTATTCGCAGTTGATCTACGGGGCCGAGACATGGACACTGACGGCAGGATTGGTCTAGAAGTTCCAACTCGCTCAACGGGCTATGGAGCGACGTATGTTGGGTGTTTCTCTTATGGAGAAACTTAGAAATGAGGGTATCCGTAAGAGAACCAAGGTAACTGACATAGCTCGCATGGTTAGCAAGTTGAAGTGGCAGTGGACGAGTCCTGGAGTGGAGACCGCGTCTCGGTAAACGAAGTTTCGGATGACCTCCAGCCAACGACCAACGACCCGTGCGAGGTCGCCGGTAGGCGCAGGATAAGGAAATCAGAGGACAAGGATGAGTGGCGCCGTCTTTGGGAAGCCTACGTCCAGCTGTGGACTGCGAATGGCTGACGACGAAATTCACAAGGTCTTGGAATCGGTCGCTTCTGGTATTATGTACACTGTCAACTTATATACAACATTAATGCGCCTTCTCAATTTAGCTAGTGAGATCTGCTTCTGGACGGCCAGCCAGACCGATTCGCTATTGCAAATAGAGTCCTGTACGTAATACCTTTTTCTCGCAGGACCAATAAATATCCACTTTGTACACTTGCTCTTGCTTGTTGTGGTGGATGCTTGCACTAGTTGGTGCAGTGCTGGTGCTTTCTTGTAGTAGTGTAGAAGAAAATACACCTTGTTGCTTACTGGGTTTTATTCTCGTATCTACTAGCTGACCTTGGATGCTGATCCCTGGGTTCAACTAAGTCGATAGTAACTAAGTTGAACTATAAATAATGGTCACAAAGTATCTTTGAGCGTTATTTATACTATTACATACATACATAATATCACGCCTGTTTCCCATGGAGGCAGGCAGAGACTATGGATCGCCACTTACGACGATCCTGACAAATAACTTTTGCTTCACCTATTTTCATTAAGCTGCATGCACGTTTATTTGAAATGCTTTTTACCTGACCACACTTCTGATATTTGATCATGGTGTGTTCATCTCGGTCTACCATTTTTTTTTGGCCAGGGGAAATCCGTCTGAGGACTAAGCCGCGACAGGCACAGAAACCTGGGGGGATGTTCGTGACCCGTGTGAGTGTGGGATTCGCCAGATCGGGGGTGGCACTAGAGTGCCCGGTCAGAGCTATTGCCCTCCCCAGTTAGGGATACCCACTAAAACCCCTGGGTATCCCGTCCTGCACCTTATGCCAGGGCTACGTGTATGCGGTTTTCCCAACTCCGCGTGCCCTGGCAGATCTCGATCTACCAGCAGCAACTCTACCACTCACAATACTGTCATACACCTGTTTTGTGATTTTACTTTTATTCAAACAATATTGGAATGTTTTTATTCAGAATGAGTACGTACAGAGATATTTTGCCTGAGGACAATCTAGACTACAATAAGATGGAACCACCGAAGATCAACAATCAGCCGACGTCTGTCGGTTTTCATGTCACTGTGGTGGGGTTGGATTCCTTTGATGAAAGCTCTATGGTAAGTTAATATCCCCATTTTTTTTATTGCAGGAGTTCAGCAGACAGGCAGATGGCCCACTTGATGGAAAGCGGTTACCATCGTCTATGGACATTTGCGACACCCAAGGGTGCTACAAATGCGCTGCTGCTCTCTTAAGGGAGACTGGAACCTGGTCACTAATGCCGGAACAGAACTCAAGGTTGTTATGGCGACATACTTTAGACCAGGGGTGGTAGCCGTCCAGTCGGGCAAATGCCTACCACCTGGCTGTGGGTCCTGGTTGTTTTGTCACCTCTCACGATAGGCCGCCCGGACGCAGGAAATTGTATTATTTCGACGTTTCTGCACGGATAAAATTTTCAAGCGGGCCTTCAGGGCTAAATGCTAAACTATACAAAATACCCAGGATTACTCAAAGGATTCTCAAGGCTGATTTGGTTGAACACTAATGTGGTAGATCATTATAGACCGAGATCCGGCAGCAAGATTACTTACTACATTCATGTGTTATTTAATTAAAATCTAGTTTTCATATATAATTATATATTGAGTATACATTTTTGCTAGGTAGCCTATAAAAATGTGGCCGCTAGTATTTGTAATTAAAATAATATTAATTTCATATTTTGGGAAAAAATAAGTCACTTGTTTTTAAAATAAATTTTATATCAAATTAAAGCAATTTATTCTATGTATGATGGAATAGGGCTGTCTATGTAAAAGTGGCCGCAAAAAAGGGTTGCCAGCTGTTAAAGATATCGTGCTGCGGGAGACGCTACGCTGTGTTACGCTAACGAGGGACGTAGTGCGGTAATTATCTTTTACTCTATTTTTTTGACAGTTGGCAACTCCTATTTATGGCTACTTTTTCTCCTTTTCTACTTTTGGCTCCTATTTATTTTACATAACCTATTCCATCATACACAAAATAATTAGGTACAATTTGATATATAATTTATTATATTATATTGTCTTCTATTGCATTGGATTATTTAGAAATTCCTTCATTATACTAGCTTATAACTTATTTATTATAAAAAAAAATAATGAAATTTTCCTCAAAATATCAAAGTAATATTATTTTATTTATAAATTCTAGCGGCTAGATGTTTATAGGTAACCTAGCAAAAATGCATTCCTAATATATAATTATGTATAAAAAATAGAATTTAATTTGAACAATTATAAAATTACACACTGAATACAATATAAGAAAACTACTTATTTGTATTATATTCCATAGTCTCTCAAGACTATAAATAGAATACTGATAAGGTGCCCAGAAGGCTGGCTACGTTTCCTCACTTGATCGCCATACTGATCCGTTGGCCGAGGCAAGCACCAGCCTTCTAATCACCTGAAGAGTCAATGAGTCGCTTCTATAAATTTTGGTAGAGGCTCATAGCCTCAGGACCTCACGATCCAAGCGTCATGCTTGGACCGCGGGGTCTTGAATTTAATTAAAAAATTTAAATAAGTAACACATGAATGTCGTAATCTTGAACCGATTGATCTCGGTCTATCCGACTGTTAAACAATAGTTTACCCTAGTCAGTAGATAAAAAAATAGAAAATGTTTCGAATTAAATATCTAAGCACATTAACTATTTCTTTACTTATCTCGTCGAAAGAGAATTTAATTTTTAAATATAATTAAATTTACATTTCAGTCATACTTCGCGGATGTGTATGTCGCCCAAACATGGAATGATCATCGCCTATATTGGCCAAAAAATATGACTTTAGAATATAGGTGAGTCGTAAAAACATATATACAGACTTTAATTATCAGCATCAATGTCTCTCCAGAGTCTTCGTCCCCCTTATCTATAACTTGCGGCTCGCCCTGGCTCGCACGGGTCTCTAAAAATAACTTTTTAGTTGAGTTAAAAATTATTCGATTCCGTGTCCTATATCACTTGGGAATAGTGTAGCTTGCCAACAGTGAAAGAATTTTTCAAATCGGTTCTGTAGTTTCGGAACCTAATCAATGCAAACAAACAAACAATCAAAGCTTTCCTGTTTATAATACTAGTGCAGAGAAGAAGGTTGGAGCCTCGAGGTTTTACCTCTTTACCCGGGCTGCAGCTCAGTGGGAAGCTACCCACCGGTAATTGGGTCTGGAGCTGCTGGAGTCTTCTCCAAAGTAAAGTAAAAATAATAGTTTAAAATAACTTTATAAGAAAACATTTACTTAGATCCAAATGTCGCTTACGATAAAATGGTGGTAAAGGCTCGATTTATTACCATGTTGGAAATCGGTCTGTACTTCTTTTTTTATATATAATAATCGGCAGACAAATACACATATTGTACATCCCCAAATTAAGCAAGTTAGGCTTGTGTTATGGGTAATATACAACGGACTACTCTGTGACCGATCCCAGACACCCAGACCATGGTAAATAACTGAAAAAACACGATTCCGAAATTTACTATACCAGGAATCGAACCCGGAACCTCTGCGTTGAAGTGAGGTAGGCTGGCAAAGGCTTAGCCGGCTCAACCACAGAAGCCGTCATATATATATATATGACGGCTTCTGTGGCCCATTCTTACACACCTCACTTACTTCTTTGACATTCATAGTTAATTCCCATAAGAATAACACAGGAAAATGTTTGCTTCTTCTAACAATATATATATATATATATATATATATATATATATATATATATATATATATATATATATTGTTGGAATTCATCGGACAGGCTGACGATCCAACTGTAATGGAAAGTGATTATTGTGGCCTACGAACATTTGCAACAATTTCCTGCGTAAGGCCTGTCGTAAGAGGCGACAAATCAACCCACAGCCAGGTGGTAGGGTATTTCCCGTCTGGATGGCTACCACCTCAGGTCTAGAGAACGCTGACATAAGAACCTTGAGTTTGGTTCCGGCACCACATTGGTAGCACCTTTAGTGTTGCAAATGTTCATAGGTAACGGTAAGCACTTTCCATCAGTTGGGATGTTAGCCTGCCTGCTCTAATCCATCAATAAAAATAATGGTCCAGAGTTGAGAGGAATCAGACAGGAGAAACAGGATAGAAATTATGCGAAAGGGAGATGGGATAGAGAGCATGTTATCAATAGCTTTGAATCCAGTCCACAATATTATGTGCCATAAACTCTTGTTTTGTTCTTTCCCAATAAAAAACATGCTGTTTTTCTTCAGATCACTACCAGTAGACTGGTTAAATAACATATGGCGTCCAGATTGCTTCTTCAAAAACGCGAAGCAAGTCAACCTACAGACTGTGACAGTCCCTAATCACTATGTGTGGCTGTATAAGAATAAGACGATTTTGTACATGGTGAAGGTCACATTGGAGTTGTCATGCCCAATGAACTTTCAGGATTTTCCTCATGATACACAGAAGTGCAAGCTAATGATGGAAAGTCGTAAGTATTCACTTATATGTTTTTGAGGTGAAACTTATATATAAACGGGGGTCTTAATTTTAGAGTATACTATGGATGTTTTTTGGGTTCCGGGTCGAATTTAGTTTTTTGTTTGATAAAATAAAATATGTTTTAATAAAAAATGCATTCAATAAAATGTATCTAACCTAACCAAATCATAATTTGCAGTAAAGCTGCGAAAAATCGTTATGTTATGGACACGTAGTAGAAGTGAAACTTCAACGGACAAGTGGAAAAACGAATCGCAGTAAAATTTTAACTTGGAGTGTTACGGGCAGATTTTTAATGTACTTGTCCAATTTGAAAACCTGCCGGAAAACTTCAAGTTAAAATTTTATTGTACATTGAAGATTCACTTCTACTATGTGTCCCAAAAGAACACATTCTTCTATCTTTCGGGAACAGTTCATTTTCTTGAGAAAAGATATCGTGGCGTCTGTAAACCTGGTGACGTGAATGCACAACTTCATAATCATTGGTTGAGTAATTAAGGCTTGAATACGTCATCAAACCGACAATTCCAGTATCACACACGACTAACGACATGATCTTCAAGTGGAACCCTGAGGTCCCATTGCGCGTGGACAAGAATATAAAACTGCCTCAACTCAAGCTGATCAATAGCGAACCCGGTGACTGCACGAAAAGTTATTTTACAGGTGAGATTTCATTATTATCTAATATATAAAATTCTCGTGTCACAGTTTTCGTTGCCATACTCCTCCGAAACGGCTTGACCGATTTTAATGAAATATTTTGTGCTTATCCGGTATCTATGAGAATCGGCCAACATCTATTTTTCATCCCCCTAAATGTTAGGGGTAGTCCACCCCTAAATTTTTTTATTTATTTTTTAGACAAAATTTTTAATTTCTATTTTTTTATGATACAGCATTAAAAGATACATACAACCCTAAATTTTCAACCCTCTACGATCAACCCCTATTTTTTACCGGGCAGGACGACGTCTTCCGGGACAGCTAGTTATAAAATAAATACTTAGAATACAGACAGATTTTATCATGGCTAAGGGGTTTTAAAACTACCCTTTCCAGGCGTTTATTTTAATTTTGTCGTTTGCACGTCTATCAAGTTACTGTTACGTGCTGTCAAAGACAAACGAACAGCTATCTGTCGTAAAGCACAGTTTATTGCCTTCCCGAATTTAGGAATTCTGTTGTTTATTTTGGGTTTGGAATTTGTAACTAAGAAAAACATGCTATTGTTTTTCTACTTGTTTTATGGCCGCTATTACTGTTGAACTAATCCTTATTGTTATTGACTTTGCTGGCCGTTCGCAGGAGTACAAATTACATTTTCTTGGAAGAACCCAGCCCACGCAATCGATTGCGTATTGTACAGTTTACTACAAAACAATGCCCGAACGGAGGGGTGGGGCAGTCAAGCGAGTATTACGATACGAGTAAGACGTACATTCGATGAGCGATATAGTGACGGACTTTCCGTGCGTTGCGTGTTATAGAATCGTGCAGTGTGAACTGGTTGTATAATATAACAAATAAATCCGAGTTTTGGCTCCGACACTTAGATAAACCCTTACACACCCGAAACAAAAATACAGTCGAAACAGTGGACTGCGAAGGGGGAAGCGACTCCAAAAAATAGCATTAACTGTTTTTCAGCTGGGAAAGTGGTGGCGACTGTTTTTTGGGATAGTCATTGAGTTATTTTAATCGATTACTGTAAAAAAACCATTACAGGAGTATACGCATCATTACTTGACAAAGCTGAAGGCAGAACTTGCGGAAAAACGGCCACATTTGCAGAAAAAATCCTGTTTCACTAAGACAATGCACCGTCTCACAGCAAAGCGGTTGCCTTGGCGAAAATCCCGGAATTATTGAACTGCTCTACCATCCTCCATACCTTTCTCGCCAGATATAGCCCCAAGCGACGTTTTTTTGATCCTTTACTATGCAGAGGAAAACGCTGAGTACTATTTGGACAGGTTACAGAGATGGGAGCATCGCTGAGGGAAGTGAGAGTTAAAAGGAGACTGAAAAACTGAAAAATAAAAATCTGAAAAAAATGTCTTGCATCTTTGTTAGGTCGGAAACTTTTCAGACCACCGACGTATCTTAGCGTGACAGTCACACGAGTTCAGTGTTTTTTCCCATCCCAAAAGTGCCCCAACACGCCTAAAGAAGTTTTTACGCGTATTAGGGCGTTTTCCACCAGAGATGAGCTCTGCTACGTTGCTATAGATGCGTTTGATATCCTCCAATCATATTCATTGGTGCACATAGCTTAGCACTGATGGAAACGGTTTCAACTAAGCTATGTTTTTTATATGGAAGGATGCATGTTAAGGCCGTCTCGAGTCGACTAGCTACGTGCAGAGGAGAGTACCTACAGTATGCCCGCGTTTGTCGCTGAATAGCGCATCTTCCTCGCACAGCTACATAGCTTAGTATTGGTGGAACCGGTCACATATTTTCGTAGCGTAGATTTCACAACTTCACAGCATAGCTGCATAGCACACCTCTAGTGGAAAGACACCCTTAAGACTGCTGTCTGATTTCTAGGTGCAGCAGCGGTCATAGCGATCATAGACATAATATTATAGCTTTTTGTGCTCCGATATAAGCGGTACCGGGAGATAATGTTTATTACCGCCTATATTAACATTACAAAAACTAACATTGTTTCTGTCCTAGTACTGCGAAGTAGGGTGGAGTACATTCGGGAATTAGATCACGTCACCAGCATGTTTGCCACGCGAAATGTAAATAATAATTACTTCCTGTAAAAATTATAATTACTTCCTGTGAAAAATAGCCTAGACATATATCATGGGTAAATTAACGACTAGTGTGGGTCGGGTTATCTATTCATGTTTTTAATTACCATTAGAACTGACTCATTAATCGATTATTTATAATTTCACTAAATAAGCCGTTGTTTTCACAATTTGTATGGTACTTACTTTGCGATGCGAAGTTGTGTTAGCGTAATGGCTAGCGCACGCTTCCCAGACTCAAAGGGCGCGGGATCGATCCTGGACAAAACGCATGCACCGCTTAGGCAGTTTCCTGACTCTCTAATGTGCATATTGTTATAATTACCACGTGCTAATAACGGGAAAACATCGTGATGCAACCAGCACATCGAGATAACCGATGTGTCAAACCTGCCAAGGTGCCTTGGACATGCGTGGCGGGTAAACTGTCTGTTCCCCGTATAAGGAAAGCCTAAACCCAGAAGTGGGAAATTTATAGGCTGTTATTATATATATTATAACTATTTCTCTAATAAAATGAGGTTTTAAATACATATCAGAGTTAGCTGATGAAACGTCATCGACGTGCGTCACATATGAAATGTTAAGTATTTTTTTCTGTGGCATTCTACAAGCCAGTATTTTTTTTGTCGTTGACGAAAGTAATAGTACTAGCTCAAATTATGTAAATTGAATCATAATTTAGTGAAAAATAATTTATGAGTATTGATTAAATGATGTCAAAATTGTTGATATTTTTATTAAAAATTATGCCGCGATTTAAGTGGCTGTAAAAAGAGTTATGACATGTCGCGTGCACGTATTATCTATGGTCGCATGTATTATGTTTTAGGGGAGCCCAAGATGCTACATGTGGAGTTACTTGAGCGTTGCCGGGACCTGTGATTGTGACCGGGGATTGTGAAGATTAGGTGCTAAAAATAAACGAAAATGTTATATGATGACCTAGGCCTTTTCACTGGTGGAGAGAGTGTTGTACACGTTTTTTAAAAAGTCTCACAGATATACTCAAGCGCGTCAAATATTCAAATGGGAAGTTAAGTAAACCCTAAAGGAACTCCTATTCAAAAGACCACCTATTCGATTTGGACACGACCAATAGCCATGGGCGATTTTTGAAAATGCAAAAAAGTTACATTGAAGTACTGGAGCGCGTCAGATTAATGTAAAGACGGTTCAGCTCGTTGTACTTGTCCTGCTGACCCATAATCTGACAATTATGTGAAGGAATTTCCTTAATTTGACGGTTTGAAAAATAATTTGAAGCATAAAAAATACCCCCACCATGTATGAAGAGTAATATATGCTGGGGCTTCATAATAGGGTGCAAGGTTTCTTCCCTTATGTTAGTCTGCCACGCTTGAGTAAATCCTAAAATCCCCGCTTGGCCTCCCCTACTATTAAGCACCTTCAAGCGTACTTTCAGAATATGAATATGAGAAATGAAAAAAATGTTTTCATTGTAGTTTTTCCTCGTGCAGGTAACTTCACCTGTTTGAAAATCACTTTCGAGCTGGAACGGCGGCTGGGGTACCACTTGTTCAACACATACATACCGGCGTGTCTTATTGTTATTATGTCGGTAAGTATAGCAAAGTCACTTATATCTTTTAATAAACTCCTCAAAGATCACTATCTAAATTTCGAAACAGTAATTTATGTATGTCTATGTAACTCTATGTATGTAGTACATATATTTGTATACCAATATGAATGTGTATTTCTTACTTACTATTAATATAATTATATATATGATATTTATATTATAGCTTAATTTATTAAGAATTTAGTTGATTTTTCGTATATTTATTTAGGTATAATCATAAAGTAACTTAAAACAAATAATTAAATACTAAAAATAAATTAACCTATAAATATAAACCTAAATATAAACTACAAACTATAATATGAACTATATAAAAACTAAAACTATATAAAAAAGGGGAAAAACCGCCTAAAGATGAGTTAATGGTCCCAAACCACTGTCATTTGCCGGGAACGTTCCCAAAAGGCTGGCGGCGTTACCACGTTGGACAGCAACGCTCAATCTTTGCGCAAAATAGACGCCAGCCCTCTGGTCGCGTGTGACGTCTACCAGACGTTATATATGATATATATATACATACATACATGCATAACTCCACGCCAGGTCCCTTGCGGGGTAGGCACGAACAACAGAGCGCCATACAGGCTTATTTTTACACACCTCACTTGCTTCTTTCACATTCATAGCTCTTGTCATACACGCTCGTCTGTTCTTAAGGCTCCTGACATCACCTTCTGCTAATACAAGATCAATTTGATCATGGAAGATGTGTCGTGGCCTTCCGCGACTTCTGCATCCATCCACTTTTGCATCGTATATCTGTTTAGTCATTCTTTCATCATACATTCTTTCCACATGCCCGAGCCACCGGAGCATTCCTTTCCTTGCCTTCACCCCGACACCCTCTCGAGTTTTTGAATAATGGGTATAATTAGCGTAAGTTTTTTAAGGCGAGCCAAATAAAACCGTTAAATAAAAACGTTTCAGTGGGTGTCTTTCTGGATCAAACCCGATATAATCCCAGCAAGAGTGACGCTGGGGGTGACGACCCTGCTCACCCTGTCCACGCAGCATGCGAAGTCCCAAATCGATCTGCCCCCCGTTTCGTATTTGAAGGCTGTTGACATATTCATGGCTGTGTGTACTATGTAAGTAATACATACATTTTAACTTCAGAACAATAGATAAAGCTATGTACGAGAGGAACAGCTCTTTTATTTACATGAAATCTTCTATGTTATACTAATACATAAGGCTGAAGAGTTTGTTTGCTTGAATGCGCTAATCTCAGGAACTACTGGACTGATTAAAAAAATTGTGTGTGTGTGTGTACTTATGTACACGCGTTAGAAGTTATACTTCTTTGGCTTATCAAGATAAAAATTGTTTTCAAAAATTTTATGTTTTGCCTTATTCTACGTTTGTATAAAAAACGACACTAACAATAGAGAAACTAAAATGTTGACTGTAGCTAACTTCAAGGTGTCGGTTGACTATAGTTAACTTCATGGTGTAGGTTTTTCGTGTGACGGTGTCGAGCGCATCGTAAAAATTTACTCTCATCATTTTTCCCTAACACGCCTAAAGAAGTATAACTTCAAAAATTAGAACCCCAGAGAACAGAACACTAAAGGGGAATGGACAGTATACCCGCCACGCTTGTCCAAGGCGTCTTAGCAGGTGAGACACATAGGGTATCTCGATGTGCAGGTTGCATCACGATCTTTTTCTTCACCGTTGTTAGCACGTCGTCATTGTAACAATATTTACATTAGGTCAGCATACACCCTAAGTGGTGCATGCGTTCAGGCCAGGATCAAACCCGCGACCTTTAACTTTAGGGCGCGTGCGCTAGCCATTACGCTACCACGACTTATCTTCTTTGTTATTATTACATGTAAAATAGGTACCGAATTCAGTTTTTTGTAAGTGAAGTAAATAAGACCTGACACGCGGCTACGCCGCAGAGCAGCCTTTAGTATATATACTTATAATACAATAAAATAAATATATTTCTTAAGATATGTGCAGGAACGGAGAAAGAACACAATTTCCTGCGGCCGGGCGGCCTGTCTAAAAGGCGACAAAACAACCCACAGCCAGGTGGTAGGGCATTTGCCCGACTGGATGGCTACCACCCCTGGTCTTAAGTATGTCGCCAAAACAACCTTGAGTTGTGTTCCGGCATTAGTGACCAGGTTCCAGTCTCCCTTAAGAGAGCAGCAGCGCATTTGTAACACCTTGGTGTTGTAAATGTCTATAGGCGATGGCAACCGCTTCCCATCAAGTGGGCCGTCTGCCCTTCTGCTGAACTCCTGCAATAAAAAAATTAAAAAATATATATATATATATATATTTTTACATAACATACATGATTTTTGTAATCAATTACACAATATAATGATATAAACATGTCATTATTAGTAAACCTATTTTCTGAAAATACGCTTATAGTAATATTATAAAAGATGTCCAATATAACTTCATACTTCTATTTGCCAGCCAGACTCTTACATACATATATTACATGCAAGTTACGTGCCCAGAGTTTAATCTTCATGTATTTTATTTCAGTTTTGTCTTTATGGCTTTGATGGAATACTGCCTCATCAATATCGTTATGGGAGAGGCATCGCGGAATCCCAAGGTATTGCAAGCCTTTTTTTCTTGACTTTTTCAATTATCATTCTATTTTCTTATACGGATAGGTAGAGACGTAGGATCTCCTCTTGCTGGGATCTTGGCACACAGCCTTCTCTTCGACTACTTTCATTAATTTCTTTTTCACAGTTTTTCTTTGTAAGATTTTGGGCCCAACAAAGAGAGACGATGGCAGCTGAAGGGTTCGAACCAACGTCAAAATTGAAAATATCGTGGCTGAGCCTAACATAATAGGAGAGATGAAATCTCACCACCTCCGTTGGCTCGGTCATTTGGAACGGATGGCAGAGGATCGAAGCGTGAAGTGGGCCTATTTGGGACGATCGGATGGGTGACATCCCAAATAGGCCGCCCCAAGTACCGGTGGAGGGACAGAGTAGAGGCTGACCTGTGTGAGCTTCAAGCCCTTAACTGGCAAGAAATCGCACAGAACAGAAATAGGTGGCGTATTCTCGTTTTGGAGGCCAAGACACATTTTGGGTCGCTAAGCCAATGGAGTTCGTTACTTGTACAGTCTTCATGAGAAATCGTCACGAAATTTTGCAACAGTTTGTCAGCAGTATAGACGCTGACAAAAGTCATGATAGTGCAATGGCTGGCGCACGCGTCCCAAACTCCAAGAGCTCGGGTTCGATCCTGGCCGGAATGCATGCTTTTGCACCACTGAAGCAGTTTTCTGACCTAATGTGCATATTGTTACAATTACCACAGGTGAAGAAAAACATTTTGATGCAACTTGCACATCGAGGTAACCAATGTATCAAACCTGCCAAGCCGCCTTGGACAAGCGTGGCGGGCATATTGTCCGATCCCCTATAGTGGGAGGCTCGAGCCCAACAATGGGGCATTTATGGGCTGTGTGTGTTATTTGTTATAATAGACGCTGAAATAGACTTAATTCCACCTTCGCTTCGCTAGATGGCGTTCCGGGTATTATCATTAAAGCTGTACTAAAAATTAATTTTTCCATTTCTAAAAATGGTAACATGCCCATTTCATGATAGGCATATCCTTTTTCAACGTGAGCGAAGCCGCGGCCAAAAGCTAGTAAGTTGATAACAACAAGCTGTGATTTTTTCCTCTTCGAGTTCTAAAGTGTAGGTTTATAATTTAACATGGAAAATACATATAGATAATATAAAAAATAAATTGAGATCTCTAACAGGTAGACTAAAAAATTTTGCAAGATGTGTGCCGCGTCAAGTACGTTATACAATTTACAATAGTCTGGTTAAGCCACATATTGATTACCTAATAGAAATTTGGGGCTAATCAGCTAAAACAAACCTTCAACGATTACAAGTAACACAAAATAAAGTAATAAAATCATTATTTAATTTTGATTTTCTAACACCTACACATGAAATTTACAAAAACACCAAAATAATGAACATCAAACAACAGTATACTCTTAACATATGTACATTAATTTATAAAATCTTAAACAAAAAAGTTAATTCCGACATAAAATTTATCAAAAGGCACGAAATACAAAAAAATCTTCTAAGAAATAAAGACAATTTAGTTCTCCCGACTCCCCGAACAAATTACGGTAAAAGCAGTATATTATTTGAAGGAGCCCAAACGTATAATCAACTTGCAAAAACCATAAGAGAAGCAAAATCTATAAACGTGTTCAAAAAATGCCTTAAAAATCATGTGTTACAAAACATTTAAATTAGCAAAATTAAAAAAAAAAATCGCAACACTAAATATATATAAATACAATAACTGCAAATATTATTATATGAAACACTACTCATATAAAAATAAATATATTATAAAAATTGAATAAATTACACAATGACACTTCCACGGAATCTATATCCTTGTTGCTTTTGGTTCGAAGGAACTTGTAACTTGTATGTACAAAAAATAAATCAAAACTACCTGCAACCTTTAGTATTTGTGCTTTCTATCTCGTTACAAATTACAACTTATATTATAAATTGTTCTCATAGTTTAAGTGAATTGTAAAATTCTTTTATGAGAATTAAAGTTCTTCTTTAACCCGAGGTTTTCAATATAAAACCTAATTTCATCATAATCTGCAACAAAAACGAAAGAAATAAAATCTAGAGTAACGACAAGAAGGAAAGGCTATTATTATTTGCGGGATTTGGGGTGGAAGGTCTGGGTCCGTAGGGTCTTAACGCTCTAAAGGTCTAACCGTCGCCAAAGGCTTGGCAGACGTCAGACGCGTCTAGAAGGCTGGCGTCTATTTTGCTTAAAGATAAAGCGTTGCAGCGTATACAACGCGGCAACGCCGCCAGCCTTGGGGACATTCCCGGTAAGTAACACGTGAAAGTAGTTTGGGACCAATAAATTATCTTTAGGTATTTTAGCTTTTTATATAGTTTATGGTATAGTTACTACAGACGCAGCGAGTGTAGGCCTCCTAATCTCCTGAAAGAATCTTTATATCTATCTTAATATGTATCTTTAGTATACTATTTAATTCTGATAGTCCTCCTTACCTTAAGGAACGTTTTGAATTCATTCGCCTCTCTACTTCTCACAATTTGCGCTCAGATACATATCGTAGACTCCTGACACCTGTACACACTTCATCATTTTATGATAAATCTTTTACAGTGCAGGCTGTCAAACTATGGAATGCGTTGCCTCTTACTGTTGATTGTTGTTTGGATGTATAACGCACAATATTATTTGTTTACATTTTAACTACTTTTAAAATTCTTAATTCAGTTTTATTTGATTGGTTAAATCTTTGTATAACTTAAAGATCGTCCTAACCTAATAAGAGTTTTGAATTTTGTAATTTAAAAAACGACCAATCAGAGCAGAGCATATGCCTCCGAGTGGGATCCGGGCGCCATCTTTGCTTGAGTAGTATCTGCCTTAGTAGATGGAGGAGTTTTTGGTGTCACATTTGGTTATGGCAATAGATCGAGTTGGATCATTGAGAATTTTAAAGAAAGTATTGAAGTACTAGCGGCCCCGGCAGACGTTGTCCTGCTCTGAAAAAATAAAATTTAGGACCCGATCCTAGCGCCACCTACCGGTTCCAATTATGGATTTTAATCATCCGGGGACCCACTCAAACACACAAAAACAAAATCGCTCCCCGTTGTTAAGAGGATTCTAGAACCCGATCTCAGCGCTACCTACCGGTTCCAACGGTATAAAAAGTATCCTATATTTCAAGTTGGATCAAACTGCACACGGTGTGCAAATTTGATTAAAATCGGTTAAGTAGTTTAGGAGTCCATCGCGGACAAACATCGTGACAGGAGATTTATATATATTAAGATGATCGGTATCCTGAACTCGCTGCTCGGTCTAAACTATGTCAAAATGACTTTTAAATCTAAATTAAAAGTGTATAAACCGTGTCCATTGTGTTTTATGCTCGCATTTTATCCCGATGACGCCTACTAAACCTGCAACCAATAAAGAACATATATAGCCTTCTCCGAGAGAGAGAGAGAGAGAGAGAGATATGTATATATATGTCGAAGGGAAGCTTTAATTGGACGTATTGTTGACTGAATGTATAACGCGCAATATCATTTGTTTACATTTTAATTACTTCTAAAATTCTTAATTTAATTTAATTTGATTTATTACATGTTTCTATAACTTAAAGATCGTTCTAACCTAATAAAAGTTATGAATATTGTAGTTTAATAAACGACCAATGAGAGCAGAGCATGTCTAGAGCGGGGTTAGACGCGCCCTCTATACTTTGGTAGTATCTACTTGGGTAGACTGAGGAGTTTTTGTGGCACATTGGGTTGATGGCAGTAGGTCGAGTTGGACCTTAGAGTATTTTTAAAGAAAGTGTTTTATGTTAGAAGTGTGAGCGAGTGGCCTGAACCCGCTGCTCGGTCTAAACTATGTTAAAATGTCTTTTAAATCTAAATTAAAAGTGTATAAACTGTGGCCGTTGTGTTTTATGCTCGCATTTTATCCTGATGACGCCCACTAAACCTGCAATAACTAAAGAAGATGTCGTGAGAACGAGGCCGTTCTGCGACATATATATATTTTACTATTACTATTATATTTATATATGTATTAAATTTATGAATTAGTGTAAGTATGTAAATTTAAATTGTACATTCCGGTCATTTTACTGCTCCACCTACAGATTAGTAAAGATTTTTAAGCTGGGTTGCCTGGAAAAGATCGCTTTTAGCGATAAGGCCGCCTGTTGTTTTGCCAAGAAGTATTGTAATTATGCATTTTGTTTTGTATTTGTTTGTTTTGGTGAGCAATAAAGTGTCATCTATCTATCTAATCTTTGTTTTTTTATGTGTTTGAGTGGGTCCCGGATGGTTTAGATGCAGCATTAAGATCGGGTCCTAGAATTTAATTTTTTTAGGACAGGACAACATCTGCCGGACCCCTAATTCATTTATAAAAAATAAAATAAAAATTACTTACAGGACGAAGTGGAAGCAGAGAAAGCTCGTACCAGAGCCATCAACATCGATCGCTTCTCAAGAGTTTTCTTCCCACTTCTATTTGCAACCCTGAACGCCGCCTATTGGATCAAATACCTACATAAGTAATACGAAGGACCCAAAAGTAACGGGAAATGGATCGACACTCTCTGTACGAAACACGGTTAGCCCAAAGTAACTCTTCTAAACCGATATTCTGTGAGAGCGTAGCATTCCGAGCGAGCTGTGATCAAGATGATGAAGCATGTCTCTATCACTTACAAAACTATATAAAAATAAGTCTTAAAACTATTGTTACGAATTAGCGGGACTCGCATTAAAGTGCCTAAATTTATTAGAACTATACAAACACGTATAACACAGGTACAAATATAACCGAACACAACAAATCCAAACGTAATGCAAGAAGGTCGTAATTCAATAAAACGCGCAAAATCCGTCACTATTAGATTCCCGAATGTACACACGTCACGCCTTGATCGTAGTTGTCGCACAACTGACTTCTCTTCCAATTAGGCCGTCGTTTTATACTTCACAAATGCAAATGTGCCCGCCTGGCAACGTCGCCACAATTTCCTAGAACTAGCTTGGACTTGTAATCCGCAACACCTGGCTAATGATGCTCCTGAGCTAGTACAATAGGCTGTTCTCCACAATAACTAGAAACGTATGCCAATAAGTAAGTGAACAAAAGAAAACGATCATAAAAGGATTACAATTAGATCAAATGCCGACAGGTTTTTCCCGAAACTTACAACCTGGGTGTCTTCAAGTCTCGTGTGAATAGGTACCTTCTAGGTAAGCGTGCTCGATCTTAGACCATATCTCCGCTCAAATCGTGCGAGATTATGGTCAAACGCGAACCTATACGTGATAAAAAAAAAGTAATAAAATATATTTTTACAGATCTGTACGTGGAATTTGTCTTTGACGGGGCCTAAGTTGTAACAGTATAAAAAAAGTTATTAAAAAAAATATTGAGCAGTAACAATGATACTGGGCAGTAGTAAAAAGTTGTTTAATGAGCAGTTGGGTGTCGAGAAAAAAATGGGCAGTTAACAAATTAGAATAGAATGTTCTCAAAATAATTTTTGTCGGGATGTGATGATGATTCACTTTAAATAAACGTATATTATGTTACATAGGTACCAAGAAAGACCCCACAGCTGCATGTTGTAAAAACGAATTCTTTGAATTTACTTCGTGTTTAAACTTTAAAAACATCTATTGTCATCGTACTTATTTTATGGCTGTAATTAGTGTCGAACGACTTAATCCTTGTTTTTATTGCATTGCCAGATGTGTGGGTTAACGCGGCCCCTTTTTATACAGTTTATTATAAAGCCATTTGACGTGTTGAGAGGGAATGGATTTTTGTATTAATTAATAAAATAATGGTTTTTTTGTATTATAATGTATTACTGTGAATGACGTTTCTCTAATATGACATGTTACTAAATTTAAAACATTAAACTAAAAACAAATAAAACCTTTTTTGTTGTAAACAACGACCAAGATACGATTAAGATGTGCAGTACATTCGATTAGCGGACGGAATTTGCGCGTGTTAAATTGCACTGAATCGTGCAGTGTGAACTGGTTGCATCCAGTTTCGGCGTTTATTTTAATTCTAGTCCTGTAGTTCGTAACATTGTTATTATATATGCTCTATCTCTTTTGTATTACCTATTTATTTGTATTAATGTATTTTTAACACATAAAAGTTGGCACTATTTTTCCATAAACATTTCACACTACTCTGTGAACGCAATACCATGTCTTTTTCCATAGCAATACCCTTAAAAAAACTAAGGTGTCTTTGTGATACCTGCTTGGAACGAAGTTCTCCTAAAATGTCTTACAAATTCTTAAAATTCTCAAAACGTCTCAAAAAGTGTTAATAAGCATCAAATAGTATCGAAAACATTCGAAAACCATCGCAGAAAATAAACAAGCTTTAACTATGTATGGAAATACATAACCAAACCAATTATATCGAAAACAACGTATATTACACCAATGTATATTATTTTATTTTGTAATTTGGAAATTAAGTTTGAAATTGTATAATAAAAGAAGTCTCGGAAAAGTCTTATTACACTCGCTCTCATCCGCTCAGAGCGTGTAAATTGCGATAAAGAACCTCGTTCCAAAAAGGGATTTTGAAGATTTCCGTTCGGACCTTACATATAGTTAATAGTTACACCTATAGATTAGTTAATTATAATGTATTCTACCTATATTATTTAGGACTATACGTAGAATTCTGAGCCTGATCACGGTTTCCTATATTTATAATTTCTGATTATAATTGATAGATAAGTTATCGTGCTTTTGTCTATTTAGGCTGGTGTGCACCAACATTTAACCGATGGTTAACTAAAAATAATCACTGTTTTTCCATACACTTTTTGCGATTATTTTTTTTTAACCACCGGTTAAAAGTCGGTGCACACCAGGCTAAGAAACTTTATCGCTAGTGTACTCAGCACCACTGACAACATAGATAATACACTTTAAATAAAATAGATGAGCCTCTATGGATTATCATTTGCTCTGTCTAAGAGATGGCGCTACAATCGGTATTATATTCCTATATACACCACTAGATGGCGTTACCGTCGACAACTCTATACATTCCACTAGTACAGGGGTCGGCAACCTTTTGAGTCGGAGAAGTCAAAAATACAATTTACGAAATTTCAAAGTTTTTAAAGAGCCATAATTTTTTTTTGCCGACAATAAATAATACTTGCATAAATTAAGTGTTTGGTAGAAACAAACAAATTTATTTATTCATATATAAGTAGTGTTTTTCACAACAAAAAGATAATATTTATGTGACATTACTAGATAATTACTTATTATGAAATAAAAATATGAAAACAATTAACTTATTAACTTACAAGACTAACTCGTGCTTCAATAACAAACAATTAGGCAAACAAATTTAATGGAAACCATGTCTTTTTTACATATTGACACCTTCATAACATATAGAAGTATAATATTTTCTTAAGTTTTCGCGACTTGTACACATAACAAAAATTACGTTTTAACGGTTTTAAGCGCGGTAATTTATTTGATTTTGGTTTATCCAACGTCGGATAGTACGTCGGAACGTAGTTTTATTATATAGGAGTATAAACAAAAATGCATTTTTTTGTTTACAAAAAATTTGCATGTTACAATTTAGGAGGTCTTACCAGTATGCAAGTGTATTTAATAAGAAGGGTATTCCGAATTTCAGCCTTATATGATCAACTACTTTTGTTTTATTCACAATTTTGTGCATTATGTAAAACTGCACTTTTGTCTGTACGCCCATTTGTTATGAGGCCCTCGATGTATAAGTAAAGAGCCCCAGCTATCACCCAAAGAGCTACGTGTGGCTCGGGAGCCGCATGTTGCCGACCCCTGCACTTTTAGATAGGAAACACTAATAAGTTATAAGTTTTAATATTTTTAAGCTTTATAAAACACGAAATTTTAAGTATTAGCGAAAAGCTTCAAAACATTTCCAAGTCTATGTGTATAAGATTAGTGTTTAAATAGTTAAATATAATATATCCAATCTCATTCTCTCGCAGGCTTAGTTCTATAGTTTTATGAGTTGATCTCTGTTTAGCATCGCTTTTTGTGTTTCATCGAGTTTCAAATCACAAAATCCTAAAGAAGGTTCACTTTAAAAATGTGCACTCTGCATTTATTCTGTATAAACTTTTAATTTTGCCAAATCGCATCATACTACTTTGTAAGCACAAGACGATGTTTTTTCCATAGCAATACTCTTATAAGGATGACCGAAGATTTCCCTTCGGTAAATTGAGCAAACAATCTCTTGTCACACATCAAAATAAGTGCATAATTGTGAAATAAATATGTGTATTATATTATATTTTATTTTGTTTCATTCATTTATAATTTACAAATGTGTAAAATATATATAACCTTTGTTGGAGATTCTAATATTAATAAATAATATACTGTTTACTTTTACAACTCAGGTCCAAAACAAAAACAAAATCCACCTGCATGTTTGAAAAAAAGCATTTTATTACCTGTCAGCATTTGAACTAATTGTAATTCTTTTAAGATCGCAAACGCCCAAAATGAAGTCGATTTGTTTACCTAACAAATGTATTATGCACATATCCTGCCAGAACTCAAACTGAAGATCTCTACTTTCAAATGAGCTGGACTATACCATAAAAACTGTCACATATTTTAGTAATGATTTATAATACATACCGACAAAAAATGCGCACCTGGGTTATTACCCTCGCCGCATACTGAGTTCTTTTATTCACTTCGCGTTTAAAAATTGCAATTAGACAATATTGTTATTGTTTTCGACTTTAGAGGCCGTTCGCAGAAATAATTAACCAGGTGCTTAGACCACGCGGTCGATTTTTGTATTCTATAGTTAGTATAAAAACAATGCCCAAACGGAGGGGTCGGGCAGTCAAGCGAGGTTTACGATACGAGCAAGACGTGATTCGATTAGCGATATAGTGACGGGCTTTGCGCGTGTTATTGAATCGTGCAGTTTTTACTAGTAGTGTTTAGTTATATCGACGGGTGCAAAGTAAAAAGAGATATCTGCACAATAGCTACTTTACAGAAGAGCGAAAAGATGGTCGTATTAACTTCGTAGTGTTTGAAAGAGCATATGTAGCTGGCTTTTTTTACATACGAAAATTTATTGAAATAATGAGATATATGCAAAACAAATAATGTCATATTGTAAAGAATTGTTTTATTAAAACGATTGTACACTAAACTAAACATCATTATTTTGTAGATAACTTTATTTACTTTGCACCCGTCGATTTGTACCTATGTTATACGTGTAGGTGTAGTTCTAATAAATTCTATAGTAATTAATTCCAACGGCATTTTGATTCGAGTCCTGTAGCTCGTAACAATATGTATTGGGTGACCCATTAAGGAGTCAAAAAGAATTTCCCACAGTTAAGTATCGGTTGAACAAAGCTTCCAAAGCGCCCCTTGAGCACGACGCGGTCAAACGTCGCGATGCGGATTTTTGCCCGAAATGAAATCCTAGGCGCTGCTGTAACCACTGTTAATATTATGCACCTATTTATTGCTAAGGGGGCGGCTCTATTAATTGCGTGAGGCATTTAAGGCATTTAAGCCGAATCTCATCTAATCTTACTTTGGGGCCTCAGCGTATATCACATTTTTACGCCGGAAAATTTGACATTGGAGGAGAATAAGTTAAATTAAACAAAACATGTTAGGTAACCGCTTAGTAGGCAAATCAGAGCAAAGTTGAAGGTGTAGATGATTTTACTGAAATTTACATGGACATGGTTGTGCCAATAGCTACTTTTGAGATCGTGTATGACTCTCTGTAGACTGAAGTGGAATAAATATCCATTATGAATTTTAGTAGTTACCATTTAAGTATTTTAGTATTCAGTTATCTTATTGTAATACTAATCTACGTTATACGCAATCAATACCATTTGTATAATATACAATTAATGAATATCTGATATATACATAACTTCACGCCTCGCGCCTACGGACTCTACCTCATAGGTGGCGGGGAAAACGGAGGACCTTTTCTACCTGCTTAACATTCGATAAGTTAAATTTGGTAAGTTCTATGGTAAAGAAAAGAGTTAGGAATTAATAAAATAATTCTCACTTTTTTGCTTATAACTTCTTTAATTTTTAATTTAGGGCAAAAAGTTAAATAAACATATTTGTAGGCAAAACAATTTACTACAAATTATGACTTTACAAATTTTTTGTAAGACGCATAGTTTCCGAGATATCGCGAAAAAAGTGTTTTCACCACTTTTTCCAAGATGGCGGCCGGGGGACAAAGGTGGCGGGCGACCCCACAAACTTGAGGTTAAGCTTCTATTGATCCCTCAAACATGTCCCAAAAATAAAATTGTTAAAATCCTCTAACAAATGCAATACTCGACCCTTAAATTGTAAGATTCCAATGGAGTAATATCAGATAAATAATTATCTATACCACAACAATTTTACGACTTAATCATTGATTTATGATATATTTTTACTGACTTCTGATTTTTTTGAAGTGACTGCATTGAATAGTTTTTTTTTCGTAGTACTATTTTAATAAACAGGTAACAACACCTTATTAATCTTATATATAAAAATGTATCGCAAAATGTGTTGGTAAGCGCATAATTTGACATCGATTTTACCAATTTTGACGAAATTTTGTATGTGTGTGTTTGAGTGGGTCCCGGATGGTTTAGATTCGCAATTAGAACCCGTAGGTGGCGCTGAGATCGGGTTCTAGAATCCTTCTTATCACCTGGACCGATTATGGTGATTTTGTTTTTGTGTCATGAAACAAAGTCTTTTAGGACTTCAGAAAATGTGGCGATACGAAGTTCGCCGGGTCCGCTAGTGACATAGTAATAATAAGTTATGATCACCCGTGGTGGTGGAAATTTATAAGTTAAATCATAGTATTTCATATTAATATTAGCGTGCCTCAGTACAGTCATCTTCCGCTTTCCCTTAGACCTGGCATACGACATTGGAAGAAACACCAGGGTATTAGTAGATGCGCCAAATTATGGGCGTCGCGTTTCTTCAGAGGTACTTTTATCGCCCCAACGTGGTAAATCCCACATTTCCACAGCGTGTTCCTGCGATGGGCATCTACAGGACACTAACTTATGTGGGAGGCTGTAACAACTTGAGTGGTGCGTCTATGTTGGTCAACACGTGGGATGAGGTGACGCACCACTGGCAAGAGCCCATGACTCAATCGCCCGAGAGGGGAGTACAAAACAAGATGACGAGTTTGTTGTAGTCTAGCAGTATATTAATTTCTTAATTTTTCCTAATTCAATTTAGACTTTAGATACAGAAACGTGATGTTCCCACCAGAATTCTAGTCAATATTAAATACTAGCTCTGCCCGTGACGTCGTCCGCGTGAAATTTGTTTGCAAAACCCCCCGATTTTGAAACATTCTTCATTGGTGTTCCGCTCCTATGGGTCTTAGCGTGATAATATTAGCCTATAGTCTTCCTCGGTAAATGGGCTATCTAACACTGAAATAGTTTTTCAAATCAGACCGTTCCGGGGATTAGCGCGTTCAATCAAACAAACAAACTCTTCGGCTTTATATCTCTTCTCTCTAATATATAACATTCTCGTGTCACAGTTTTCGTTGCCATACTCCTCCGAAACGGCTTGACCGATTTTGATGAAATTTTTTGTGCTTATCCGGTATCTATGAGAATCGGCCAAAATCTATTTTTAATCCCCCTAAATGTTAGGGATAGTCCACCCCTAAATTTTTTTATTTATTTTTTAGTCAAATTTTTTATTATGATACAACATACAAAAATATATACAACCCTAGATTTTCAACCCTCTACGATCAACCCCTATTTTTTACCGGGCAGGACGACGTCTGTCGGGACAACTAGTATTAGTATAAGATTATATTCACACGTTTATGAGATGGACGTTTTTAAAGATTTAGAAGAACTGTTTAGAATGGTGCCTTCGTCCTCTTTCTACCATCGCACTGCTCACCATCGTTTGGGAGTTCACCCTCACTTCCTTGAGCCACTTCGCTCATGCACGCAACGGTTCTGCAGAACATTTCTCTTGCGTACCGTTGGCATTTGGAATGAGTTCCCAGCTGAGGCTTTCCCACAGCGCTCAAATTTCTTAGAGGCCGGCAGTGCGTTGGTGTATCTCTGATGTTGCAAACGTCCACAGGCGACGGTAACCGCTTCCCACCAGGTGAGCCGTCAGCTTGTTTGCTGTACTCCAGCTATAAACAAAAAGTTCCCAATCTTATAGGCAGCTCTAATAGCGAGATCATCTATATATATATTTACATACAATCACGTTCATGCATAGACCAGTCTTCAATTACGCTAAATTATACATCAATAAATTAATATATGAAACGGGAGGCAACCGTTCACTTTTCTGTACTTAGACTGACACGCACTTTGCCGATTTATTTATTAATAAAAACAAGTAAACAGGTTCTTAGTTCTCATAAAAAATTAATGACCGTTAATGAAATCCATTATAAAAGGTAAGTTATCTTTGGACAAGATTTCTCCCTGATCTTGCTGTCAGACAAAAAATTACTTCTAAACCCTTGTTATATATTTTTTAGTATTCAGGAAATTAATCGAAAATAATAATGCTCGTTATTAACATGATTAATTTTATTAAATTGTTCAAAAAACAAATCTACATTAATTCAAAGACGGGTAAATAGTTTAGAAGAACTATTGTCATTTTGCTAATTAAATGGTATTGGTTGAGGTACATAAACTACATACATACAAATATAAGTGATTGTGAATGCATACAAAACTAAACTGTTAATCAAACTAGCGAAATCCATCCAAATTTTACATTTTTCTTCTTCATACTCCCACTTCCAAATTATGTATTTCAATCGAGTATTTACTACGTAATCAGAGATTCTTTCTATCAAAGCAGAAGGCATTGTGTCTTTTCTGCACAATGGTTTTAGAAATATTGAAAGCAACACTACTAATATCGTCAAAATGATCGAACCTCGATAATACAAGACCAAAGACGGATGTGCGGCGGAATGCTTCGGAATTAATTCTCCTAAAACGTTCAGTTGAAGCAGCTGGTTAGCCAAACTAAAACAAATGATACCTAACCTCAAATTCCTCCTAACATCTAGCATTAAACTGGCCAATGTTAAAACACCAAAAATTACTCCTGGGTAAATAGTAATAGCGGCTAATATTTCTCCATGACGCTCTAGTGTGAAAAATACTCGAAGTTGCATATCAGAACCTTGGTCTTCTTCTTGTTTATAGCCTGTAATATCCCATTCTGCTCCATAACCAGCTACAAGCATATTTACTGCTTTTTTTCCAAATACGATATCAATTTTCTTCGTAGGATATTTCCACACGCCTACCTCCAGCTTGCATACTTGACTATCATAAGGCCAGTCCCACAATTTTGTGCTGCAAACTGTATTATCATAAATTACTTGTACGCATGTCACATCACCCGTATGCTCGATGTGCAGGGAACCATGTAGATATTTTTATAATCAAAATCAGCATCTCCATTCATCAACCTCAAAGAGGGATACCAGATATTATGATTGTGTACGAAGACTTCTTCCAAACCTCCGTAGTTTTCTGGTATCCATTTGAGTCTATCGTCTTTCCAGTACAATATAAGCCAGGTGTGGATTGAGAAAAGTTCCTCAGTAGCGTCGAAATTGAAGTATTTCATCATAAACTTCGCATTGACTTCTACGAATGACTCGTTTGTGTTAGGTGGGTATCTTTTGTCGTAATTGCAGCTTAGGTGTTTAATAAGTTGAAGTTCCCAAGACGCATTCTTCCCTATGTTGTTTATAACACAATCATCAGCTGAAGATAATTTAATGAAGATAAATATTACAATATAGAGTGGTATACAAGCCATGGCTAGCTTCCAACTGTGCTATGATAATAATGTGTAGGCCTCTAGTAATTTAATACCTCATACGCCCACTGTGATCAATGATTTGGTTTATTTTGTCATTACACTGTGCGTTTTAATTTTGTTCTAATCGTCTATAACACATACAAGTAGTAATCTACTAATAATATACATAATTCAAGTGTCCTTCAACATTTTTATATTATGCTGATATGGATTATGGAGATGGATCAACCAAATTGTATCGATTTAGTTGAAAAGCACAGAAGGGAAGAACACGTTGTTATTAAAGGATATTGAAAGATTAAAGTTTACGTATTTATGGGTCACCTTAGTACATTCAAGTTTAAGTACAGAAATTTGTCTAAATGTCAGCTTATCTAAAGCTTAGTATAAATTAAAGAACCACCTTTAAAATTGTCGTCTGTCTAACTATTAAAATATTTTTCTTGCATTAAAGAAAATGACTCAACACATTTTAAGGTTTTATTCATATTGAGTTTGCGTAACTTTTGTTTTTTTTATAGCTGAAGTACAGCGGAAGAGAAATGTTCTAAAGTACCGTTGCACACTTGAGCGAAGCGGCTCAAGGAAGTGTGGATGAACTCCCAACGGATGGCGAGCGGTGCGATGGTAGAAAGAGGACGAAGTCGCCATTCTAAACAGTTCCTCGGAACACTCTCCGTTATACAGTCGGTAGAGTACGCAGAGAGACACGAAGTCTCTACTAAGTCTGTGAGTATGGGATAATCAACAACACGAACGGCTCGACGTTGAATACAATCCAGGGGATTAAGCTGGTAGATAGGTGCTCCAGCCCAAAGGTGTGAGCAGTACTTCATATGCGGCCTCACCTGTGCTTTATAAAGCACAAGACGTTGTTACGGTGTGAAGTACTGTTTAGACCGGTTTAGCACTCCCAGCTTCTTGGAGGCAAAGCTTGCCTTCAAAATGGCCCCTCAACTGCACATCGCTAACGATTAGCACCGAGGATCCCAATACTCTTGGAGGTGGTAAGGGGAGTTCCTTGGAACTGAAGTTCTGCTCTAACTTAACTTAAGAAGTGTTAGACTAACCCTAACTCAATATGAATAAGACGGTTAGAGATTAAATAAATTAGAAATTGTTTGGCGTGTATCGTTCATTTCTATAATTATGTTGCGTAGCTTAGAAGATATGATTCTGACCCAAAGGACGGAGTCACGGGCACAGCTAGGGTTAAATATACATATGTACGTCATACTGTTTCTTATATTTTCATGACCTAAATATAAGATGCATGGACCGAGAGAAATTGTATCCTAGGTAGGAACATAGGCTACCCTTGTCTCAAAAAACAATCTTAAATGGCGTGAAATAGGGGTTGAAAATTGGTAAGAGGAAACCACAATTTTTTTGAGAGCCAAGTCATTGTTTCTATAGGTATGACACCTAGAACTCAGGCAACTATGGGAGTTGAATACGTTTAGCCATCGCAGCGGACAACGAACTACTGACTAGAGCAGCGCGGGAGCGAAGATATTAATAGTTGCTCTATCTCACTCGCACAGCATCTGTCCCGCTCACACTCTGTGCTATATATTGTACTAGCAGTACAACTGACGACGACGACATAATTTGTACTTAAGGTTACCGTTTCCCATATAAATCAGTTCTATTCTCTCGCTGCTACACAGCGCTACCTAGCTGGATCACCATAGTTATATGGTGTCCGAGGAAGACACCCTCTGATCACCACAAGAGTTGATTTTAAGTTTTAAAATCTATCAATAAAAGGTCATGGTTTTGATTTTTATAACATATTTTAAACATCAAATCGGAGCGTATTAACAACTCTATATAATATAAAACATATGTACATGTTGAGAGACGTGCTCAAGTAGACGTTTGTCGTGACCTGAGGCCAAAATAGGACGGACAAGCTCTGTCAGCTGACATATAAACAGATTGGTACATCGCTTGACCGGTAGAGTACATGTTACCCGAAAAAAAGTGTTCTAAAAGTGTTGTTCTCCAGTGGAACTAATTTTGAATAGAAACTTTTGAATTTGAATATAGTAATACGTGAACAGAAAAGTTTGTACTTTCTTTTTAGGGTCCGTAGCGTTTTTGGCGACAATGGATCCCAAATTTTCGTTTGCGTGTGTTAGTCATTTTTTTGCAAAATATTGATTCTAGGTAAAAGTAGGATTCATAAGAAT